>CM040240.1:90736889-91136889 GCA_022545495.1 Chrysanthemum lavandulifolium
TTTGATTTGATGGTCTTGAATTAACCGAGCAAAACCGGAGGAGGCAATATTCGGCTTGTTCAACGTGAGTCACAACATGATCATTATTTAGATCCCGGCACAACCACGGGGTCAATTTGATTATCAAAGGAAACCATAAGGTCATCTTGATCGCCAAATGTAACTCTGAGGTTAATTTGAAAATCAATATGAGATGTAGATGACTCATTTTGAACAAATCAGAGCCAGGCTTGATTCGTGATATTGGCGAGATATTAGTTCGAGATATGATGATGGTTTGTCTTGCACCGAGACAAGCCATCATTGTCACATATGGGCCTGTTTCACTCATGTAACTCTTTGCATATTAGCCATCAACATAATAAATGCATTGGCTCGCAAGTCCTCCATCATCATCCGAGTCTGTGATCCGCCATAAAGCTCGCTCTTTGTTTGTGAGAGATCCACCACCATCCTTAAGAGCCAAAAGAAGAGCCTCTTTGAAATAAGCACCGCTTCTAGTCCTTGGCTTTGGGCATGCATTAGCAGTGTCCTTCTCATTGCAGCTTGTAGATCAAGACCATTCAACGACCAGCATTTTTGCTCCACCACTTGAGCTCGCTGTTATTCCTTCCTATAGCATTGAACCTTTGACCACCTCCCATTTGACGCACTATAACCACGATTCTCGAACTTCAACTCGTCCATTGTTTACAAAATTGATTTCGTGTATTGATGAGGAACGAATACGATTGTTGGATTTGTTGGTATAACGCTAAAAGCATTAGCAATCATAACAAACCTCGCTGTAATGCTTCAACGGATCGGATTCCTCATTAGTTTGACTATGAAGTGCTTGATCATTGTTGTTGTAAGGAACCAATTGATTTTGTTGAGATTGCGTGTGATTGATCGCTTGGTGACTTGAGGCAAATTGGTTGAGTTGCTTTGTTGAGGAGGATAACTTTGTTGAGCATATAAGGCAAGTTGTTGATTTTCCGGATGTGTAGGTGGAGCAATTTGAGTACGGAGAATCCTTTCCGATCAACTTCCTTTTCATGAGGCTTCAAGTAATCGTGACAACAATCCATATGTAGAATGATGCATATTCTTCACGACGGAGAAAATGACATACTTCTCCCATTCGTGACCAAGACTACTCAGAACTTAGTATTCACCGCAATTCTTGGCATGATGATGTTGTGTTTATCCAAATCATTGATGATGTCCAAAACGATGATGATAGGACTCTAGTGTCTCCGTGTTCAATCATGAAGTGTTCATAAGCCAAGTAAATTTTGGATTCCAAATCCTCCCGATCGAGTACCGATCCTTCCATAAGAAGACGAATATGATCCCACATTTTACGTGCAAGTGCCTTTTGAGCATCAATAATCAAGTAATACAAATATCGCCATTAAACGTTATTTATATTTTTGATCTTTGCCTAAGTTTTGTTAACGATAAAAGTAAATTTAATTTATAAAGCTTAAAGTTTGTCAAGTTTATTAGATATTAAAACAAGCTTTCTTAAACAAATATATTCATCATTCAAGCATTTACATTTATGATTAGTAACATCTTGATATGACTCTAATCATTATGTATGATAGTAGTTTGTAGAATGTGTTAGGTTCTAAAACCAAACACTACTTAAGCATTTGTATATTTCTATTAATAGTAATACAACATTTAACATCATGTATTACATCATGGGAATCATTTGTAGATTCCATTAGATATTTTGTGAAGATTTATACTCTCCATATCTTGCACAATCTCTTAGATTGAGTTGACTTTAAGCAAGATTTGATATCTTGACTGTCGATTCATGGTAAAAATGGTACACCAAGCGGAACCTTTATGGGTCCGCCGTCCGGACGCCTCCTCCATTTTGGCTATAAATAGCAATGCCAAGCCAAGTAGTTTCTCATCCCTTTCTAACATACTCATACATATCTTCTCTAACCTTTCTAACTCAGTTGCATATCATATTAGTGATCTTTGTAGCAAAGAAGATCAAGTCATATTCAAGCTTCAACGAGAAGTTGAAGTCTTGTTTGTTTAGTGTTGTATGATCTAGTGTTGATTCATACTTCATTGTTGTATCAAACCATCATAATCTTGTGAGTGAGTGGTTAGTATTTTAGTCCTCAAAATACATTGTGTGTGGGAGTAGTTGTACCCTTGGAAAGAACTCGACATCTAGCTTAGTGTCTCAAATAGTGTAAGCTAAGTGTAAAGGTTTTCTCCGCCGTGAAAGGAGCTTGTTGACTAGTGAAGTTAAACTCTCGAGTGTGAGACTCGGGGGAGGAGTAGGGCAAGGAAAAAGAGTCCTTGTAGGTCAACCACTATAAACAACTTGTTGTGGTTTGATCATTTCTTTCCTTATTTACTTATTACATATTGCTTGTATATTTCATTAACGATTTAAGATCAATATAAATTGATCTTTCAATAAGTTTCAAAACAAAGTTTTTAATCGGTAAACTATTCAACCCCTTCTAGTTTTCTACAATTGGTACCGAGCCTCGTTGCTCAAGAATTTCTAAAATAACTTGTATTTTATAAACTTGAAACGATCCATGGATCAAAACTTTAAAGAAGGGCAATCTATGCAAAGACCACCACTCTTTGAAACCAATGGATTTATCTATTGGAAAACCGCTTTTGAAACATATGTAAAATCAAAAGATATAGATCTTTGGTTTATTATTGTTAAAGGAGATTTTAGTTCTACAACAAAAGATATTTCCGTTGATGAACAAAAGAAATTAGTTGCTAAAAATAATGAAGCTAAAATGATGCTTTATAATGCTTTACCTAGAAAAGAATATGAAAGAATTTTATGTGAAACCGCTAAAGATATTTGGGAATCTTTAATTGTTACACATCAAGGTAATTCACAAGTCAAGGATAATAAAATTGATCTTCTTGTTCAACAATATGAACAATTTGTTATCCTCAAGATGAAACCATTGATTGTGGCTTTGCTCGTTTTTAACACTATCATTACATCACTTAAAGCACTTGACTAATCTTTTCGTAGTAAGAACTTTGTCGAAATTTCTTAGAGCACTCCATCCCAAATGGAGAGCTAAAGTGACCGCTATTGAAGAATCAAAAGATCTCTCAATAATGTCACTAGACGAGCTAATTGGCAACCTCAAAGTTCACGAAATGATAATGGAGAAAGATTCGAGATCATCAAAGGAAGAAAGGAGAAGATCAAACCTGTTCTTAAAGCAAAGGCGGAACTCAAGCGATGATGGTGAATCTTGTCTGATAGTGAAGATGAGGAGTATGCCATGGCTGTTAGAGATTTCAAGAAGTTCTTTGAAGAAGAGGAAAGTTTGTAAGACAACCTCGAGAAGAAAAGCCATTCCAAAAGATCGGGATGATAAGAAGAACAAAGGTGAAAGAAAGTGTTTTAGATGGTGATGCAAGTCATCTCATAGAGAATGTCCCAAGCCACCTAAGAGCAAAACTCAACGAGCTTTTGTAAGCGGTGCTTGGAGTGATAGTGAAGACGATGAAGAATCAAGCAAGGAAGAGATCGCTCTAATGGCACATGAGTCAAATGAGGTACTTTCCGATTCTTCTTATTCTTCCATAGATGATGACACCTTGCAAAACAATATAATCAATTGTGTGAGCTAAGTCTAAAAATCATAACTAAAAATAAATTTCTAAAACTAAAAAGGAGTTTTTGGAAAATGAGGTATATGAGTTAAAAGAAAAAGCTAAACGACTTAAAAGGAAAAGCAAATGACAATGATTGTAAATCATGTCAAGAGCTAAATCTTGAAATAGAAAAACTAAAGCTCACACAAGAAGTTTTAATAGAAAATAATTCTAAGTTTAAAAGGTTTAACAAAACATCGCTATTGCCGATGAAATAGTTAAAATCCATAAACACCGTGAGACATGAATGGGCTAGGTTTAATGAAGTTTTAATACCTAAGAGTCAAAACAAAACGGCCGAAAAAGACTAACATTCACAATCATCAGATGTTGACGGACTGCAGACGGAACCAAAAAGGGTTCCGTCCACAGCAAAACGGCACTGCTGGGTACTTCAAATAATACGAATGTTCGTAATACGGACCGTGATCAATTTGTTAAAATAACAAAGAAAACCAATGATAATGTTAAACTAAAACCAGCCATTATATCGTGAGTAGGACTTATTAAAATGAATTTAGATCAAAACTACTCAACAACGACATAAAACTTCTTTGCCAAACGCCTTTCCTAAGAGCAACCACAACGTTCAACATAACTACCAACACAACGGTTGGAATCAAACTTTCCTAGACCATATCAAACTCAGCATTACATGCCATGGAACCCTTATCAATCATTTCCATACATGAATCAAATAATGGTATGTTTAACCCAAACGGACCCATGAGATATCGGGGACCAAATGTTCGAGTTATTCGCTTAGGTATGTTTGAAAGTTGGATTGGAACCCGATGAATGGATAAAAGATAGTGGATGCTCACGTACATATGACGGGGCAACAAAGTCTCTTCTCATCATACCAAGAGTATGACGGAGGTAATGTCACGGTAGCAATCTCAAAAGCAAAATCATTGGCAAAGGTACGATTGCTCATAACTCTAACCATTGAAAATGTTGCTCATGTGGATAGGTTAGGATTTAATCTACTTAGTATTAGTCAACTATGTGATAAAAAGTATAAAGTACTATTTGATGAAAATGGTAGTAAAATACTAAAAGATGGTATCACCATAGCTAAAGGAGTTAGGAAAAATAATATATACGCTATGAAAATAGATAAAACATATAATGACAAACTTTGCCTAACAACATTAGACGATAGCTCATCTCTTTGGCATAGACGCTTAGGTCATGCTAATATGAGACTTATACAAAACCTATCTTCAAAGAGTTAGTTAGAATTTGCAAAACTAAAATATGACCAACACTTTTATGACGCTTGCAAAATTGGTAAACAAACACATAGTAGTCACAAATCTAAAAATATGATATCTACATCTAAGTGTCTAGAATTATTACATATGGATTTGTTTGGACCATCCGCTATAAGAAGCTATGGAGGCAACTTATACACTTTGGTCATAGTAGATGATTACTCAAGGTTTACTTGGACGTTATTTTTGAAAACCAAAAATGAAGCTTTTGATAAATTTGAAATACTTAGCAAGAAAATTCAAAATCTTCTAGGTGTCAAATTGTGTCGATCCGAACGGATCATGGTCGTGAATTTGACAACGAAACTCAATTTGGAAACTTTGTGATGCAAATGGTATAACACATAACTTTTCCGCCCACGAACACCTCAATCAAATGGAGTAGTAGAACGAAAATAGAACAATTCAAGAAATGAGTAGAATAATGCTTAATGAACAAAACATTCCTCAAAAGTTTTGGTGTAATGCCGTTGATACTTCTACATATATTTTAAATAGAGTCCTAATACGTCCTTTCCTAAACAAAACACCATATGAACTTTATAAAGGTAAAAAGCCAACATTAGGATATTTTAAAGTCTTTGGTTGCAAATGTTTTATTCTTAACACTAAGGATTATCTCACCAAGTTTGACCCAAAGTCTTATGAAGGTTTTTTTTGGTTACTCTCAAACTAGTAAAGCTTACATTGTCCTAAATAAAGAAACAATGATAGTCGAGGAATCGTTGAACATAACATTTGATTTAAAGTCCACCTCCTCTAAGACATCACCTTTGGTAGATGATGACTTAGTTGAAAGTCAAATAATTGAAAGTCAAATTAATAATAACAAGGAAGATGAACCATTAAATAAGGAAATTGTCAACATAAAAGAATCTAAAAGTCATCCATTAGAAAAGGTCATAGGAAAACTTAATCAAAGAACCTTAAGATCACAAGCTCAAAATCAAAGTAATCATTTTTGTTTTGTATCCACCATTGAACCAAAACCATAAATGAAGCAATAAAAGATGAATCATGGGTAATGGCCATGCAAGAAGAATTAAACCAATTCATTAGAAATGATGTTTGGAAACTAGTTCCAAAACCCAAAGATCAAACTATAATTGAACAAAATGGGTCTTTCAAACAAAATGGACGAAAATGGTATAGTATCTAGAAAAAAGCTAGGCTTGTTGCACAAGGTTATAATCAACAAGAAGGAATGACTATGATGAAACTTATGCACCGTAGCTAGACTTGAATCTATTAGAATATTACTTGCTTATGCATGTGCTTATGATTTCAAATTATTTCAAATGGATGTTAAAAGTGCTTTTCTTAATGGGTTTATTAACGAAGAAGTGTATGTTGCTCAACCTCCCGGTTTTACCGACTTTGAGAAACCACATCATGTCTTCAAACTCAAGAAAGCATTATACGCCTTAAACAAGCACCTAAAGCTTGCACGACTGCCTTAAGACTTTTCTTATTGATAACAAATATACTATGGGATTAGTAGATAATACTCTTTTTACTAAGAAAAAGAATCGTAAATTATTATTGTTCAAATATATGTTGATGACATTATATTCGGATCAACTTGTCAAGAACTATGTAATGATTTCTCTAAAATCATGCATGACGAGTTTGAAATGAGTATGACGGGTGAGTTAAACTTCTTTCTAGGACTTCAAATTAAACAACTAGAAGATGGTATTTTCTTTAACCAATCTAAATATATAAAGACATGCTTAAGAAATTTGGTCTTGAAGATTCCAAACCAACTAAAACACCCATGTCTCTTGGACACTAAACTCACCAAGGACGAAGAAGGTGAATCAGATAACACTAAATATAGAGGAATGATTGGTAGCCTCACTCTATCTTACTATTTAGTAGACCCGACATTATGTTTAGTGTTTGTCTATGTGCTCGCTTTCAAGAAAACCCAAAGGCATCACACTTAGAAGCATTAAAAGGATTTTAGATATATTAGGGAACAACATGTTTAGGATTATGGTATCCCAAAGGAACGGGTATAGAAACCATAGTGTATGCCGACTCGGATCATGCCGGTGATTATGTCGATAGAAAAGTACAAGTGGTATTTGCACTTTGTTGGACATTGTCTCACCTCATGGTTTGCAAAGAAGCAAACGCTTTTAGCCATCTCTACTATCAAGGTAATACGTCTCTACCGGAAAAGCATGTCAACAAGCTCTTTGGATGAAGCAAGCTCTCGTGAGACTATGGAATTCATCTCAACGATATTGTGATACTTTTATGACAACAAAGGAGCCATCGATCTCAAGAAGAATCCCGCTCAACATGCTCGCACAAAGCACATTGAAATCCGTCATCACTTTCTTCGCGACAATGTTCAAAAGGAAACATTTCAATCGAGAAAGTATCCTCCAAGACAACATTGCCGACATCCTTACTAAACCTCTTAAACGAGAACCTTTAATCTTCTTAGACTTGGTTTAGGGTTAATGGAACCAAGCATGTAGAATAAACATAGCCTAAAACATTAGAATAGTCAAACTTTGTCTTGTTTTCGCCATCAGAAATACTACGGACCAACGACAACACGGACTTAACCAAAATTTTGGTACCGCCTCGTCCGTGGTGTCTCATGTAACCAAAAAATTTTAAACAAAACATCTCTTCCTCACAACCCACTTTACCAAAACGTAAACTTAAACCAAGCTCATTATTGTCATCTTCCCACTCACTAATCACTCAAGATAACATCATTGTAAGTATCCTAACTACATTTCATCTCTTAATTCGAGTCTAGGATTCTTATTTATGCACAAAACTATCACAAATCATTACATGGGGTTCTATGTATGCTTTTATACCAAATATGAATTCAATTGGCAAATTGCATAACTAGTCATTCAAATTAGGTACTACATTATCATATTGCATAAACAAATCATGTTTCCCACTAATTGATAGATAATAAATATAAGGCCTTATTCAAACAACCAAACACCCCATGTCAAAAGTTTTGAAAGCTTCTCACTTATAGGAAAATATTTTCATTGCTAATACAAATAGAAACGTTAGAATTTTCATCACTTGCATGCTCTTGAATACTAAAGGTATTGCATAACTAATATGCACTCCGGGTATATTCAAATGTAGCCACATTGAATTAGGAGCATTTGGGTTATCTCATGGTATTTGCCAAACACTCCACTAAAACCATTTTGCATAAAATGAGTCGAGATAACCGCAACTCCAAATTGTTTTCATATAGACACACTAGAATCAAAATATTAAAATTCATTTTCATTTTTAACATGTTAATTCTTGTCCTTAGGAATAACCATGGTAGCCGCAAGATTCTATGATCACAAAGACACCTTTAACTACATTCCCAAACACCACAAAACCAAAGGACTCACCAAGGAACAAGTAGAAATATTTAGGGTCTAGAATCAAGGTATTTCCAGGGTAGAACCATTCACTCATCCTTCCTTGAGCATACCAATCTTCGTGGAAGAACCGGCCGCCATTCAATTCGATTGTCTTCTTGACATTGATGAACCAATTTGTCCTAGGTTCAGTGATTAGAATTCTATGCTAGTGTGACCGGTTTTAGTGATGAAGATGATGAGTTTTGTCTTAGCTTTAGAATCAACCAAAATGATTACACCATCACTTTGAGTGACTTTGCTAGAGTACTAGGAATTCCCAACCGTGGAACTTGTGTCTACATCGGATGTTGGTCACCACCCCTTGATGCAATCAATGACCGCCTCCCTACGTAACCCGTTTAGCCGATAAGGATGTCATCCGTGAACACCTTTTTAACCCAAAAACGGATACAACCCGAGTCACCCGAAAGGGAAAAGAGGTAGACCGAGATCCATATGGAATGGAGCTCAATGAACTTAAGCACGAATTTAAGAAATGGGAGGAGTTACTTAGAGCAAATGTCATTAGCACCATAGGGAATAGGGATCACATAAACGCTTGTCTTTGCCACATGCTTTACAACTTGTCCACCCGACAACCATTCAACTTAGCCTACTACATAGCTAGGAGAATGATTGATATTCCAACTCAAGGATCCGTTGCTTTTCCATACGGGATGCTTCTCACCCGCCTTTATAGAAATTTTGCTCCAATTCCACCAACCCCAAAGGGATGCACCTTCAATATGATCTCATCCTCACATCTGTGCCCTTGAGCGATGCTCGAGTTGCTAAGACTAAAGGCAAGAGAGCTAAACCTCCAACTCCTTCATCATCATCATCAAATAGCCCGAGGATGGTCTTCCAAGCCTCGCCTTCCACCTCAAGAGTATTACACATCTCTTCCCGAAATTGAGAATGAATCGCAGAATTCAAGCGAGACTCATGGAATGTTCAAGTGCCTTGGTAGGATGATGAACAAGATTTACAAGAAGTCGGACAAATAAGGGTACTTTAAGGAGTGTTTGGAACAATGCATTATCGTTAATGTTTGATACTATTTAGTTGTTTTTATTATGTAGGATGATAATATAACTTGAAACAATGGTGTACGCTAACAATCTCATGCAGGGGATAGCATAAGTATGCTATCAATTTTACCCATTTTCACTATATTGTGAAAATCAATAAGCCTTGCTCTTAATCTATGCTCCACTATGTTTACATATGTGTTATTTACTTTTCCTAACTAGAAATGTTTAGTTTAATGTGTTTGAGAAAAATTTTCGATTTCGGAAAATTCGCTTTTTAGGAAACTTTCATTCAAATTTCAAGATTTGACGGATCGATTTAGACCCTTTATTTTGGTACCGCCCTTATGAATTTTGGTACCGCCATATCCAGACAGCGGACCAGACGGCACTTTTTGGGTTCCGTCTGTATGATTTTGTGCCGTGGATCCTCCGGGTAATTTTTCGAATTTCACTTTTCAGAATTCCAAATTATCTTCCATCACTCATAAATCAATCTTAACTAGTTTATACTGTTATTAGAACTAGTATTACTCACTAAGGAATGTAAGAAACCATTTCCCACCAAAATTCAAAATTTGAAAAATCCACCCAAGGAGCTCCTTTTTATAAAGGAAGGAACCAAAATTTTGGTACCTTCAAACCGTGGGTAATCAATATTAGGAAATTCCACTCACTAGAACACATTTATTGCATATCTTTCTTCTTCACTCCATCTTCTTTGAATGGATTGACTTGGGTGACATGACTAGCATTCAACCCACTTCCAAATCATGAGGAACCTCATCTCTTCAATGGTTCAACATCAAATCAAACACATCTCTCAACATTTTTACACCTCTATAAATTGAAAGGCTTTACCATGATCATCCTCACACCTTTCTTATTCTCATTACTATCTAGCAAATCAAAACCCAAGTTAAAAATGACTAAATCATCACCAAAACCTTGCAAGAAAACCGCTAGAATTAGCGTAAGGCCTTGTTGTCTTACTCATCTTAGCTCATCATCCGACTCCTCACCACTTACAATCTCATCTCCCATTAGAGATGATACACACCTTACCTTACCTACACCTACTTCATCACACATTGTGATCACCACTCCACCACCATCAAAAGCACCTACTTCACCTCCACCGCACCCATCCAAACATCCAAAACACCATCACCACCTTCACCAAGGTCTCCCACTCACTCCCATGGAGTTATTCTCAACTCCACCAACATCACCAAATCCTTTCCTAGAGGACTTGGAAGACTTGCCTCCCAGGCCCAGTCACCCACCACCATTGCCATCCTTTGGCACCATTGAGCGAATCGTCATGAATCACCTCGGTCATCCATTGACCCAAACGCCTTAATAGGGCCAAGACCTCTCCTTTCCACCCCATTCACAAAGACATTCATGGTCCTTTATACGGGATCATCCACTTCCATCATCAATGTCCCTCACATGAGGACATTCCTGAGAGCATGTGGGATGACAATCCCACTAGAGAGGAGATTCAAGCCAACCCACAACCTTCACCAATTAAAGGCATGGTGGATTCTCACTTAAGTGAGACAATGCAAATGCAAAGTGCTTTGCTTGCATCCATCATGACCACTCCAAACATCCCCAACACCACCAACACATCAACCATTCCACCACCACAACCTCCGCAGAAACTTTCTACTCCTCCATGCACGGTTGCTCAACTTGTGAGCAACGGGTCAAACCGTGAACGGACCCGGATTATGGTCCATGACTTCCACGAGGAAATGAGGTTCATCCTCAACCACATTCTCGAGCTGCCTCAACGCTCTTCCCATCCACCATCTCTTTAGGATGGTTTTTAGAATAGTCTTTATTTGTTTTTGTTTTAGGATAATTTTTTTTCTCTTTTCTCTTGTACTAGAAACACATCATTGTGTTCTCTTTTCATGACCTTTACTCATGAAAAATTTTAACAAATGAATGTTGTTTATTATGTTGTTGGTGTCATTACATAGTGTTTCGAAATGCTTGTGAATGATCATTATTACTAACATTTTTTTTGTAGCTTTATTTTCACAATCCATGTATCTTCCCATTAAAGCACCCAATTTAGGGGAGCTTTGAACAAGGGGAGATAATAAGTTTCGCTCATTACATTCCAAGATAGCTTCTTCTTTTGTTGAGACAAAAGGGGAAAATATAGAACTTGAAATTATTTATATTTGACTTTTCCGAAAAGTCAAATCGCTACAATTGACTTTCTAAAAGTCAACAGAACCCTCATTGATAATACTTGACTTTTCTTAAAAGTCAATCGCATACTTTGACTTTCTCAAAAGTCAACATCATGCATCAACTAGTGAATTCTTTGACTTCTCATAAAAAGTCAAATTTCATACACTTACATTATCATTTCCTTTTCAAGTTCTAAAACTAATATTTTATAACTCTTGTACAAACTTTGTTTCTTTTATAAAATAAAATTTATATTTTTCCTCAACAAAAGGTGAGATTGTTAATACAAATATCGCCATTAAACGTTATTTATATTTTGATCTTTGCCTAAGTTTTGTTAACGATAAAAGTAAATTTAATTTATAAAAGCTTAAAGCTTGTCAAGTTTATTAGATATTAAAACAAGCTTTCTTAAACAAATATATTCATCATTCAAGCATTTACATTTATGATTAGTAACATCTTGATATGACTCTAATCATTATGTATGATAGTAGTTTGTAGAATGTGTTAGGTTCCTAAAACCAAACACTACTTAAGCATTTGCATATTTCTATTAATAGTAATACAACATTTAACATCATGTATTACATCATGGAATCATTTGTAGATTCCATTAGATATTTTTAGTAAGATTTATACTCTATATCTTGCACAATCTCTCTTAGATTGAGTTGACTTTAAGCAAGATTTGATATCTTGACCGTCAGACCAGCAGTACCAAAAATGGTACAGGCGGAACCCTTTATGGGTCCACAGTCCATGGACGCCCTCTGTCCATTTTGGCTATAAATAGCAATGCAAGCCAAGTAGTTTCTCATCCCTTTCTAACATACTCTCATACATATCTTCTCTCTAACCTTTCTAACTCAACAGCATATCATATTAGTGATCTCTTTGTAGCAAAGAAGATCAAGTCATATTCAAGCTTCAACGAAGTTGGAAGTCTTGTTTGTTTAGTGTTGTATGATCTAGTGTTGATTCATACTTCATTGTTGTATCAAACCATCATAATCTTGTGAGTGTGAGTGGTTAGTATTTTAGTCCTCAAATACATTGTGTGGGAGAGTTGTACTTTGGAAAGAACTCGACATCTAGCTTAGTGTCGGAAATAGTGTTTAAGTGTAAAGGTTTTCTCCACGTGAAAGGAGCTTGTTGACTAGTGAAGTTAAACTCGAGTGTGAGACTCGGGGAGTGGAGTAGCAGGAAAAAGAGTCCTTGTAGGCGAACCACTATAAACAACTTGTTGTGGTTTGATCATTTCTTTCCTTATTTACTTATTACATATTGCTTGCATATTTTATTAACGTATTTAAGATCAATATAAATTGATCTTTCAATAAGTTTCAAAACAAAGTTTTTAATCGGTAAACTATTCAACCCCTTCTAGTTTTCTACAAACACTACAAAGAATTGGGTTTGGTAATCATAAAGGATATATTCCATTGCAAGTTCATCCGCCTCATAGTGTAGAAGTTCTCGAGGATTCAAGTCTCGAATAAAGAGTAAATGTTCGCTTGTTCATCTCTTGGTGGAATGGCATTTGGATCTCCTGCACAATGACAGTGAGGCATCTCAAATGGACCTTCCAAGATAACCTTCTTTAAGAACTTTCCATGTGGCTTCTTCGATCACAAAACCTAAAGAACCTTATCACCCATTGATCGTAGTTTCGGATGAGCATGGAGGTCTATCAAGTGATCAAATTTCATGAATTGATTGTTGGCTGCTTAAAGCTTCACACATCTTTGCAAACCAAGTGGGTTCCTTCATAGTGTTCCTTGATGGATGTTGATTGAAGTCATTTGTGTAGGGTTGAACTAGAAGACTTGGCGATGGTTGAACCATTTGTGGTGGAGGAATTGCTCCAAGTTGTGGAGTATGTTGTTGATTAAATTGTTGTTGATAAATTACTTGTTGTTGATTCCATTGTTGATGTTGTGGACTTAGTTGTTGTTGTCGTTGAGGATAAGTGTAAGGGAAATAGTTAGAGTATGGTGGTTGAGACATGTTGAAAACTTGTGTTGGTAAAAATGGATCTTTGTAGTCGAATGAACCTTTGTTCAAGAAGTGTCCTAGCGAGAAATCACAATTATCCAAGTAGCACTTATGCGAAACACCAAAGTTACGCGTAATAATTAGAAGTTATTGCGAGAATTTAGCTTACGCGTAAGTAAGGAAAAGACGCTAAAGTTATGCGTGACAAAAGTTAAGCGAAAAGTTAGGCGAGGATTATCTTATGTAAGACTAGGCTTAGGCGTAAGAAAATCTTATCAGGATTTCTACGCGTAAGTTTATGCTTATGCGTAATTTTAGGGTTTTATCCCAAATGATCTTTTACACTTCACAAATGCAAAAGATATCCAGTCGACGATTTTCGTGCTTATCCAAGCAAGAAAACACGGGTAAACCAAGAAAACGAATATCAAACCAAGGAAATACTTACGCTGTGAGTTCTACGCGAGGGTCTACCTGTAAATTTGATATTGCTCAAAGATGTTTCTAAACCGCTTTTGTGTGATGAAATAGCTTCAAGATCACCAAATAACACAAGAATGTGAAATTTGATGAACCAAACCTTCTAAAACAGCTTACGCGTAGAACTACACCCACGAATAAAAAACTAGTTCAAAACAATGGTCCACGATAAAGTTTGAAACTTTTGCCAAAAACAAGTATTTTAACACCTTAAAACGTTGAAAGTACAAGAATCTTGGATTAAAAGTGTAAAAACAAGTTTTAAGCGAACCAAAGAATACGCTATCTTTACGCCAGAAGACCCAAACCAAAATCTTCAAAACAAAAGTGTGAACCCAACTATTTGTGTGATTGATACCACTGTTAGGTCACTAGTTTTACAAACACAAGTAATATAGAAAGAGATAAGGCGATTGAACAAGAACCAAACACACGTAACACGATAATATAACGGTTATGCGTAGAGGTGAATGAAAGGAAATAACTTGAACAACCAACCCTTAAGTGAGGGTTTACATAAGGTATTTATAGAGGAAGCTAGGCAACACCCTAGTTTCCATCCTTTCCTTAATGGACTAAGCCCTAGGCTTATGGGCCTTCTACATGCTTCCAAGGTTAATTGAAACATAAAGGCCATAATAAAGCTAACTATTACATATTAATAACTAACACTTGATTATGGTTTAGGAGTGATTCCAACAATGTTGCTCACGATAGTTCTGGGTGTCAACTTGTTTCCGATCACTCATTCATTAAAGTAACCTTCCATAGTAGGATTCAATGGATTCTCCTGAGTGGATGTAAACTTCTCCCAAGCGCTTAGCAGCCTTGTTTTCCGTATCTTGTTGACCAATTTCGTTCAATGACAAACCCGCCTAACACGCTTCCACATATCGAAAGTAGCTTCACAACCGCTCACAGAGAGAAAGATGTCTCTTGGTAAGCCCAGTTGAACAATATGAATTGCCATGTCATCCGCTCGACTTGCTTCGATCCTCTTCATAGTATTCCTATTCTTTTGAAGACGAAAAATGGTGGGACGGGAGGTGTTGCATTAGCATTTCCAGGTCTTGGACTTGTCGAGGTATGAAGGGTCCATTCGTAATGGATTGAATCATCAATTTTCCATTAGGTTTGGTCTTAATGTAACGAAGCATACGACTTGTCCATTGAAGATAACCACCTTTTTCCAACATATAGAGGACGGTTTTCAGACCTGCTGCATGAATGTCTTGTTGAGTTGCCATTGATGAAGGTATGATATGATAAAGTTGATGTAGGATCGATTCAACGATAAAGGAGTTGTGTTTGATGAAGATTAAGCTCGGTTGTTGTAGTGAAAATTTGGTCTAAAAACTTAAAACCTCAATAAATTCGCTCGTAGCGCTTTAGGACTTGAAGTTGACCCAATGAAAATTCATCTCGCGGTCTATTCTCCTCGCTCACGGTCGCTTTGATGGGTAGATCAAACGGAGTTACGCTCAAAAGTTATAGCCGCTTGAAGTTTTGCACAAAATCTTACTCAGAACCCGTTATTAAGCGTGAAATTGGTGCTATGCGTGGGATTGCGCGTAGATTCTTATGCGAGAAAACTTAGGTGTAGGATTCCTTATGTGCAGTAATGATTCACGCAGAACCTTTAGGCTTAAGCGTAAGCTTATGCGTAAACAAAAATACTTAGTCAGAAAAACCACGTAAGTGTTAACTTACGCGTAGAGTGTTACCGTCGAGCGCTCGCTTATGCGTAAACTTAGGTTAAAATCAAAATCTTTACAATCACAAACAGAAAAGATATCCATAAGTCAAGTGTTCCACAAACTTATCCAAGTGAGGAAGCACGAGCAACCGTTGTTGCACGAAGATTCTTCACCAAAAAGTTATGCGAAAACCAAATCTTACGCGTAAAAACTTTGCGAAAAATAGGTTTTGACTTTTCACTGTAAAAGAGGGTTTGACCAGTATACCTTTACGCGTAAAAATGCCCGGCTTTTGCAAAAACATGAATTTTCACCCAAAACACGCTTCCAATCGATTTCTTTGCACAAACTTCTTCCAAAACACTTAAGGATCAATAAAGTCTACAACTTTAACCTTGAAACCACGTGAAAATCAAAGCTTTATGCCAAAAGCTCACGCTTTGAGACAAAAAAGCGAACTTTCTTGTAAAACTTTAACAAATAACGAACACAAACACTCCTAAACCATTGTTAGGCGATTGATACCAATTGTAGGACCTTAAATCTATCTTAACCTTATCACAAATACCCACGTGAAACACAAGATGAACACGTTAAACCAACACACTTTATGCGTAAAGATGAAGAAGAAAGATTAAGAAGTTGGTGACTTAAGATGTAAATCGTATGTTTAGAGAAAGATGAAACAAGAAAGTTGTATTACTTGAAAGAAAACACACACACTCACGCCAAGCACACCCATCAAATGAGACTTTGAGGGTTTATATAGTACAAGCACTAGATGCCCTAAAAGGCTTTCCATGGCCTCGTGGATGGGCTTAGATTGGATGGGTTAAATGAACTTATTCAAGGCTAGCTTAACTAAACGACAACCATTTAGCTTAGCCCAATCCACGAGCCCGCTGACTATTCTAATATGATATCTAATACACGATAGAAAGTTCCTAAATGCGAATGACCATCACTTCTAATAAAACTATTAAGGCTATAAGACTCAAGTTCATCTTCCTCCTGAAACAACTCGTCACCAAACACTCCATCATTCCTAATATTCAATGTATAGAGTGTATTCATCTTAGGACAAACATTCACCTATGCCCCTTATGTTCACCACATCTAAAACATTTGTCACCCGGCGGTTTAGCATAAGGATTAGATTTAGCTTGAACTTCCTTACCTTGTCAACCCTACTTTCACTAGCCTTAGAAGTCGAGTAGTTAAGTAGTAGTACTAGGGAGGGCAAGTCGGCTTTGATTGGGCCGACCTATAAGTACTTGAACCTCCAAGTTGACCGCTTAAACCCAATCCCATTTTAGAAGCCAACCTCTCCGCCTTCATAGCCAAATTTTGAGCTTGATCAACGGACCAAATTGACATCAAACTCAACTTTTCTTGAATCAAAGAATTCAAACCACTAATATACCTAGCCGCGGTTTGTTCCTCCGCTTCCTCAAATTACAACGAGCTTGCAACCTTAAAACTCACCCGTATTGGCCACGGTCTTCCTCCCTTGAACACAACTATGATATTATTGGTACAATATTTGCTCCACATCCTGAGGAAAACCTTCCTTTGATCATTTCTTCATCCTGGCCACGTGTTGATTGGATACTTACCTTGTCTCCTACGGTTTTCTTGTTCACGCTGCCACCAAGCCCCGCGCTCCTCGTAACTTATAAGACACTATCTTCACTTGCTCTTCTTTGGGAACATCCATGATGTCAAAGAACTTATCAACTTCATATAACCAATCTAGCATCACTTCAATGTCAAGATTTCGCTAGAATTGGAAATTCCATGTTAAAGTGCTTTGGCCACCCCAATAATGGTCTAGCATATGTTAGCTCGTAGATTTGTCGTTGTTTACGTTATTTAACAGTTAATTAGTTAGTCAAGAGCGAGAATAGTTTAGAGTAACACCGTGAGGAAGGACGGTCTTACCCACCCGTATGCACCGATCCACGTCCGATGAGAGGACGATTGTTTGTAAGTATAAATACCCTTCCATCCATGGAAGGGGTGTACTGGCAATCTAACCTTTACATTTTATTGAACCAACTCTACCAAGAACACCATCTCTACTTTCTCTAAAATGTTTAACATGTATTTTGATCATCCAAGACCATCGAATCATCAAACACAATAATATTATCGATCCCACAATTGGTACCGAGCCAAGGTTATTGTGTTTTATGATTTATCGCGTTTGAATCGTGTTTGGGCTGTTGTTTAGTACTATTTTTCATGGTCGGATAATCGTTTTTTTTAGAGTATTGATGAGTGTGTAAATACTCATCATTTTTAGTCAAATCAACCGCAAAAACGCTTAAAAATGCTCGTAAATGCATCAAAATACCGAAAATATTCCAAAATTGCATTTTATATGTTTCGGATGCAAAATGTTTAAAATCGATGAAAATGAGCAAAGTTTGCATAATTGCGCCATTCCCCCAAGTTTCTAAAATTGTCAAAATAGTCCCCGAGTCAAAATTTTAAAAGAAAAGTCACCAAAGGTCCTTTTAAATCATAACTTGTCAAATTTAGTCCTTGGTGAAAAATATAAAAGTTTGAGAAAATTAGTTTGGTCCTCCAAGTTTCAAATTTGGCAAAATGGCCCTTGAAAATTAAAATGGCAAGTTTAGTCCTTGCATTATTGAACTTTGTCACTTTAGTCCTTGAAGAAACTTTGCATAATTGATGGATTGGTCCTTAATTTTCGTGATTCTACACTTTAAGTCCTTGTATTTATACCCCTTGTCACAATCATTTTGGACCTCGCCTTTTCCCAGTGACCCCATCATTTAGCATATTGGACCCCTTTATTAATAACCCGGTCAATGGCTAGTCAAACCAAACAAAACGCACCAAACCATCTCCTCCCCACTTGATGCCTCGCAATTGCACACACACAACCACCCCATCACCTTATCTCCTCCATGTCCCCTCATCCTCCACCAATATCCAAATGCATTTAATGCAATCCTCTTCCTCACTCAACCTTCCATCACAAAAGTCCAATTCCCGCCAAAATCCAATCAAATGGCTAGAAACTCTTTGCTTGATCCAATGGCTCAAAAGCATGGGATTATCTCGTAATGAGAGAAGCAGGTTGGAGTATAAAAAGAGGAGGAAGAGAGTAGCTAGGGAGTAGTTAGTTTATATATTTTTATTTAATGTCGCTTTTAGAAATATTGTAGTTTAATCAAATGGTGTAATTTCGGCTCCATGTATCACTTTCAAGTTAACAAATCATTGTATTAAGCTTTTGAGTTTTCAATCCAAGTTTTAGATAAAATTCCATGTTTTAGGTTACTGTTGCAATTTTCAATTTTAAAATCTCATGTTTAAGTTTGCAGTAGCTTGTATTTAATCTCAAACAATCTTGTATAAGCTTATGTTAGCTTTGTATCAGCTTACCTTCAAGGTTTAAGTAATTTTGGTTCATGGTCAACCAAAGTCAAATGTTGATGCAGTTGGAGGTGGAAATGGATAAATGGGTGGATGTTTTGAATTGGGTTGGAATAGATTAGGATAGAGTAGGATTGGGTCCGTTTTAGCTCGCAATCAGTGGACTCATGTGAGTAAGTTTCTAGATTCATATTTCAAGCCAATATTGCATATTTTGCTTGAATGAGTATCTGTGGTCACAGCTGGTCTTATTGTGTTTAATTAGTTGTAATTAGGTAACTTAAACTCATTTTAATGCATTGTATTAGCTAGTTAAGATCATTCTCGCTTTGAGTTCAAACTCAGTAGTAAAAGGATGTTTGGAATTGTCATTCAAAAATGTTTTGAAGCTTAGTCGAGGTAGTTCAACGTTGGTTCATGCTTATTAGGTCCATTCTAACTCATTTGAGTCAAAATATTACGCCTGACTTGCTCCATAGTCAAATTACATTCCACTGCCTTTGATGATTATCCGTTGGAAGTTTTGAAAGCCAAAAGCTTATTTTGTGTTCAAAAGTCATAAGTATAGCTTGCTTTAGTTTAATTTCATCATTATATATCATTCTCGGCTCAAAATCAAGATCAAAATCCATAAAAGTAAACTTTTCAGTTTTGTTAAGAAAGTCAAAATGGTGAAAACTCAGTTTTGGCCACTCTAGAGGGATTTTTATTGAACTCATTTCTGATCCAATTTCAATGAAACTTGTTGTTTTAAATCCTCCTGTTGGTCTAGTTTCTTATGAGCATTTTTGTATAATTTTGTGAAATTTTTATAAGGGTCAACTTAGCTTGTAAATATGGTGTCAAATGCCCTGTGCAGGGCATTAAGTCTGCACAGGGGATATGCAGCTTTTGCAAGGTTTGCATCAAGCTCAATTGAGCTTCTCTAGGTCTGATATTTGGCTCATGTGTAGTTACCCAGGTCTAGTGTTAGTTACAAGTTTTGGTTTTTGGTTGCTAGCTTATTTAAGTACTTATTTCCATGTCCAAAGTTGCCTACCTAAACTGCTTTTAGCTTATTTACTCATTTCATCAAATCTGTACTAGCTTGTAATCCAGAGGTTGTGGCTTGTTGATTCTAGTTGTATTTGGTCATTTTAGCATAGTGTAGCTTCGTTTCGACTTGGGTGGCCTTGAGTGTCCATTTGCTTATTTCTAAGGCTTATTGTTAAGCACCTTTGGACATCAGCTTCATTTTCCTCCACATAAGCACCTATTTTTCCAATTTTTCTAGCTTCCTAATATTATTTTAGAGTTTTCCTAAAATTTTCATATTTTCCAAGCTTGTTTGATATTTTACGCATTTAAATCATTTTTAGCACTTTTTAAATAGTATTTAATACAAAAATTAAGAAAAGGTTCAAAAAATAATTTCTCAATTTTCTTAAGTTTAAATAAATATAAAAGACAAAAAATATTTTTCTAGATTTTCTTAGTTAAATTTGTATTTTTAAATAATTTAATTAGTTTTAAATAGTATTTAATTCCTAGAAAATAGAAAATAATCATAAAATACAAAATAGTTTTGAAAATTTTATTTTGATATTTTAGATTTTTCAAGTCTTAATTTTATTTTTCTAGCTTTGTTTCATATTTTCTTGTATTTTAGGTAATTATTTAATAGTAAAAATAGTTTTAATTAGATAATTAGTTATAAAATAATTTTATTTTATATAAATTTTATTTTATCATTAGGATTGTAAAATGTCATTTTCATATTTTTAGAATTAGTAACGCTTTAGTATCACATTTTTACTTAGACGTCACGTAGTTTTAATTTCGGTTTATAAAAACACAAAACAAAACATCATTTTGCAAATAGTGATAGCGCTTTATTTAATAGTTTTAATCTTTTAATTTCCTTTAATTTGCATTTAAGTCGTTATTATTTGTTGGCTTTGTATCGTAGTTATAATCAATTCATAATCCCTTTTTCGCTCAAATTTCGATCACTGACGCTTGATAATCCATTGCATAGCTCACGGGACATAACGACTGGGAAACACTATACTCCTCGATCTTCATTGCATTCAGGTTGAGCGCTTTTAAGTCGATTACGGTCCGCCATTCACAAGTGGTGCTTGAGCGATTTAGCTGATCGTTTGGCACGCAACTAAATTTTTTGCCACGGGAGTCGGCCGATTATCTTCCGCTTAGCGATTAGTGATTTGGATATTCACTCTTTGTCTATACCATCCAGATGTGTTTATATTTTCTTTAAAATCAAAACCCAAAAGATTTTCATTCTTTGTTTTTGCAAAATGTTTTCAAAAATACCAAAAATATCCATCTTTACCCTCTCACATCTTTGATTCTTCATCCCTACCCCTCAGAACCTTTGATTCTTTCTATGTCTTATCATCACCCTCTTGATTGTCAATGGTGTGGTGGTCCTTATAATGGTGGCAATGCCTCTACCAGTAGCATGCTGGAATCAGTGAAACGGGTCCGTCTATAACCGTGATCCCTATTCTCACCATAACACAACCGATTTATTCCATCACTACTACACCGCGCGACTCAAGAAGCTTGTCATGCACAGTAGCAATGGTGGTTCACACCCGCCTCGATTGTCAATCGAAACACGCTTGTCTATGAGCGTGTTCTTGATAACAATTATGACTACAACACATGACTCACGTACCACATCAGCTTTTATCATGTGAGTATCATGGAGGTCCTCACTTTAGCTCGATTGTCAAACAAGGAATCCATTTCCTTGTAACAATTACGACTCTTCTGATTCATGACCAACCTCTGCAGTGACTAAATGAATCAGCACCACCTCACTGATCCACTTCCTCAAAATCTTCTCCTTGATCTTTTGGATTTAGTGAAAGATTCAAGGAATGCAAACATTCCCAATATAATCCAAAATCTATGGAAGAATTGTTAGTCAAGAGCAGAGTCGCTAAATTAAATTCCAAAATTGCGTTTGAAAAATCTATTAGGAATCAATCGCAAAAGAAAAGCAACCGATCTAGCTCTCAATTTCGCTTCATTCTCGATGATGATGATGATGAGGATACACTTGATATCCTTCAATTTTATAAAATTCATCAAGTTCATCGCTTGATATTCCAAAGAAGCTTGAGATTCCATGTCAAACAACTGCTATCACACCAAGCTCCCACTCACTCTCTCAACATGGGGACGAGCATCTTGACACTGCTCTCGAAAAGGAATCGGACAAATTCATAAAGTCTAGTGTTGAGAACCTTGTCCCAATCCCGAGAGAGTCACAGGAACTTTGATCATATGTGATTCTCTTTCCTCTCGAGTGTTCAAATGATCATTTGGAAACTTTCTCCGATCTTAGCGACGATTGTGCTTCCTTTGAAAACATCGAGTATGTTGAGGCATCACTTCCATAACTGATGCAACGATCCTCTCTCGAGGAGTTCTCCGTGAACTCACTCACATCAATCCACTCTTTGATTTCAAGCCGATCCGGAGAGATGAAAGTCTCCTGATAATGATCGCTCACTCACTTCTTCTCCCAATGGTCCAATAGAGAATGTTGATCACTTTGTTCCGAAACATTCAAAGCTACTTCACTAATCCTCATTTGAATTGACTGAATTCACTTCAATTCTCGAGAATCCACTTTGATACTCGATTGAGGATAGTGATGAGCCCACAATGGAACAAGAGTTCACAACTTCACTTCATGTGAATGATTGTGTAACTCTTGCATATTAGCCATCAACATAATAATGCATTGGCCTCGCAAGTCCTCCATATCATCATCCGAGTCCATCCGCCATAAAGCTCGTTTTGTTTGTGAGAGATCCACCAGCCTTCATCCTTAAGAGCCAAAAGAAGAGCCTTTGAAATAAGCACGCCTAGTCCTGGCTTTGGGCATGCATTAGCTGTGTGTCCTTCTCATTGCGCTTGTAGCATCAAGACCATTCAACGATTCGAGCATTTCTGCTCCACCACTTGAGCTCGTTGTTATTCCTTCCCATAGCATCAACCTTGACCACCTCCCATTTGACGCACCATAACCACGATTCGAACTTCAACTCGTCCATTGTTTACAACAAATCGATTTCGTATTGATGAGGAACGAATACGATTGTTGGATTTGTTGGTATAACGGCTAAAAGCATTAGCAATCATAACAAACTCGCTGTAATGCTTCGAACGGATCGGATTCCTCATTAGTTTGACTATGAAGTGCTTGATCATTGTTGTTGTAAGGAACCAATTGATTTTGTTGAGATTGCCGTGATTGATCGCTTGGTGTGACCGAGGCGCTGGTTGAGTTGCTTGTTGAGGAGGATAACTTGTTGAGCATATAAGGCAAGTTGTTGATTTTCCTGATGTAGTGGAGCAATTTGAGCACGGAGAATCCTTTCCCGATCAACTTCCTTTTCATGAGGCTTCAAGTAATCGCACAACAATCCATATGTAGAATGATGCATATTCTTCGCTTGACGGAGAAAATGACATACTTCTCCCATTCAGACCAAGACTACTCGTGAACTTAGTATTCACCGCAATTTTGGCATGATGATGTTGTGTTTATCCAAATCATTGATGATGTCCGAAAACGATGATGATAGGACTCTAGTGTCTCCGTGTTCAATCATGAAGTGTTCATAAGCCAAGTAAATTTTGGATTCCAAATCCTCCCGATTGAGTACCGATCCTTCCATAAGAAGACTAATATGATCCCACATTTTCTCGTGCGGCCTTTTTGAGCATCAACACTACAAAGAATTGGGTTTGGTAATCATAAAAGGATATATTCCATTGCAAGTTCATCCGCTTCATAGTGTAGAAGTTCTTGAGGATTCAAGTCTCAGAATAAAGAGCAATGTTCGCTTGTTCATCTCTTGGTGGAATGGCATTTGGATCTCCGGCACAATGACAAGAGGCATCTCAAATGGACCTTCCAAGATAACCTTCTTTAAGAACTTTCCATGTGGCTTCTTCAGATCACAAAACCTAAAGAACCTTATCACCCATTGATCGTAGTTTCCGGAGTGAGCATTCGAGGTCTATCAAGTGATCCAAATTTCATGAATTGATTGTTGGTCGCTTAAAGCTTCACACATCTTTGCAAACCAAGTGGGTTCCTTCATAGTGTTCCTTGATGGATGTTGATTGAAGTCATTTGTGTAGGGTTGAACTAGAAGACTTGGCGATGGTTGAACCATTTGTGGTGGAGGAATTGCTCCAAGTTGTGGAGTATGTTGTTGATTAAATTGTTGTTGATAAATTACTTGTTGTTGATTCCATTGTTGATGTTGTGGACTTAGTTGTTGTTGTCGTTGAGGATAAGTGTAAGGGAAATAGTTGAGTATGGTGGTTGAGACATGTTGAAAACTCAGGTTGGTAAAATGGATCTTTGTAGTCGAATGAACCTTTGTTGAAGAAGTGTCCTTAGGCGAGAAATCACAATTATCCAAGTAGCACTTATGCGTAAAACACCAAAGTTACGCGTAACAATTAGAAGTTACAGAGAATTTAGCTTACGCGTAAGTAAGGAAAAGACGCTAAAGTTATGCGAGACAAAAGTTAGGCGAAAAGTTAGGCGAGGATTATCTTATGCGTAAGACTAGGCTTAGCGAAGAAAATCTTATGCGTAGGATTTCTACGCGTAAGCTTATGCTTATGCGTAATTTTAGGTTTTATCTCAATGATCTTTTACACTTCACAAAGGCAAAAGATATCCAAAGTCGACGATTTTCGTGCTTATCCAAGCAAGAAAACACGGAGTAAACCAAGAAAACGAATATCAAACCAAGGAAATACTTACGCCGTAGTTCTACGCAGTAGGTCTACTCAGAATTTGATATTGCTCAAAGATGTTTCTAAACCGCTTTTGTGTGATGAAATAGTTTCAAGATCACCAAATAACACAAGAATGTGAAATTTGATGAACCAAACCTTCTAAAACAGCTTACGCGTAGAACTACACCCACGAATAAAAACTAGTTCAAAACAATGGTCCACGATAAAGTTTGAAACTTTTGCCAAAACAAGTATTTTAACACCTTAAAACGTTGAAAGTACAAGAATCTTGGATTAAAAAGTGTAAAAAACAAGTTTTTAAGCGAACCAAAGAATACGTTATCTTTACGCGTAAGACCCAAAACCAAAATCTTCAAAACAAAAGTGTGAACCCAACTATTTGGTGATTGATACCACTGTTAGGTCACTAGTTTTACAAACACAAGTAATATAGAAAGAGATAAGGCGATTGAACAAGAACCAAACACACGCACACGATAATATAACACGGTTATGCGTAGAGGTGAATGAAAGGAAATAACTTGAACAACCAACCCTTAAGTGAGGGTTTACATAAGGTATTTATAGGAGGAAAGCTAGGGCAACACTCCTAGTTTCCATCCTTTCCTTAATGGACTAAGCCCTAGGCTTATGGGCCTTCTACATAAGCCTAAGGTTAATTGCAAACATAAAGGCCATAATAAAGCTAACTATTACATATTAATAACTAACACTTGATTATGGTTTAGGAGTGATTCCAACAATGTTGCTCACGATAGTTCGGTGTCAACTTGTTTCGATCACTCATTCATTAAAGTGCGTAACCTTCCATAGTAGGATTCAATGGATTCTCCGGAGTGGATGTAAACTTCTCCCAAGCAGTTAGCGCTTGTTTTCCGTATCTTGTTGACCAATTTCAGCTCAATGACAAACCCGCCTAACACGCTCCCACATATCGAAAGCGCTTCACAACTGCTCACAAGAAGAAAGATGTCTCTTGGTAAGCCCAATGAACAATATGAATTGCCATGTCATCCGCTTCGACTTGCTTCGATCCTCTTCATAGTATTCCTATTCTTTTGAAGACGAAAAAATGGTGGGACGGAGGTGTTGCATTAGCATTTGTGGTCTTGGACTTGTCGAGGTATGAAGGGTCCATTCGTAATGGATTGAATCATCAATTTTCCATTAGGTTTGGTCTTAATGTAACGAAGCATACGACTTGTCCATTGAAGATAACCACCTTTTTCCAACATAGGAGGACGGTTTTCGGCACCGGCTGCATGAATGTCTTGTTGAGTTGCCATTGATGAAGGTATGATATGATAAAGTTGATGTAGGATCGATTCAACGATAAAGGAGTTGTGTTTGATGAAGATTAAGCTCGGTTGTTGTAGTGAAAATTTGGTCTAAAAACTTAAAAACCTCAATAAATTCTGTTCAGAGCGTTTTTAGGACTTGAAAGTTGACCCGAATGAAAATTCATTCGGCGGTCTATTCTCCTCGTTCTCACGGTCGTTTTGATGGGTAGATCGCTGAAAACGGAGTTACAGTTCAAAAGTTATAGCCGTTTGAAGTTTTGCACAAAATCTTACTCAGAACCCGTTATTAAGCGTAGAAATTGGTGCTTGCGCGAGGATTGCTTATGCGAGGATTCTTATGCGAGAAAACTTAGGTGTAGGATTCCTTATGCGTAAGCAGTGATTCACGCGTAACCTTTAGGCTTAAGCGTAAGCTTATGCGTAAACAAAATACTTAGTCGTAAAAACCTTACGCGTAAGTGTTAACTTATGCGTAGAGTGTTACCGTAAGCGCTCGCTTATGCGTAAACTTAGGTTAAAATCAAAAATCTTTACATCACACAACAGTAAAAGATATCCACAAGTCAAGTGTTCCACAAACTTATCCAAGTGAGGAAGCATCGAGTAACTGTTGTTGCACGAAGATTCTTCACCAAAAGTTATGCGTAAAACCAAATCTCACGCCAAAACCTTATGCGTAAAAATAGGGTTTGACTTTTCACGCCGAAAAAGAGGGTTTTGACCGTAGTACCTTACGCGTAAAAATGCCCGCTTTGCAAAAACATGAATTTTTCACCCAAAACACGCTTCCAATCGATTTCTTTTGCACAAACTTCTTCCAAAACACTTAAGGATCAATAAAGTCTACAACTTTAACCTTGAAACCACGTAAAAATCAAAGCTTTATGCCAAAAGCTCACGTTTTGAGACAAAAAAACGCAACTTTCTTGTAAAACTTTAACAAATAACGTAACACAAACACTCCTAAACCATTGTTAGGCGATTGATACCAATTGTAGGACCTTAAATCTATCTTAACCTTATCACAAATACCCACGTAAAACACAAGATGAACACGTTAAACCAACACACTTTATGCGTAAAAGATGAAGAAGAAAAGATTAAGAAGTTGGTGACTTAAGATGTAAATCGTGTATGTTAGAGAGAAAGATGAAACAAGAAAGTTGTATTACTTGAAAGAAAACACACACACACTCACGCTCAAGCACACCCATCAAATGAGACTTTGAGGGGTTTATATAGTACAAGCACTAGATGCCCTAAAAGGCTTTCCATGGGCCTCGTGGATGGGCTTAGATTGGATTGGGTTAAATGAACTTATTCAAGGCTAGCTTAACTAAACGATTAACCATTTAGCTTAGCCCAATCCACGAGCCCGTTGACTATTCTAATATGATATCTAACACACGATAGAAAGTTCCTAAATGTGAATGACCATCACTTCTAATAAAACTATTAAGGCTAACAGTACTCAAGTTCATCTTCCTCCTGAAACAACTCGTCACCAAACACTCCATCATTCCTAATATTCAATGTATAGAGTGTATTCATCTTAGGACAAACATTCGACCTATGCCCCGGTTCACCACATCTAAAACATTTGTCACCCGTCGGTTTAGCATAAGGATTAGATTTAGCCGTTTGAACTTCCTTACCTTTGTCAACCCTACTTTCACTAGCCTTAGAAGTCGTAGTAGAAGAAGTAGTAGTACTAGGGAGGGCAAGTTGGCTTTGATTGGGCCGACCCCCATAAGTACTTGAACTCTCCTAAGTTGACCGTTTAAACCCAATCCCGATTTTAGAAGCCAACCTCTCCGCCTTCATAGCCAAATTTTGAGCTTGATCAACGGACCAAATTGACATCAAACTCAACTTTTCTTGAATCAAAGAATTCAAACCACTAATATACCTAGCCGCGGTTTGTTCCTCCGTTTCCCTCAAATTACAACGAGCTTGCAACCTTAAAACTCACCCGTATTCGCCACGGTCTTCCTCCCTTGAACACAACTATGATATTATTGGTACAATATTTGCTCCACATCCGGAGGAAAAAACCTTCCTTTGATCATTCTCTTCATCCTTGGCCACGTGTTGATTGGATACTTACCTTGTCTCCTACGGTTTTCTTGTTCACGTTGCCACCAAGCTCCCGCGCCTCCTCGTAACTTATAAGACACTATCTTCACTTGCTCTTCTTTGGGAACATCCATGATGTCAAAGAACTTATCAACTTCATATAACCAATCTAGCATCACTTCAATGTCAAGATTTCTGTTAGGAATTGGAAATTCCATGTTAAAGTGTCGGTCACCCCAATAATGGTCTAGCATATGTTAGCTCGTAGATTTGTCGTTGTTTACGTTATTTAATAGTTAATTAGTTAGTCAAGAGCGAGAATAGTTTAGAGTAACACCGTGGAGGAAGGACGGTCTTTACCCACTCAGATGTCCGATCCACAATCCGACAGAGGACGATTGTTTGTAGTATAAATACCCTTCCATCCATGGAAGGGGTGGCTTGGCAATCTAACCTTTACATTTTATTGAACCAACTCTCTACCAAGAACACCATCTCTACTTTCTCTCTCTAAAATGTTTAACATGTATTTTGATCATCCAAGACCACCTGAATCATCAAACACAATAATATTATCGATCCTACAATTGGTACCAGAGCCAAGGTTATTGTGTTTTGATGATTTATCGCGGTTTGAATCGTGTTTGGGGCTGTTGTTTAGTACTATTTTTCATGGTCGGATAACGTTTTTTTTTTAGAGTATTGATGAGTGTGTAAATACTCATCATTTTTAGTCAAATCTGAACTGCAAAACGTTTAAAAATGCTCAGAAATGCATCAAAATACTGAAAATATTCCAAAATTGCATTTTATATGTTTCGTATGCAAAATGTTTAAAATCGATGAAAATGAGCAAAGTTTGCATAATTGGCGCTTCAGCCCCCAAGTTTCTAAAATTGTCAAAATAGTCCCCGAGTCAAAATTTCAAAAGAAAAGTCACCAAAGGTCCTTTTAAATCATAACTTGTCAAATTTAGTCCTTTGGTGAAAAATATAAAAGTTTGAGAAAATTACAAGTTTGGTCCTCCAAGTTTCAAATTTGGCAAAATTGGCCCTTGAAAATTAAAATGGCAAGTTTAGTCCTTGCATTATTGAACTTTGTCACTTTTAGTCCTTGGAAGAAACTTTGCATAATTGATGTGGATTGGTCCCTTAATTTTCGATTCTACACTTTAAGTCCTTGTATTTATACCTTGTCACAATCATTTTGGACCTCGCTTTTCCCAAGTGACCCCTCGTCATTTAGCATATTGACCCCTTTATTAATAACCCCGGTCAATTGGCTAGTCAAACCAAACAAAAACGCGCCAAACCATCTCCTCCCCACTGATGCCTCGAATCGCTCACACACAACCACCCCATCACCTTATCTCTCCATGTCCCTCATCCTCCACCAATATCCAAATGCATTTAATGTAATCCTCTTCCCTCACTCAACCTTCCACCGCAAAGTCCAATTCCCGCCAAAATCCAATCAAATGGCTAGAAACTCTTTAAGCTATCCAATGGCTCAAAAGCATGGATTATCTCGTGAGAGAGAAGCTTTGGAGTATAAAAGAGGAGGAAGAGAGTAGCTAGGGAGTAGTTAGTTTATATATTTTATTTAATGTCGTTTTCTTTTAGAAATATTGTAGTTTAATCAAAATGGTGTAATTTCGCCTATGTATCACTTTCAAGTTAACAAATCATTGTATTAAGCTTTTGAGTTTTCAATCCAAGTTTTAGATAAAATTCCATGTTTTAGGTTATTGTTGTAATTTTCAATTTTAAAATCTCATGTTTAAGTTTGCAGAGCTTGTATTTAATCTCAAACAATCTTGTATAAGCTTATGTTAGCTTTGTATCGCCTACCTTCAAGGTTTAAGTAATTTTGGTTCATGGTCAACCAAAGTCAAATGTTGATGCATTGAGGTGGAAATGGATAAACGGGTGGATGCAATTGAATTGGGTTGGAATAGATTAGGATAGAGTAGGATTTGGTCCGGTTTTAGCCTCGCAATCACCGGACTCATGTGAGTAAGTTTCTAGATTTTCATATTTCAAGCCAATATTGCATATTTTGCTTGAATGAGTATCTCGTGGTCACAGCTTGGTCTTATTGTGTTTAATTAGTTGTAATTAGGTAACTTAAACTCATTTTAATCGCTTGTATTAGCTAGTTAGTATCATTCTCGCTTTGAGTTCAAATCAGTAGTTAAAAGGATGTTTGGAATTGTTGTCAAAAATGTTTTAGAAGCTTAGTCGAGGTAGTTCAACGTTGGTTCATGCTTATTAGGTCCATTCTAACTCATTTGAGTCAAAATATTGTGCTCGCACTTGCTCCATAGTCAAATTACATCTCCACCGCTTTGATGATTATCTGTTGGAAGTTTTGAAAGCCAAAAGCTTATTTTGTGTTCAAAAGTCATAAGTATAGCTTGCTTTAGTTTAATTTCATCATTATATATCATTCTCAGTTCAAAAATCAAGATCAAAATCCATAAAAGTAAACTTTTCAGTTTTGTTAAGAAAGTCAAAATGGTGAAAACTCAGTTTTGGCCACTCTAGAGGGATTTTTATTGAACTCATTTCTGATCCAATTTCAATGAAACTTGTTGTTTTAAATCCTCCTGTTGGTCTAGTTTCTTATGAGCATTTTGTATAATTTTGTGAAATTTTATAATGGTCAACTTAGCTTGTAATATGGTGTCAAATGCCCTGTGCAGGCATTAAGTCCACATAGGATATGCAGCTTTTGTAAGGTTTGCATCAAGCTCAATTGAGCTTCTAGGTCCGATATTTGGCTCATGTGTAGTTACCCGTGTCTAGTGTTAGTTACAAGTTTTGGTTTTGGTTGCTAGCTTATTTAAGTACTTATTTCCATGTCCAAAGTTGCCTACCTAAACCGCTTTTAGCTTATTTACTCATTTCATCAAACTGCACTAGCTTGTAATCCGAGGTTGCGGCTTGTTGATTCTAGTTGTATTTGGTCATTTTAGTAGGGTGAACGAGTTGAGCTCGAGCTCGAGTCTTAGGCTCGAGCCTCGCCTGCTTATATAAAAAGCTCGAGCTCGAGCCCCGAGCCTCGCTTCGAGCTCACATTTGAGCTCGAGCCCTACTGTGAAATTTTTCAAGCTCGAGCTCGGCTTGTTAACACAAAGCCTCGACTGCTAACACAAGGCCCGAGCTCGTTAACACGGTTATACGATAGAAAATATATATACGATATATTTTAGGGCTCGCTTAGGCTCATGAGCCCAAACGAGTTTTGTATAGAGCTCTGCCCGAGCTCGATTATTAAACGAGCCCAAACTTAGGCTCGAGCTCTGCCTCGAGCTCGCTTAGGCTCTGCCTGCTCGAGCTTTTTACCGATCCGATCCCGAGCTTTCACGAGCTGCTCGGCCTGCTTCCACCCCTAATTTTTAGCATAGTGTAGCTTCGCTTCATTGGGTGGCCTCGAGTGTCCATTTGTTTATTTCTAAGGCTTATTGTTAAGCACTTTGACATCGCCCATTTTCCTCCACATAAGCACCTATTTTTCCAATTTTTCTAGCTTCCTAATATTATTTTAGAGTTTTCCTAAATTTTCATATTTTTCCAAGCTTGTTTGATATTTTCCGCATTTAAATCATTTTTTAGCACTTTTAAATAGTATTTAATACAAAAATTAAGAAAAGGTTCAAAAATAATTTCTCAATTTTCTTAAGTTTAAATAAATATAAAAAGACAAAAAATATTTTTCTAGATTTTTCTTAGTTAAATTTGTATTTTAAATAATTTAATTAGTTTTAAATAGTATTTAATTCCTAGAAAATAGAAAATAATCATAAAATACAAAAATAGTTTTGAAAATTCTATTTTGATATTTTAGATTTTCTAAGTCTTAATTTTATTTTTCTAGCTTTGTTTCATATTTTCTTGTATTTTAGGTAATTATTTAATAGTAAAAATAGTTTTTAATTAGATAATTAGTTATAAAAATAATTTTATTTTTATATAAATTTTATTTTATCATTAGGATTGTAAAATGTCATTTTCATATTTTTAGAATTAGTATCGCTTAGTATCACATTTTTATCAGACGTCACGTAGTTTTTAATTTCGCTTTATAAAAACACAAAACAAAACATCATTTTGCAAATAGTGATAGCGTTTATTTAATAGTTTTAATCTTTTTAATTTCCTTTAATTTGCATTTAAGTCGTTATTATTTGTTGGCTTTGTCTCGTAGTTATAATCAATTCATAATCCCTTTTTCGCTCAAATTTCGATCACTGACGCTTGATAATCCATTGCATAGCTCACCGGGACATAACGACCGGAAACACTATACTCCCCGATCTTCATTGCATTCGTGCTTGAGCGCTTTAAGTCGACACGGTCCGCCATTCACAAGTGGTGTGCTTGAGCGATTTAGCTTGACTGCTTGGCACGCAACCAAATTTTACGCCACGGGAGTCAGGCTTGATTATCTTCCGCTTAGCGTATTAGTGATTTGGATATTCACTCTTTGTCTATACCATCCGTATGTGTTTATATTTTCTTTTAAAAATCAAAACCCAAAAGATTTTCATTCTTTGTTTTTGCAAAATGTTTTCAAAAATACCAAAATATCCATCTTTACCTCTCACATCTTTGATTCTTCATCCCTACCCTCCGTAAACCTTTGATTCTTTCTATGTCTTATCATCACCCTCTTGATTGTCAATGGTGTGGTGGTCCTTATAATGGTGGCAATTGCCCCGCTTGTAGCATGCGGAATCAGAAACAGTCCGTTTATAACTGTGATCCCTATTCTCACCATAACACAACCGATTTATTCCATCGCCACCACATCGTGCGACTCAAATAGCTTTCATGTGAGTACTGTGGTGGTTCACACTCAGCTCGATTGTCAATCGGAAACACGCTTGTCTATGAGCGTGTTCTTGATAACAATTATGACTACAACACATGTGACTCACGTACCACATCGTTTATCATGAGTATTGTGGAGGTCCTCACTTTAGCTCGATTGTCAAACAAGGAATCCATTTCCTTGTAACAATTACGACTCTTCAGATCATGACCAACCTCTCAGAAGACTAAATGAATCGTGCACCACCTCACTGATCCACTTCCTCAAAATCTTCTCCTTGATCTTTGGATTTAGTGAAAGATTCAAGGAATGCAAACATTCCCAATATAATCCAAAATCTATGGAAGAATTGTTAGTCAAGAGCAGTCGCTAAATTAAATTCCAAAATTGCGCTTGAAAAATCTATTAGGGAATCAATTGCAAAAGAAAAAGCAACCGATCTAGCTCTCAATTTCGCTTTCATTCTCGATGATGGTGATGATGAGGATACACTTGATATCCTTCAATTTTATAAAAATTCATCAAGTTCATCATTGATATTCCAAAGCTTGAGATTCCATGTCAAACAACCGCTATCACACCAAGCTCCCACTCACTCTCTCGAACATGGGGACGAGCATCTTGACATTGTTCTCAAAAGGAATCGGACAAATTCATAAAGTCTAGTGTTGAGAACCTTGTCCCAATCCCGAGAGAGTCAGTGGAACTTTTGATCATATGTGTGATTCTCTTCCCTCTCGAGTGTTCAAATGATCATTTGGAAACTTTCTCCGATCTTAGCGACGATTGTGCTTCCTTTGAAAACATCGAGTATGTTGAGGCATCACTTCCATAACTGATGTCGATCCCTTCTTGAGGAGTTCTCCGTGAACTCACTCACATCAATCCACTCTTTGATTTCAAGTCGATCCGGGAGAGACCGAAAGTCTCCTTGATAATGATCGCTCACTCACTTCTTCTCCCAACGGTCCAATAGAGAATGTTGATCACTTTGTTCTCAAACATTCAAAGCTACTTTCACTAATCCTCTATTTGAATTCGACTGAATTCACTTCAATTTCGAGAATCCACTCTTTGATACTCGATTGAGGATAGTGATGAGCCCACAATGGAACAAGAGTTCACAACTTCACTTCATGTGAATGATTCTCTTCATGGAGAGTTCTCCGGTGAACTCTCTCATGACATATCTCTCCGAACATGATCATTTCTATTTCGATCTTGAGGATGATATTAGCTCGGAGGAAGGTGTACTCTATCGTATAAGTTTGCTTATTAATGATAATACCTCACCCTTCCTCCCGATATGCTCGCGATTTGAGGATGAAGAATGGATCTTGATTGTTATCAAAATCTTTCTTCCTTTCCTCAAATATCTTATGATTTCTCTTCATCTTCACTCCTTCGGAAAGAAGACACTATCTTTGACCCCGCATTTTCATTTATCATTTTGAGCCGGTTCTATGTATATCTCATCGGTGTGGAACTTTCACGTGCTTCAAATGTTTGTCCAAACATCTTGAATGAAAGTCCGATGGAGATTGTTTCTTCCACTTTGCTTCCCATGAAAAAATGAATTGGGTCAAGTCAAGCTAGCGACTCGGTAATCAAAAAAAAGAGTGAACATGGGTTTTCACCCATGTGTCCCACCCTAGTGTGGGGAGTTGCCCACATGTTATATATATATAAGTTTTCATTCAAAAAAAAAAAAAAAAAAAAAAAAAAAATCCTTCTAAATAATGGCCGTAGTATTTCCCTTTACGTTCTTTGTTTCGCATAACCGCTTGTACTTTGAATATTGAGGGCAATATTCATTTCTAAGTGTGGGGGAATTCTCACGAATTTTAATATGTATTATCCGCCCAATTCCCTGCTTTTGGCCAAAATTTTTTTGGAGTAAGTGTCTTACACTTACTCAATTGGTTATCATCCGCCATGTCTAAAAACAAAAGGATTGGCTAATCCAGAGCAAACGGCTCTTGGTAAAGATATCTCAAATCCGTTGACGGCTTGCAATTTGCCCAAAATTGTATGGTATTCATTCACCATATCCTAAAAGTGAAGAGTTGGCTAGCCCGCAAGGTTATGGCTTGTGGTAAAGGCGTGGAAAAACCATAATTGGTAATCACCACCAAAGATAATATTGATAATTTATCTAAGAGTTGGCTAGTCCAGAGCAAACGGCTTCCGTAAAGACAAAATCAAAACCGTTGAAAGTCGGTGGTTTGCTCAAAATCACATGGTTATCAGTACCATAGTTCTTACTTGAACTCAAACATTTGGCTACTCCGTAAGTAATGGCTTTTGGTAAAGAGTTTCAAATCCATTAAGTTTTTCTCAAAAGATTGCTAGGGACTATTAATAGTTTAGTGTGGGGGATTAAAGGAATTCTCACGAATTTTAATATGTATTATCCGCCCAATTCCCCCGTTTTTGGCCAAAATTTTTTTTTTTGGAGTAAGTGTCTTACACTTACTCAATTGGTTATCAGTCCGCCATGTCTAAAAAACAAAAGGATTGGCTAATCCAGGAGCAAACGGCTCTTGGTAAAGATATCTCAAATCCGTTGACGGCTTGCAATTTGCCCAAAATTGTATGGTATTCAGCTCACCATATCCTAAAAAGTGAAGAGTTGGCTTGCCCGCAAGGTTATGGCTTGTGGTAAAGGCGTGGAAAACCATAATTGGTAATCACCACCAAAGATAATATTGATAATTTATCTCGAGTTGGCTAGTGTTGGAATCACTCCTAAACAAGATTTCAAGTATTTATATTTCATATGTAATAGGTAGCTTTATTATGGCCTTTATGTTTGTTTAAGGTCAAGCTTATGTAGAAGGCCCATAAGCTTGATCCAAGCCCAATAAGGAATAGGGAAGGAGAGGAGTGTTGCCCTAGCTCCTTGCCTATATAAACTCTTGTAAACCCTCATTTGAGGGTTGGTTGTTCAAGTTATCTTTTCACATACCTCTACGCCTTAACCCTTATTTATTGTGTGTGTGTGTGTTTGATACTTGTTCAATCGCTTTATCTCTTCTCTTATAAGCTTGTGTTGTAAAACTAGTGACCTAACAAAGTGGTATCAATCGCCAAATAGTTGGGTGTACTCGCTTGTTTTTTGAAGTTTTGGTTTTGGATCTTACGCGTAGAGATAACGCTATCTTTGGTTATCTTAAAACTCGCTTTTTACACTTTTTAATCCAAGATTCTTGTACTTTCAATGTTTTGAGGTGTTAAAATACTTGTTTTTGGCAAAAGTTTCAAACTTTACGCTGGATTTACGCTTTTAAGCTTGTTTTTGTTCGTGGGTGTCGTTTCTACGCAGAACCTGCTTAGCGCTTTTGGTACATCAAAATTCACACTCTTGTGTTCTTTTGGTACTATTGAAGCTATTCCATAACAAAAACCGGTTTAGAAACACATTTGGGCGTAATCAAAGTTACGAGTAATCCCACGCGATCAAAACCCTAATATTACGCGTAAGACTTTCCTTGGTTTGATCTTCAATTTTCGGTTTATTCCGTGTTTTCTTACTTGGATAAGTCCGAAAATACGTCGACTTTGGATATCTTTTGCACCGTGAAGTGTAAAGATCATTTGGGCAAAACCCTAAAATTACGATAAGATAAGCTTACGCCAGAAATTCTACGATAAGATTCACTTTACGCCAGAAACTCGGTTCACGACAAGGTAATCCCACGCCTAACTTTCACGCCTAACTTTTGTCTACGCCTAACTTTAGTGCTTTTATCCTACTTACGCAGAAGCTAAAACCCACGCAGAACTCCTCTTTGTTACGCGTAACTTTTGGTGTTTTTACGCATAAGTGCTACTTGGTTCTTGTCTTTTCTACGCCTAAGGACACTTCATCAACAAAGGTTCATTCGACTACAAAGATCCATCTTTACCACACAAGTTTATCATCATGTCTCAACCACCATACTCTAACTATTTCCTCACACTTATAATCATCAACAACAACAACAATTAACTCCACAACATCAACAATGGAATCAACAACAAGCTATTTATCAACAACAATTTAATCAAGAACATACTCCACAACTTGGTGCAATTCCACAACCACAAATGGTTCAACCACAACCAAGCCTTCAAGTTCAACCCTACACAACCGATTTCAATCAACATCCATCACGGACCACTATGAAGGAACCCACTTGGTTTGCTAAGATGTGTGAAGCTTTAAGCACCAACAATCAATTCATGAAGTCGGATCACTTGATAGACCTCCAATGCTCACTCCAGAAACTACGATCAATGGGTGATAAGGTTCTTTAGGTTCGTGATCCAAGAAGCCACATGGAAAGTTCTTAAAGAAGGTTATCTTGAAGGTCCATTTGAGATGCCTACCGTCATTGTACCCGGAGATCCAAACTGCTCCACCAAGAGATGAACAAACCAACATTGCTATCTGCAGCATTTAAATCCTACGTAACTTCTACACTATGAAGTCGATGAACTTGCAATGGAATACATCCTCTTAGGATTACCAAACCCAATTCTTCGTAGTGTTGATGCTCAAAAGATCGCACAAAAATGTGGGATCATATTCGCCTTCTTATGGAAGGATCTCAGACTAATCAGAGGATTTGGAATCCAAAATTTACTTGGCTTATGAACACTTCATGATTGAACCCGAGAGACACTAGAGTCCTATCATCATCGATTTTCGACATCATCAATGATTTGGATAAACACAACATCATCATGCCAAGAATTGCGTGAATACTAAGTTCCCGAGTAGTCTTGGTCCGAATGGGAGAAGTATGTCATTTTTCTCCGCTGCGAAGAATATGCATCATTCTACTTATGGATTGTTGTACGATTACTTGAAGCCTCATGAAAAGGAAGTTGATCGAAAGGATTCTCCGTGCTCAAATTGCTAAACAATACAACCGGACAATCAACAACTTGCCTTATATGCTCAATGTAATTATCCTCTCAACCAAAGAACTCAACCAATCGCTTCAAACACACCTTCACAAAGAACAACAACCTCAACAAAATCAATTGGTTCCATACAAGAACAATGCTCAAGCATATGTCGTTGAAGCTACCGAGGAAACAGATCCGCTCAAGCATTGCAACAAGGATTTGTGATGATTGCTAATGCTTTTGGTCGTTACACCAACAAATCCAACAATCGATTCGCTCCTCATCTAACACACGGACTCAAGTCGCTAGAACAATGGACGGTTGAAGTTCGTAATCGTGATTATGGTCGCCGATGGGCGGTGGTCAAGGGTTTAATGTCGTGGGTAGGAATAACAACAGAGCTCAAGTGGTGGAACAGGAAATGCTCGTAATCGGTTAAATGGTCTTAGATGCTACAACCGCAATGAGAAGGGACACTGGCTAATGCATGCCCAAAGCCAAGGACTAGGGGTGCTTATTTCAAAGAGGCCTTACTTTTGGCTCTTAAGGATGAAGTCGGTGGATCTCTCACAAACAAAGAATGAGCTTTATGGCGTATGCACTCTGATGATGATATGGAGGACTTGCAGCTAATGCAACTGTTATGTTGATGGCTAATATGCATGAGTCGCACATGAGTGATACAGCCCAGTAGATGACATCGATGGCTTGTCTCGTGTACCCGAACAAACCATCATCATATCTCGAACTAATATCTCCGCCAATATCTCGAATCCCAAGACGGATCGATCGCTCAAAATGAGTCTTCTACATCTTCTTCTCGATGATTTTCAAGTTAACCTCAGAGTTACATTTGACGATCAAGATGACCTCATGGTTTCCTTTGATAATCAAATTGACTCCGTGGTCGCATTTCGAGGATCTAAAGAATGATCATGTTGAGACTCACGTTGAACAAGATGATCTGCTGCCTCATCCGGATTTTGCTCGGTTAATTCAAGACCATAAAATCAAAATGGAGGAATGTTATGCATTAAATCAATCCTTAAAAAGTAAAATGCATCGTTAACCAAGGATTTTGAATGTTTACAAATGCAACTCAACTTTTTCAAAACTCAAGAAAACCGTGAAAAGGTTTTGAAGCCGCTTTTGCAAAATCTCATCAAAACGAAAAATATTTAGAGAGAGATGCGTGATCTAGCCGCTCAAGAATGCTTTGTTGTCCGAATTAGAACAATCAAACATGAACATAAAAAGCAAATTAACGCCTCACCTTGGAAAATCAAAAAGCTAAGGTCGAGTTGTTAAATTGTCAAAACAGCTTCTCCGTGATACAAAAAGCATTCAACGAATCGGTAGATGACCTTCTTGCGTAAATTTCGGTTTGCAAAACAAAATTAAAGAGTTTAAAACGGTTGTTTACAAACATGGTGAATCAAGAATGACTATTGAAAAGTTTACCTTAAAACCCAATCCAAATGGATATGGAAAAATCTAGTCGACATAAACCAAAGCTTTCACTAAAAACATTCAAACCAACTCCTCAAGTTTCCAAAGGTAATACAAAATTGATAATATCGTCATGAGTGTTGTTGAATACCATCGTCAAGAGGAATTAGATGCGTAAGACGAGAGTCGATCTAAATTAAAAATGTTGTTTACAACAAACCTTTAATTATAAAACGCGGTCACTTTCACACACCAACGGATTCTTCTAACACACCAAGGGTTATCATCAAAACACCGAGTCTTCTATTGTTAATCCCAAAACAGTTTTGCACAAACTTATGGTCCTTTACCTTCCATTAGCGAAGTAAACTCACAACCCGAAAATCGAAAAATTCTTCGATATTTTGACATTTTCATGGTCGACCTCAAAATTTTACAACATGAGATAGAATATCGATCCGAAATCAAAGTTGAACATTTTCAATCGCCCGCGCGAGAACAAAGAGACATTTTCGTAAAAATCTTTTACCTAATGTTAAAACTTGAAAAGTTGTGCAATTGCTCGGGAAAAGGATTTTCATAAGGAACTTGGGGTAATGAAAACGTTGAGAAAATGTAAACATCTATTACTAACACAAAACGCAAAAAGAAACCGTTGAGAAAAGATGTTGATCGACTCTTGGAAGATGTTATCCGGCCGATATCCATAATGTTGTGCTATTCTATTCGTTGCCATATGCATCCGATCATATCTCTCGCCGATATTGTTGAAACTGTTGTAATCATGAGAACACCGATAATGTGCTTCAGATCGAGTCTTTAAAAGTCGAAAATAAACGACACACACGGAAATTAACAATGCAAAACGTCGTCTTCATTGGTGTGAAAAGATATTCACAACCATCAACTTAGTTTTCAAAAGAAAATCGCTCAATTGAGTGCAAAATCTTTCGATCATAAAATTGAGCAACCGGATGATCAAAACGTGTCTTTGAAAAGTCAAATCTCAAAATATGAACAAGAACTTTTAAAAGTTAAACAGAATATGGTGTCATATTTGATTTACTCAAAAGACTCGACTTGAAGCATCTAATGAACTTGATCACTATCTTGCTCACACTAGAGATGTCATGAATTTTGCCGGTAATATTCGCTCGAAAATCAAGATCCGATTCACACCATCTCTAAGTTACGGAAATGTTAGGAAAGTATGAACAACTCCCGCCATCGTGATTAAGAGATTAGCACCAACACACTTAGTAATCGTGAACCAAGAATTCCCACCGCCAAATCACAAGTTGCTAATGTGTTTCCCTCATCAAACAGAATAGTTGCATCTTTTCCAAACGTCCGCACTTCACAGCCTAGAGCACTCAAACGAAGAATAGGAAGTTGCATGACCTAAGAAAAGATCAATAAGGAATGCTAAAGTAGAAGAACACCCTAGGAATCGAATAAAACTCATGTTACTTCCACTATAGATGTTACGTCCGCAAATGTAATAGAAATAGTGATGTAACGAATGCTAAACCGTTAAGTACCTTTGATATTCACCGATGCACCTTGTGATATTTGTCAAAAGAGTATGAATTCGATTGTCATGACAAATGTGTTGCTAAAGCTATAATCTCTAGATTACGGAATCCTAAGAATCGGAATACCTCTAGGCCCACTAATCATTCTAAGTCCGTGCTTGGTAAACCACCTTCTTTAGATTCTAAGGCAACCATTGCTATCACAAGAGCTACCGCTTCACCTCCTAAGAATGTAGTACCACCTAGTGCTTTCACTAAGACTAAAGCAAAGAGTAGTTATAGATGGCGTAAATGGATATATAACACACTAGGATTTAAGTGGATGCCTAAAATTCTAAATGTGTGTATGTCTAATATATTCGCTTCGAACCTCTAACATTTCGGGTTCCACATCTACTTCTATTCCATCCGTGTCGCCTGTGTAATGCAGTGATATGATCATTCTCTCGATTGTTGATAGCGGATGTTCCCGACACATGACAGCAACCTTAAACTGTTATCAAACTTTATTGCAAAGTTCATTGGCACCGCCGATTCGAACGATCACTTCAGCCCATCATGGGCTACGGAGATTATGTTAATGGGAACATTGAAATAAGGTGGTTTACTATGTGGAAGGCCTCGGTCACAACTGCTTTCAAGAGGTCAATTTTGTGATGGAGATTTGGAGGTTGCTTTCGTGGAGAAAACTTGTTTCATTCGTGATCTACATGGAAATGACCTTATGTCCGGCTCATGTAATTCTAGTCTCTACACTATCTCTATGCAAGACATGGTTGCTTCCTCTCCCATTTGCTTACTTTCAAAGGCAACATCTACAAAATCCTCGCTATGGCACCGCTGCTCTCACATCTAAACTTTCAAACCATCACCAACCTTGCTCGACACAAACTAGTTGAAGGACTCCCACGATTCCGGTATTCAAAAGATCACCTTTGCTCAAGATGTGAACAAGGGAAAAGCACTCGTGCTCATTTTCCTTCAAAGGTGGAACATGCCTCAAAGATGTGCTTCATCTTCTTCACATGGATTTGTGTGGCCCGATGCGTGCAAACGATCAACGGCAAACGCTACATCTTAGTAATTGTTGATGACTACTCACGATGGACTTGGGTCTATTTTCTTCGTAGCAAAGACCAAGCTCCACAAATGATCATCACCTTTCTCACAAAGATATGTGTTCAGCCCGCAACACCGCCGTGATTATTCGGATGCACAAAGGAACCGAATTTGTTAACAAAACCCTTCGTGAATTTTATGAGAAAGTGGGAATTCAAAGATCAAACATCTATTGCACGGACACCGAACAAAACGGAGTTGTTGAAAGACTAAACCGAACGTTAGTGGAAGTCGCAAGAACAATGTTAATCAATGCTAAACTTCCAGATTACTTATGGGCGTGTCAGATTCATCGCATGCTATACTCAAACCGCTCTATGATCACAAAACGCCACAACAAAACTCCATTCGAGCTTGTCCACAACTACAAACCGAACCTCAAACACTTTCATGTATTTGGATCCCTTTGCTATCCGAATAATGATCGTGATGATTTTGGAAAGCTCAAAGCCAAAGTCGATATTGAGTCTTTATTGATACCGTGACAATTCTAAAGGTTTCCAACTGGAATCGTCGAACTAAGGAGGTAATGGAAACGATTCATGCTCATTTCGATGAACTCACGGAAATGGCTTCGAGTATAATAACTTAGAACCCGGTCACAACCGCTTAAACTTCCTCAACCCCATCATCACCAAGAAAGCCCTCGCCTAACTCACAACAAATGGAAAGGTTATTTGCTCCTCCGCTCGTGACGATATTGATGAACGTGCTCATGGTGTATCCGCTGCTCACCGCACAACCCGATAATATTCCTATACCGATACACCGCTACAACAACCATCGTTGAAGATGCACCTACACCAATTGACTCCAACACAACAGCTTGAACACACCGCCCAACAATGATGAACCGGTGATGATATTCTCAATGAAGTACCCCACCGCAGATTTTGATCCAAATGCGTTCTTCAACCCGCTTGCTAATGAGATCGCCGCACTGATGTTGCGGAATCTTCAACAAACCATTTGAATCCTCGTAATCGCACAATGTATACCAACATCAACCTCTACACATAGATGGACAAAGACCATCCTCCGCTAACATTATTGGCAACCCGAATCAACCAACCGTTACGAGACAACGCCTTCACTCGGACGGTGAACATTGCATTTATGCACTCACCGTCTCGCTAATCGAACCTAAAACATTAAAGACGCAATGACAAAAGACAACCGGATTGAATCCATGCAGAAGAACTCAACCAATTCAAACGCCTTGAAGTATGGAATCGTTGAAAGACCAACAGGGTCTACGCCATTGGTCTAAAATGGATTTGGAAAACAAATTGATGTCAAGGAACGTCATCCAAACAAGTCACGCTAGTTGCTAAGGGTTATCGTCGTGAAGAAGGAATAGACTTTGAAGAATCTTTTGCTCCGTTGCTCGCCTTGAGGTCGTTCGATATTTCTCGCGTCATGCTCATATGAACATGACGGTCATCGATGGATGTCAAACGGCGCTTCTCAATGGGCAACTTAAAGAAACGGTCTATGTCACCAACCGATGGATTCGTTGATCCCGAGTTCCCGAACCATGTCTACAAACCGAACAAAGCTCTTTATGGTCTCAAACAAGCCCCTGCATGGTACGATAAGCTATCATCCTTCCTCATTGCCAATAATTTCACCAAAGGCTCGGTTGACCCAACTCTTTTCATACAATATCACGGGCACATATCTTAATTGTTCAAATTTACGTGGATGACATCATTTTGGGTCAACACATAAAAGTTTTCAATCGCTTTGCAAAACTAATGAAGAAAAATTTTGAAATGTCCATGATGGGTGAACTTACGCTCTTTCTAGGACTACAAGTTCATCAATCACCCCGTGGTATTTTCTCGAGTCACCCAAATATGCCCTTGAATTGTTAAACAAATTTGGAATGACAACTCGTGATACTTATGCCACACCAATGGCTCATACCAAGAAGTTAGATGTCGATTTACATGGGAAATTAGTGGACCCTACCAAATACCAAGTATTATTGGGTCCTCATGTATCTAACAACCAGCGAGACTGATATTGTCTTTGCCGCTTATCTATGCTCCCGCTATCGTCGCGACCAATCGAAACCCACCCTCTCGAGGCTAAAAGAATCCTCCGATACATCAAGGGAACCATTAATTTGGGATCCGTATCCGAAGGATTTCGGTTTTGAACTAATCGCCAGACGACGACCACGCAGGATGCTTAGACTCAAGGAAAAGTACTTCAGAGCTCTACAATTTCTCGGTGATAAACCGTGTCTTGGCAATCAAAGAAGCAGGATTGTACATCATCGTCATCAACCAAGCGTAATATGTAGCCATGTCCGCGTGTTGTGCTCAAGTCATTGGATGAGAACACAACTCAAAGACTATGGTTACGATTTGATGTAATCCCGATGTATCGCGACAATCGGAGTGCCATTGCAATCTCGCAACTCGTTCAAAGACTCAAATCAAAGCACATCGATCTACGCTATCATTTCATCAAGGACCACGTGGAATGTGGTACCGTTGAATTATACTTTGTGGTATCGAATACCAATTGGCGATCTCGCCACCAAAGCCTTGCCTCCCGCTAGGTTTAATGAGTTGGTCCACCGAATTGGTATGAGGTGTTTGACTCAAGAGGAACTGGATGACCTCTTAAAACAGCCTTAAAAATCAAACACCAAAACATCTTTTGTAAATAAATTTTCAAAACAAAATACAAAAATATAAAATCCGATAAAACAACAAAAATATTCTCCTAATCTATCTTTCTTTCAACATGGCAAGTACATTTCTTCCGTCAACACTTTAATCTTTCAAAATTCAAGATTTTTCCGATCAAGTGTTGAGGGGAGAAAATAATCCATTAACTGCTTCAAAACATATGTACTTGCATGTTACCACATCTCGTTGATTATGTTACAAATGGTGGTATATTTTCGGTTCAAAGACACCCTCGGACCTAAATTAATAACCTTTCATTATTTTCTCAAGTCGAGGGGAGTGTCGTCATGTTCCTTTCCTAAAATCTTCATTTGGTAACCAAAATGGAAGTTAAATGGCTTGGTTTGAAAAAGGAAAAGTGGAGGGACCAAAACTCGTCAAAAGGTTAAAATCACTTTTAATAAAACCTCCTCCCACCTTTGTTTATTCACATTATTGCAAAAACCTAAAACCATCCTACGCTTAATATTCACTCAACAAAACCGGCTTTTGATCTTCATCTTGTAAGTGTTCTTGTGATCCAAACATGTTTTTAAGATAAGGTCTTGAATCTCATTCAAATCCAACGGTTAAAATCATGTTACTAGTGATTATGTGTTCTACGATAAGCGTATGAACACACAATCATTGTGTGACGTTTGTGGTTGAATGGATTATGTCAAAATGTTTCAAATACATCAATAATATCGTTTTAACCATCAAACTCCACCCAGAAACACTAATTGATGATTTTTGAAAGTTAGGGTTTATAAGTCGAATTGGGTATTTTCGAATGTGAAGTGATTTTGTGAAAAAGATTGTTGTATAAGGTTGTTATCAAGTTGAATTGATTATATCTAGGCCCAGATTACATCCAGAAACACTAATTAATCTTAAATGGAAATTAGGGTTTTGTATTCATACGGTTTGGGTATTTTTGATTCTTGACACTTTTGATGTTAAAACTTGACCAAAACAACTCTATATGCTCCTTTATCCTCCCGTAATCGCCATATGCATATTCGTGGCTAGATCTCATACGCCAGAGATCTAGGGTTTAGTCTACGCGTATGCGCTTCTACGCGAATCGTAAACCGTGCAAATGTGTCTTGATATGTCATAAAACGAATGCTATGTGCTTAACTTTGTTGAAATGATGCTTTATTTCGTGCTTGCAACACGTAATATTCGTAATCAAGGTTGTTATTAATCTCACGCTAGGATCACCCACGCGTAGCTTGTTATGCGAAGATTAGTCTTACGCGTAGCTTCTACGCATAAGGTTCTACAATGGACTACGCGATCCCGTGAAGGATATGCGCGAACAAGGACTCCACGCATAAGGTCAACTCTCACGAGTAGCCTTACGCGTAAGGTTAATATATGCCACGCATAAGCTCCACGATAATGTCTCTTTTTCCCACGCTGTAACATTTCTTACGCGTAGTTAGGATTCTACGCGTAAGTTTACGCCTAAGCATATATCATTCCCGCTCACGCATATCTTTGCCAAAACTACGCTTAACCTCGGATTGACCTTCATGATGAATTGTTACTTGTACAAACTTGTAAATAAACTAATCATATCATCACGAATCCAAAATGTCACTAATAAACTTAAATCGCTTGATATGTTGTGAACAATAAGTGATAAAATAAACTTTAAAACTTAAAGTTAACTAACTCACGAAACATTTCACGATATCATTGAACTATTGAACATACAAGTGACTTAGGACTCAGAATAATCATTATCACCGTACATTCAACAACTAGACAATAAGACCTTCGTTGACTAACATTATGTCTTTCGATATGTTGGTTCTTTTGGCTAATGTTATTTCGCATCACGACATGGTCGAACAAATGAATGTGGATGCAACCAAGTTCTCTCCATTGTCGATATCTATCCTCATGGCTATCCAATGAAGATAGGAAAGAATAACCTCCGTGTTGACTTTGACACCCTCACTTGCTCGGAATCTTCGTGTCTTATTGCTATTGATATTCGAGGACTCATCCGTATCGTAACATGCTTACTCACTCGCAACCGCCCCCGAGATCTACATCCAACAGCCTCGGAACACTATGGAAAGGGTCAAAGGACAAATCACGTGACGGTGACTCAATCACAAACAAGTCATCATTACACCGCAGACTTAAGGGTTGTTCTCCTAATTCCTCAAGTCGATCCAACCAAACTATATGCCTCACCGTCAAGAGCTCACTCTCCAATTCTTAATCGATATCGGTTATGACGAGGCTACTGGAGTAATCAACAAGCACTCTCACGTAGAGCTTAAGAGTATTCCTCAACCATGGAGAACACTCTACATGATCATCACCAAGTCTGCTTCGGTCGTGACAATGGCATGAGCACCCTAAGCTCATGGAACTGCAAATATTCGGGCATTGGTCAACAAGAAACACATCGCTATCGAAGCTCGATTTGGGATGACATGATGTCATTTCTCAACAAACTTGGCTCAAAGATTCCCTACATCGATATACCAAATTGTTGATCCAAAGAGCACTTGGACTTCATCCCGACATTCCCAAGAGGCTCAATGACCCCGACAATCACGACATGTTGACGGAACCTATTCTCTCCGCCGTAATCAAGGAAACGTCCACAAAGAAACAAGGTGTTGGCTGCCGATTTTTCTAATCAAGATGTCGAAAGCTCGAATCGTACTAAAGGTATCCGAAGCAATGACAAGGCAAAGTTGGTCATCTCGACGAAAATCTTCCGTACACCTGTAAGGAGAACCGTAAAAGGAAGTGCCGGAAGTGTCACAAGTACAGTAGTCAAAGGAATGTTCCAAAGAAGAAACCTATTCCAAAGAGGAAACCTACCCCTAAGAAGAAAGTTCCGCTCTCGAAGCCACTCCTATCATTTCACCGAACCGCAAAGACAGCCTGTGGACGAGGACTCGATGCTACCGACATGTATGAAGAGATCTCATACTCAAACCGCAAAGGATGTCAATCCTCAAGAGCAAAACCTCCAAGTCCTCCATTGCCCAAGAAAAAGGGAAGACTCGACTTGTACCTTATGATGAGAGCTCAAGAAGAAGAAGAAGAGCAACCGAATAAATCATACAGAAAAAGTTTCACAACGTCCGACACCTTCAAAAGGCCGAACAATTTGCTAAAGATCAAATGGGTGGCCCCGAGGATCAAGTGGTGTCGCCCACCTCTCCGGATCCCGATGCGTTAATCAACCCGATAAGGGATCCGTACCACCACTCTTGTGCAACAACAAAAGCTCGTTGAAGACACTATTGTGTATGATTTTGAGAAACAGAAACCGAGAAAGAAAAGTCTAAGGATGACGAGGATGATTATACAAAGTTTCTTCTCGATACCCAACACACTCAAAGGAGAAAACCTCGAAACTCCTAAGGACATGAAGTCTCCTCATGTCTCCTCATCATCGGACTCTTCATCTCATTCATCACCACCACCATCAACGAAGTCAACCGATCATCATCCAAACCGTGAAGAAACCACCTAAATCTTGGATTCTCAAACACATGCAAGAATTGTGAAAGTCACAAACAAGTTAGAAAGAAGGACATGCTTCATAGAAAACTTAATTGGTATGTCGAACAAATGCAAGACTTACATGATGAGAATGACGAGATGCGGAAAGATAGGAAAGCTATTCAGAATTCATGAGAAGTCATCATCGGGAGGAACTCGAATGAAATGATTGAAGGTTACACTCAAAAGTACCTTCGTGATATCGCTCCAAAAGTCCAAAAGGAACCGGAGAAGTCGCAAGAGAACAAACCCACAAGTTTCTTCTCGACATCGCCCCGTGTGACTAGAGAAGTATTCTCCGCATAACTCACCCCTAACATCGCCGCATTGGTTAAACATACAATGGCCAAAGAAGTCGATCTCTCGAACTGAAAGTTAATCGCTAAACTAGTGATGCAAATGTCAAAGCGATCCGAACGCTTACTCGGATGAAGCTAAATTTTTCAAGGTCTACTTGCTTTTCAACTCGCTCATCATGCAAGGAGTCACCGATCAACCCAAACGCCAAGAGATGACGATGATAAGGATAAGGACTCGCACCTAAACGCCGTAAACAGCCCGGTCAATCCACATCTATGCCACCTCCTCCACCACGGACTTCTTCTCAACATAAGTCTCCTCCACCTCGGTCTTCATCGATAAACCTCGGACGATTCCGAGTTACCACCCCGACTCATAAAATTGGTGATCACTTTGAGTATACGGGTGGTGACGATGAAGAGGTCCTCGAGCCCCGACAACAACCCACCTCACCCAAACAAGTGCGAAACCACTTCATCATCAAAGCCTTCCAAAAAAGAAGAAACAGACGACTCAACCGAGTCGATCATGGCTAGATGACGATAAAACCAAGAGTTTGAATGGTTCTCCACACTTGTCAATCAAACTCCCTACCCCGATGAAGGCCAAGAATTGGTAGATGGTTCAACATTGGAGCATGCAAAATGTTGCAAGAAAAGTTCCATGTGAAGAAAATGACAAAATCAATTGAAGCGAATCAAGAATGAAGCTTTTCAACTATGGAAAGACAACTCGAAAGCGCCTCGAGGTCGAATATCATCTTGAGAACATCGCCGAGCTATGTCTAACAACATGGATTGGCTCAATCCGAAGCAAACATTGACTTCACACAAAGGGACAACCCTCCATACTACACCGATCGACCAAACCTCTACCAACCATTGGCCAAGCAGATGAACCAAGGATTCCTTCCGATATTTCTTCAACAAAGACCGAATTTCTTCTCCATGGTGGCGATGGTTCGAGAAAATACACTACATCATTGACTCTTCCATTCCCGCCGCCATTTACTCAAACCGCATAGCTATCGAGGAACGTGCAACTCACTTGTTTTCGACAACGCAAGCATACGACCAAGATGCATTGTATGGGATTCATCATTGGCCCGAACGCCAAGAATCTACTACGTGTCGCCGGTTCGTAAGTCTCAACATGAAGTGTATAGCTCAAGGACATCGTGGCCATCAAACACATTGATCTCAAGTCTAAGTGGGACTACACATTCTTAAAGAATATCATAGTCAAACGACAAGATGAACAGACTATGGATTCTCCGAAGTCGACTTTGAGAACTTGTCCTCAACGACATCGAAGACATGTATCTTGCCAAAGCATGTGGTCGATGAGACAATTCTCGATCAAGTTCAACGTGAATTTATCAAGTCGGTTCTCATCTTCATTAGACGATCGTGATCAAAGAACGTGTCAAGATATCCGGATGGTCGTTGAATCATATCGTAAACGTAAACTTCACTCCACCACGCCTTGATCTTCCCGACATCAACCGCCTTAAACAACTCACGCCATCAAGAAACCTTTCGGCGTTGTTTACCGCAGTGAACTTCAAGAAACCGCTTAATGGCGTGTAGTGAGCTCCACAAATTGGGGATCATACATTGAAGATGGTTAGGGATGGATTGGCGCATGATTGAAGGATATACGCATGAAAGTTGGGAATCCTAAGCGCTGGAATTCTCGTGAAAGGAGGGATGTGAGACGATCATCACCATGATTGATGAACGGTTGTTCGTAAGGGATCAATTCGACGATTGGAGAGCTATGTTGGTGGTCGACTCAGAGAAACATCATCGGCTTTCAACGCCTGCGCAATCACTCGGAATATCACCGCACTTCCGGTACCCCTTAATTGGTTTCCTTCATATAATTTTGGATGTATGATTATATATGTGAATGGCTTTGCACACATAACAATGTTGTACAACCCGTATTTGTCAAGAAAGGACCCCGTGGTACGCCCTGCCACAATCCTTATAAAAGGAGCGAAAGCTTCTTATTTTGAGTAAAACCTATCAAACCTTTCATTTTTCAAGGTTTTGCTCAAAAGACAAGTACTTCCCATAAGATTTTCACAAAACCTCAACCGCTTATATCACTAATCGAGGGGAGTATTTGAATTAAAACTTTGTTCACAAATTGTTCACAAGTGGTCACTCTTCCCAACACTCAAAATGGTCATATTTATTCTCAAACCGCTCAAAATAACATTTTTATATGCCATTTTGAGGGGAGAAAATTGTGTGATAAGAAATATGTTGTGCAAAATGCAAATGAATCTGTGTACCTCGGACTTAACCAACGAATTGACGGTACTAAACTGTTTGTAACTCGAAAAGACTTGTCCGGACGGGTAATAATTTCAAGCTAGTTCGCTAGTGATGTAAACGTGTCTCGCAAAGGACTTGTCCGAGTAGAAAGTACCATTCGAGAAACTTTTGATAGACATGAACTCGACGGGTTTGACAACCTTCCAAGGTTTGTCTACACCTTCAAGGTAGTTATTAGAGCTAGTTGTCACCTAAAAGTCGACAATATATCTCTTTAACTATTCAACGAACCGTGTCTCGCGGAGATTGTCTATCTTTAGTGGATCAATTCATAAAGTGCGCGCTTTTCCTCACCGTGCATTTAACCATTAAAACTATTAAGCACATGTGGAGGGGAGTATTTATGCAAAAACTTATCTCTCACCGTGGTTCAAACATGTTTTCATTTACAAACCCTTTGAGAGATATTTTAACTTACAAGTGGTTATAATGGCAAACATAGGTTAGTCATGGAGTTATAAGGTGACTAAGGTTAGGAATAACTGTCCTATGATCCGCCAGAGTCGGAGGGATCTACCCAAGGACACTACCATTAGTTAGTGTTAGAAGTCCTTAGGAATGATTATAAAAGGAGAAAATGAGAATCGGAGAAAGAAGGAGTTGAAGAATCAAAAGAAATGTAAAGTAAAGGGTGAAAAGAAATAGCCCTCCGATTATTCAACTTAGGCGCATAATCGGTTCAATTCATATGCTACTTGGTTGTCACTTAGTGACACCGGTATTGAAGATTAAAAGTCGTCATGGACCCAAAGGACGCATGCACTAAACCTTCTTAGCCACTCAAGTTTCTCTCAATGTAAACTTGTTTCATTCTCACAGGAACCCTACATAATCTATTGGCTTTCTTAGAGATCGCCGGTATTGAAGAAGGAGACCTCTCCCTAGTCTCCGCTCAGAAAACCAAAACGCACTATTGAGTCTAGAGCCACGAGATTCATCAAAAGATCTCTTAGGAACACTTGACATTTAATCACTTGTTGATCAACAAATAAGATCTTGATGATTCGCTGGTTCATATCGAGTCCTTCACGCATCTTAGCAACTGTCGAGAACATTTATGAGAGGTTCACATCCGTGATCCTCGGTGATTGAATGGAAACTCCCGCCGTGGTCAACATCAAACACCGACAAAGAAGTCACTTCGGTAACTCCCGTGGATTACGCGGAGTGTGTCTCAAACGGTCTACGTCATGAGGTGATGCTTCGTGTACCTCAATGACTCATCCGAATCAGATGTATTTCGCACATCGCGTTATCTCACTTGTGGGACTCCAGCTCAGAACGGCCTTTGTAAGAATTAGAGTTGTGTTTTCACACTATGTCGTTAACACTCAAGTTCAAACTTGTAAGTGCCGGAAACCGCTTATTACTAACCGCTTGCAATGTTTTCTTCTTATGGAAGCTCCGGAGCGGGATGATCGTGTCGACTCTTCTCATGCTCATGCCAACATCATCACTAATGGAAGTTCTATTCGAATGCAACACCACAATCGTAATGATTCTTCATCAATCAAAGAATCTACAAAGTCAAAGACTTAGAGAACTTCATCAAGATTGATTTCCAACGCCAAAGAGCGTGTGAGCATGTTGAAGAATGACGTGGAGACACTGGAGCAAAGCAAGGCACTGAGGCGCATCGATGCGCATAACAACATACTATCACTTTCACCACAAAGAACAATGATCAAAGAACAAAGTTAAAGATGACGTCAAAGCATAATCGCTCAAAGATAACTATCTCTACACCGGGAGATTGTTCGAATCAAGACAATTCCTCTCACAAGAAAGAAGAATGTCGAAGACGCCACGCCTACTATTACATCAACACCTTCACCGCTTACATTCATATATACTGAGGGGAGATTGTTGGAATCACTCCTAAACAAGATTTCAAGTATTTATATTTCATATGTAATAGGTAGCTTTATTATGGCCTTTATGTTTGTTTAAGGTCAAGCTTATGTAGAAGGCCCATAAGCTTGATCCAAGCCCAATAAGGAATAGGGGGAAGGAGAGGAGTTGTTGCTTTTCCATAGCTCCTTGCCTATATAAACTAACTTGTAAACCCTCATTTGAGGGTTGGTTGTTCAAGTTATTTCGAAACATTTGGCTACTAAGTTCAGTTTCAAATCCATTAACAAAAGATTGCTAGGGACTAGCAATAGTTTAGTGTGGGGATTAAAGGAATTCTCACGAATTTTAATATGTATTACGCCCAATTCCCGTTTTGGCCAAAATTTTTTTTTTGGAGTAAGTGTCTTAACCAATTGGTTATCGATCCGCCATGTCTAAAAACAAAAGGATTTGCTAATATTGGTAAAGTGTGTGTGTATGGTATTATTCACCATATTGTTCAATCGCCAAGGTTATCTGTGGTAAAGGCTCATAATTGGTAATATAAGCTTGTGTTGTAAAACTAGTGACCTCAAAATCACATGGTTATATCATTTTTAGTCAATCGAAGCTAAAACGTTTAAAATGCTCGAAATGCATCAAAATCTGAAAATATTCCAAAATTGCATTTTATATGTTTCGGATGCAAAATGTTTAAAATCGGATGAAAAATGAGCAAAGTTTGCATAATTGGCAGTTTCAGTCCCCCAAGTTTCTAAAATTGTCAAAAATAGTCCCTGAGTCAAAATTTCAAAAGAAAAGTCACCAAAGGTCCTTTTTAAATCATAACTTGTCAAATTTAGTCCTTTGGTGAAAAATATAAAAAGTTTGAGAAAATTACAAGTTTGGTCCTCCAAGTTTCAAATTTGGCAAAATTGGCCCTTGGAAAATTGAAAATGGCAAGTTTAGTCCTTGCATTATTGAACTTTGTCACTTTTAGTCCTTGGAAGAAACTTTGAATAATTGACAGGATTGGTCCCTTAATTTTCAGATTCTACACTTTAAGTCCTTGTATTTATACCCTTGTCACAATCATTTTGGACCCTGCCTTTTCCCAAGTGACCCCCTGTCATTTAGCATATTGGACCCCCCTTTTATTAATAACCCCGGTCAATTGGCTAGTCAAACCAAACAAAAAACGCGCCAAACCATCTCCTCCCCCACTTGATGCCTGCAATTGCCTGCTACACACAACCACCCCATCACCTTATCTCCTCCATGTCCCCTCATCCTCCACCAATATCCAAATGCATTTAATGCAATCCTTTTCCCCTCACTCAACCTTCCACTGTCAAAAGTCCAATTCCCGCCAAAATCCAATCAAATGGCTAGAAACTCTTTAAGCCATCCAATGGCTCAAAAAGCATGTGGGATTATCTCAGAACAGGAGAGAGAAGCTTTTGGAGTATAAAAAGAGGAGGAAGAGAGTAGCTAGGGGAGTAGTTAGTTTATATATTTTTCTTTAATGTCGTTTTCTTTTATAAATGTTGTAGTTTAATCAAAATGGTGTAATTTCAGTTTCCATGTATCACTTTCAAGTTAACAAATCATTGTATTAAGCTTTTGAGTTTTCAATCCAAGTTTTAGATAAAATTCCATGTTTTAGGTTACTGTTGCAATTTTCAATTTTAAAATCTCATGTTTAAGTTTGCAGTAGCTTGTATTTAATCTCAAACAATCTTGTATAAGCTTATGTTAGCTTTGTATCGGCTTACCTTCAAGGTTTAAGTAATTTTGGTTCATGGTCAACCAAAGTCAAATGTTGGTGCGATTGGAGGTGGAAATGGATAAATGGGTGGATGCGACTTGAATTTGGGTTGCAATAGATTAGGATAGAGTAGGATTTGGGTCTGGTTTTAGCCTGCAATCAGCTGGACTCATGTGAGTAAGTTTCTAGATTTTCATATTTCAAGCCAATATTGCATATTTTTCTTGAATGAGTATCTGTGGTCACAGTTGGTCTTATTGTGTTTAATTAGTTGTAATTAGGTAACTTAAACTCATTTTAATCAGTTGTATTAGCTAGTTAAGTATCATTCTCAGTTTTGAGTTCAAAACTGTAGTTAAAAGGATGTTTGGAATTGCTGTCAAAAATGTTTTAGAAGCTTAGTCAGAGGTAGTTCACTGTTGGTTCATGCTTATTAGGTCCATTCTAACTCATTTGAGTCAAAATATTGTGCCTGCACTTGCTCCATAGTCAAATTACATCTCCACTGTCTTTGATGATTATCTGTTGGAAGTTTTGAAAGCCAAAAGCTTATTTTGTGTTCAAAAGTCATAAGTATAGCTTGCTTTAGTTTAATTTCATCATTATATATCATTCTCAGTTCAAAAATCAAGATCAAAATCCATAAAAGTAAACTTTTCAGTTTTGTTAAGAAAGTCAAAATGGTGAAAACTCAGGTTTGGCCACTCTAGAGGATTTTATTGAACTCATTTCGATCCAATTTCAATGAAACTTGTTGTTTTAAATCCTCCTGTTGGTCTAGTTTCTTATGAGCATTTTTGTATAATTTTGTGAAATTTTATAAAGGTCAACTTAGCTTGTAAATATGGTGTCAAATGCCTGTGCAGGCATTAAGTCTCAGACAGGGGATATGCGCTTTTGCAAGGTTTGCATCAAGCTCAATTGAGCTTCTAGGTCGATATTTGGCTCATGTGTAGTTACCCAGGTCTAGTGTTAGTTACAAGTTTTGGTTTTTGGTTGCTAGCTTATTTAAGTACTTATTTCCATGTCCAAAGTTGCCTACCTAAACTGCTTTTAGCTTATTTACTCATTTCATCAAATCTGTACTAGCTTGTAATCCAGAGGTTGTGGCTTGTTGATTCTAGTTGTATTTGGTCATTTTTAGCATAGTGTAGCTTCTGTTTCAGTTGGGTGGCCTTGAGTGTCCATTTGCTTATTTCTAGTGCTTATTGTTAAGCACTTTGGACATCAGTTTCATTTTCCTCCACATAAGCACCTGTTTTTCCAATTTTCCTAGCTTCCTAATATTATTTTAGAGTTTTCCTGAAATTTTCATATTTTTCCAAGCTTGTTTGATATTTTTCTGCATTTAAATCATTTTTTAGCACTTTTTAAATAGTATTTAATACAAAAAATTAAGAAAAGGTTCAAAAAAATAATTTTTCAATTTTCTTAAGTTTAAATAAATATAAAAAGACAAAAAAATATTTTTCTAGATTTTTCTTAGTTAAATTTGTATTTTTAAATAATTTAATTAGTTTTAAATAGTACCTAGAAAATAGAAAAATAATCATAAAAATACAAAAATAGTTTTAAAAATTCTATTTTGATATTTTAGATTTTTCTAAGTCTTAATTTTATTTTTCTAGCTTTGTTTCATATTTTCTTGTATTTTAGGTAATTATTTATTAGTAAAAAATAGTTTTTAATTAGATAATTAGTTATAAAAATAATTTTCTTTTTCTATAAATTTTCTTTTATCATTAGGATTGTAAAAATGTCATTTTCATATTTTTAGAATTAGTACTGCTTTAGTATCACATTTTTACTTGTACGTCACGTAGTTTTTAATTTCAGTTTTATAAAAACACAAAAACAAAAACATCATTTTGCAGATAGTGATAGCGTTTATTTAATAGTTTTAATCTTTTTAATTTCCTTTAATTTGCATTTAAGCCGTTGTTATTTGTTGGCTTTGTCTGTAGTTATAATCAATTCATAATCCCTTTTTCGTTCAAATTTCTCGATCACTTGACGTTTGATAATCCATTGCATAGCTCGCTGGGACATAACGACCCGGGGAAACACTATACTCCTCAGATCTTCATTGCATTCGTGCTTGAGCGGTTTAAGTCGATTACGATGCGCCATTCACAAGTGGCAGGCATGAGTGATTTAGCTTGACTGTTTGGCACGCAATCAAGTATTGTGGTTAAACTGTTTTTTAACTTGTATCGTATCTTGTTTATTTGGTCAAATTAATAGTCCTGGTCTTTACATTGGTCTTTACTTGTGAACAATATATGTTCTTTACATGGGTCTTTGTATATCCAATACTGATATTAGTATTCTCATTTCTTTTGACTTTTTGGTACTTTATGTGGTCATAACTGATATTACATGGGTCAAGACAGATGGTCATTATGTGGTCAAAAGGGTCACAACTGATGCAGTTTTCTATGTTTTCTTGGTAACAATAAAGGTGGTCGGATATATGGTCGGAATAACGCTAGAAAAACTCAGAAACCTTGCTAGCGACTTGTGGTCATTCTTCTTAGCGACTTGTCAAAAAGTGTCCAAATACATTGTACTATATATGTAGCGATTTGGTGTGGCGAGTTGTATAAGAAATATTCCTAGCGACTTGTATTTACAAGTCGTGGCGAGTTGTGTTAAAAAATGATGTTGTTATAGCGACTTGACTAAAAAGTTGTGCTAGCGACTTGAAAAAAAAATCAGACCTAGCTACTTGTTATTTAACAAGTAGCGACTTGTCAAAAGGTTAGCAACTTGATTACATCTAGCGACTTGACTCATGTCCATGTAATGCAGCGACTTGTGGTGAAGGAAAATTGTTAGCGACTTGTTGAGTTAAAAAGATTAGCAACTTGACTCAATATGGCGACTTTGACAGAAATGAAGAATGAGAATACAAAACCAATTACTGACCATGACCACAAAACAAATATATAATACCATCTTGACTGAAGCAACTTAACAGTTAAGTTAGTGATGAAGATGTTTGATGACACAACCACAACCATTACCAACATATCAACTACCATTCATCCAAACTCATACAACAACTGGACTCAAATGAAAATTAAAACCATACATCATTCTCACACCATCAAGATCTCAGTTAGGTCACCACCCATTTCTCTCACTAGTGTATATGCTAAACTGAAAATACTAAGTGATCTCAGAATCAATCTTCGTGTCTATCTATGGTTCATCAAGACTTGAAAGTCATGTCACACGAGAAAGAATAATCATCATAGATCATGTTGGAAGTCAATGCTTCAAGATTAATATCCAAAGGTTCTAAGAAAGACCAAAACCATTAATGGTTTCATTCTTGTCTTTGATTCGGTTAAGGAAAAACAAATGGATAATCTTGATATCTCAGATCCTTCTTTGTGTTCTGAAGATCATTTAAGATCCTAGCACTACAAGAAAGTATCATCACTGATCTCATAAGTATGTCTTAATATCCGAACTTCAAGCAATAGGATAAGTAACAATTATGTTATATCCTCTTACTCTTTCGTTGAAACAAAGCAATGGAACAATATTAATACCTACCTTGTGTCGAGCCCTCAACGCCATCCCTGTGGCTTAACTCGCTGAAACCAAGGACCCCTTAGCTTCGAGCCATCCCTGTGGCTAGGTCGAATCTTGTTAACATCTACGATGATATGAGGAGATGGGGAGGCACGATATGAGTTATGTTCAGGAAGGAGGTGGATTTTTTCTAAGATTGATGTTAGGTTTTTTGAATATTTGGAGAGAAGCAGTGAAAATATTTTGTGATGGGGGTGATGCAGTTTAGGATTAGGGTTTGATAAAGTGAGTGTTTTTAGGTATTGTTTGGTTAAGTAAGTTTATATATCCCGAAATTATGAAGGTCCTCGTTGTGTTTAACCAGCGTGTGGATTTGGGCTCGTGGGCCATGATTGGGTCTTGCTATTCCTGCCGGGCCTCTCACTTGTTTTGGATTCAAGTAATGATAGATTGGGCACGTTTACTTATTTCGTCTTCTTTCTCTCTTTCCATTCCGCGAAGATGACTTTTTTGGGCTTTTGTTGAGTGTGATGAAGACTTGGCTATTTAAGTACGGTTGTGATTATTTCTCGCTTAACCCACAACGTAACTATCACTTCGGTGTCTCACTCAGTTGAGAATGTCAAGAGGTTTTGTACATTGGGTACACCGTTTCTTCTTCACAAGGATTAGTACAAGTTTAAGTAACAAATCTGGAGAATTCTACTACATGTTCAAGTTTGGTATATCGGGTTTACTTCACCATGATGTCACTGCAATAGCTGACATAATGCGTGGATGATGTGTTTACCAAAGTGTTTAATGGTTGATGATGTTGTTGATGTTGGTTATTGAACCGCTGATGAACCGCTGCATATTCCCCTAAAACATATATTCACTGAAACCAAAGTGGTCATAACACATTCAAGCTGACATTGTTTACGGTTTTGTCTTGATTTTGTGAAATCCCGCGAAAGTATCTATTTCTCGGTTTAAATCATAGACTTGTAAAATCCCGTGACAATGGAAACATCCTGGTAATAGTAAAGTGCATTTTCAGATCTATCTTACGGTTTATTCTTGGTTTTGTAAAATCCCCGAAAGAAACTATTTTTCGGTTTAAACCATAGAATTGAAAATCCCGTATTGATGGAACCATCACGAGAAAGCAGCGTTTATGCGAATCTTATCGATCTTTGGTGCTACGGTTTCGCTTGAAGAAGGATAAAAGAGTGTAATTCAGGAATTGGGTGTTTGTTTGGATTGTCTTCATGGCAGTTTGGTTATTACAAGGTTTTACGGGGTTATGTGCTTTTAACCATGGTCGGGATGAAACCATTATCATAGTTCACTTAAAACGTCAAAGGAGGCTAGAATTGAGCTTTTGACCAGTAGATGTGACAACGGAGTTAATTCACTATTATTTATTTGAGGTTGGAGTGAATTATCATGGGCGAGTGTACTTAGTATCTGAAGGTATCGGGGATGGATGGATGAAGATTCTTCATGATCCTTGTTCGAGCTTGTTTTCCAAAAACGAAGACTTGGAAATCTAGTTATTTTTGGGAGTCTTTTTCTTTTACCACGAGGGGAAATTGGGCTCTTATCACCACAAAATAACTATCACTTTAAGGAGTTACGTTGTAGTGCTCAGTGTCACATTCAATTGTGGATTTTCAAGAGGTGATGTACGTCTTATACTTGATGGTTGGTTGGTTGAAGAGTATAGAGTACTTTGAGATTCAATGGAGGATGAAGTCTCGGCACCGCTCTTTGTTACATATGTGCAAGTTTAAGTTACGAGTTCGGGTTAGTTTTCTTCACGGTCAAATTCATCATATTGGGTTTTCTCCATCAGCTGTCACGACAAAGAGCCTACAGAATGATAATGGGGTTAATTACATGTTTTGACAAGAGATTGAAAAGAGAGAGATTATCACGTTATGAACACTACAGTTCATGCCTCGTACTCTAAAGAAAAGAAAAGTGTACGTCTCAGTGCGCTTTATCTTCTGAAGAAGAGAAATCTTCTTATGATGTATGAACACAACAGTTCATGCCTCGTACTCTAAAGAAAAGAAAAGTGTACGTTTCAGTGCGCTTTATCTTCTGAAGAAGAGAAATCTTCTAATGATGTTTGAACAAAACAGTTCAAGCCTCGTTCCTCAAAGAAAAGAAATGTGTACGCTTCAGTGCGCATTATCTTCGGAAGAAGATAAATCTTCTCATTTATGACCATTCTCATCAACATGCTTCATGCTTTTTCCATGCGCTTTCATTCATCATGTGAACCGGGCTACCACTGATTGTTTTCTCATTCCACTTGCTCGATTATAATGAAGATGGCGACATCATGTGCTTATTTTGTGGGAGAGAAGTGTGAAGAGAACATTCGGATGATTTTCACTTGTTTATTCAAGAATGGCAACTCCGTATGCAATTCTTGAGGGGGAGAAAAAGTGTGAAACTGCTGCATGTTGTGTTATATCTGAGAATAAATGGTCAAACGGCTCCAAACTCATGTAAGAACTGAGCTTCTTCTTATCGGGTCATCTTCACATGGAGTTTTCTTTTATGAGTCGTTGGTTGACATCTTCACTCGGATTGATGAGTTTATCGATAAAGTGCTTCCAATTAATGCTTCACGTATACTTCGACGTGATGATTCCGGGCAACCTTCTGTTCTTGTTTGATGTGATTGTTTGTTTGGTGTTACCATTTCGTGTGTTCGTTGCGGGCTGATTGTTGATTTCCTTGATGAACATCTTTCTATTCTTGTTTGATTGGGAGGGATTTTAGTTAAGGGATTTGCAAGAGGTAAGTTAATTGGGATGCTTTTGGTGGGATGCTTTTGGTGTGAGTTGAAGATGTTAACACTCTATTCCCATTCGGACAATCTTGAAGAAGGTCGAGTCTGATCTGTTCTACATTTTCGATGCATGTTAGAAGACTAAAGGCGAGTTGCATTTGATTATCCAAAGACTTCTTCATATTCGGGCATTGTCGGTTTAGGGAGAGCACTAATTGGGGAGGTGAAATGTCATATTTAATCCCCAATTAGACTTGCTCACATTACTCAAACATGTTGATTCTCACAAAGACTTCAAGCGTTCTTCTCAGCATTTCTAGTATTTGGGCTTTGAAGAGTTCTTGATTCAAGTATCAAAACCGACAAGGGGAAGGAGACACGATCTAAACGCGACTAAACTTTGATGAACTTAATACTTCTAAGTGATTGAAGATATCCCGGAAGGCGATTGTCATTACATGCAGAGAAACTCAAGGTTTGACTCATGGCGCTTAGTGTTCTTGTTCCAACTACGTGGGGAAGTGATGGAAGAAAGTTTCGAAGATAACAAAGGTACACAAGTACAACATATTGGGAGATAAATGTGTAACATGAGGAGGTGTTATCTGTTATTCTCTCATTGGGAATATGTGTACTTGGATTCTTGATCTTCATACACATTCATCGAGGACGAAAGATGTGAACATAGGGAGGTGTTCTTCATTACCCTCATGATGTGTATTCGGAGAGTTCTTGGATATTGGTGTACCGGGTTCTTGAGCTTCATACACATTCATCGGGGACGAAAGATGTGAACATAGGGAGGTGTTCTTCATTACCCTCGAGAATGTGTATTCGGAGAGTTCTTGGCGTTATACAAAGAGACCGACCGCATCAATTCAACTACTTGGGGAATTGTTCTCTTGACACCTTTTGGAATGGATTGCGTCGGACTTGATGAGTTATGAAATTTGAGAAGATTATTTATGAGTGGGATGATACGTTTCGTTCTTCTTGATGATATAACCCGAATGGAGAATCTCGATTATCGTCCTTAAAAGGGCAATGAATTTATGATAATGGTGTGCTTCTCTGTGCACCTGGCTAAGGCAAGCTTGGAATAGAGCTTCGAATATGCTCATCTAATGGATTCTCGGTTTGGGGGGAAGCTACCAAAGTCTCTCTTTCTCAAAGGCTCATGTTCTATCTTCTATTCTGGAGCCTCGGAAGCTTTGGTGGTGGAAGTTTAAGAGATGATGAATTCTATCTTCTACGACGTGCTGCTCAATATCCTTATCTCGGTACTCGTATAATCATCTTCTTAAACTATATCATCTTCTCTATCTTTGTATATATTTACCAGAAAACCAAAATACAAAAATATAAAACCAGCAAAACAAAATAGAAAAATATAAAACCAACAAAAATCCATAAAAATCAAAAAAAATTTAAAAATACCAAAAATATTTTTTTTCTCTAGACATGTCTTCTGATATCGATAACATCTACGGTCTTAGAAATGTCATTCAATAATGGCACGGGACTTTAGATGAAGTTCGAGCAGGAGGTGTAAATATTTCTTTCTAAACATGTCTCACAAATGGCTTACAGTTATTTCAGACTGTAACCCGGGCTTCAAAAGATGGCTTGCGGTTATTTCAGACTGTAACCCGTGCTTTATACTATGGCTTGCTATTATTTCAGATAGCAACCCGTTCTTCAATAAAGGAAAGTGTTGCGCCTAAAACAAATTTTCAAAATTATCGTGCACTTATCCTAAAACTATTTGAGGAAAGTATGTCGAAGGACTGCTGTTCCTACACAAATGTTTTTCCGTCTATAAATTCTTCAGATAAATATTTTTTGTTTTCCAAAAATGGTGGTAAAATGAGTTGCTTTAACAACAATCAGTTTCAGAGTTTTTATTAAATTTGCAAACTCAATCAATGACTTCAGCGCTTTTAAAATTTTCAAAAAATGAGTCATTGATTGAGGGAGAGAATGTTTTCAAAGTTACATCATCTAACGGACTTTCTTAATCATCCTACGTGCTTATCTGTAAAATATAATTGCCTATGTTGAAGGACTAGGTTTCTAGGATGTGATTGTTAGGATTAGATGATTATAGCTTGATGAACTTATTATTCTCATACCTTTTATGATCTGATTGATATGTTGAATTGACTTTTATTAGTCGATTGCTGTTTGGGTGATGTCGACCACCATATATCTGTATGTATGTTCACTAACTTATGCAGATATCATGGTTTATAAAAATGTTCCCGATCCGGATCCCACAAATGATGATGATTGGATGCCGTAAGGAAAGGGTAACTATATCTTGGGTTGACAAATGAAGAAACGGAGCTTAATTGGACTTCAATGGAGAGTTGGCATAAATGCAACGTAAGAGGTGTCACTGCTTCAGCAGATGGTTTTCTTCTAAGTGATTGAAGAAACGGAGCTTAATTTGACCTCGGTTGGCATTAAAATGCAACGTAAAGAAGTCTCACCGCATCTGCAGATGGTTTTCTTCCAAGCCCTACAAAGAACAACGAAGCTTCTCAACCACCTAACGTATCTTTGTGCAGGATACCATTTTAAACAATTTTGAAATAATCGATTAAATTGTTTTGAAAATGGAAAATATTGTTTTGAAAATTAATTGGACTAAATTTTGGAAATCACGGACTTTATTTTATCAAAACTTAAGTCACTCAATCAACGACTTGGTCATCGATTGAGGGGAGAGTGATATAAATTAAGATATTTTCAAACGATATTTCTTCTTAAAAGGTCCTTTGTACAACAATAAGTGGTGATCTAAAGATTTAATGTTATGTCATGGTATGATTTTCTTTAAAACTCAAAGATCTTACAAAATGAAATTTTTACATTCTTGTTTGATTGTGAAATTGTTTTATTTTACTTAAAGGTCTCTTAAAACAATCATACCGACATTAACAATATTTAATGTCTAAATCATTCCTATCGCCATCTTTCAAAATTAAATCTTGCCACGTCTTTCCCTAAAATTTTCTAAGTGATTTAAATCAATTGGGATCACAAATCTCAAAAGGTTTGAAATTTTTGATCGGGAGAGATCGTGATTTAAATCTCAAATCTATTTTCATGGAATCGGTTTTAGTCCTTTATAGGCACTCCCGCCTCCATGTGCCAAACGATTTCAAATACACAATGCACATGTTGAGGAGGAGGATTTATCCAAAACCGGATGAGTATTTAAACCAGCACATATTCTCCCATGTTTTCTAAACCTAATTAAATCACTTGAGATCCAAAATCTCAAAGGGTTTGATATTTTGATCGGGGAGAATTTGTGATTTAATAATGAAATTTGATAAAGGTGATCGGTTTGATTCAATTGTGCAGTTGCTCTCTCATATGTGCTAAACGCTTTCGAATCTCAAGCACATATTGAGGGGCATTTCAAATGATAATAAACTATCAAGGTGCAAATGCTTTTATGTTTTAATATAAAGTACCTTGATTGAGTTTTAAATGGTTTCTAAATGGCGGTGTGATCGTGAAAGTACTTCAAAGAACTCTTGCCTCTATGTGATAAAATGATTTCAAATATCTTACACATATTGAGGGGAGAATTTTACCAAGAAAATCAAATGGCTTTTTCGTATGAAAATTGTGATCAAAGAAAATATTTCAAAGTCCTCTTGCCTCCTTGTGCTAAACAATTTCTAAATCATATGCACATGTTGAGGGGAGGTTTTCTAAATGATCAAAACTATTAAGGTACAAAATGCTTTGATCTCGTATCACAAGTACCTTGATTGTTTTTCCAAATGATTTTCAATTGGTTTCTAGAAGGAATGAACAATACCAAAAGACCGACCAATTTACTTTATGCATGGAGTTATAAGGATGGTTAGGTTAGGTATTTGTTCCCACGATTCGCGAGAACGGAGGGATCTACCGAGGACAATCCACTAGATAGTGTAGAGTCCTTAGGTATATTGAAAAAGGATAAAAGTGAGATATGGGAAGAGTGCGGACTTAGACAGAGCTAGTCTTGGAATAAACCCAACAAGGTTCTAGTAATGAAGTCTCGGTAAGCTTGAAGGGTTGAAGAATGAAAAGAAATGAATGAGAAAAGGGTGAAAAGAAATCGCCCTCCAATAATTCAACCTTAGGGCAGACACCGGGTTCAATACATATGCTACTGGTGGTTACTAAGGTAATGCCGGTATTGTAGACAAGACGTCATGGACCCAGTGATGCACTGCACTACAACTTCCCAAGCTACTCAAGTTCCTCTTAAAAGGGCTTGTTTCATTCTCATGGGGAACCTACATTATCTATCGACTTTCTCTTAGAGATTGTTGATATTGAAGAAGGAGACCCTCTCCCTAGTCTCCGGCATAGGAACCAAATGTGCACTATTGAGTCTAGAGCCAAGAGATCATCCACAATATCTCGTTAGGACACTAAATTCTTGAAGACTTGCTGTTTCACACAATGTGGAAAGTAAGTATATATTGAGAGTCCTAAGCATTATCCTTGTGGTATTGCCAGAACATCTGAGTGATATGAAAATATTCACGATGAAGATGGAAATCCTTCTAGAGCCAACATCAAACAAGCTCTTGGTGGGTGACATGTGAGATCTTCTCGTAAGATCAAGCTTGTGACAACTGGATAGAAACTGATGTGCTGGTTGTGTACAAGTTTTAAATTTATAAAAGGTGAATTACCAATATTACCAATAACACATACGAGCAAGTATACTCGTCCGTTATAGCAAGATTATAAAGGTAAGTCGGGATCGTTCGCAGGGATTTGAGTGAATCTAAACACAAGTTTGAATTAATGGAGTCTATCCAAAACATATAATAACGCAAATACTTATAATGAAATTCAGATGAATAAAAACTACACTTGCTTAAACTAGTTTCATATCATAGATTAATGTGATTGTGTTAACCTCTTAACATGTTGGTTATGATAATTAGTTTGAAGACTAATCTATTGTTCTTACAAGTTAAACCTTCGTCAAGATTTTAGTTTATAAAAACAAGCATTAAGTTTAACCAATCAATTCAAGATCAATTCAAGCTTCATAAGTCTACATACATAAACTTAAACACAAAAACATCCACTTGTTCATCAAATTGCTTAAGAAATGGTCAATACGAAAGGTAACCGATCATAGACAAAAGGCTAAAATTGATTCTCAACAACTAATCTTACGACCATTTAGATGTTTCCAACCAATCCAATTTGATAATCAAAAAGTGTTTCTATTACAACCATACCTTAGTTCCTTTGTATAATCAAGAATAATGGGTAAAAACAATCATCCATAGAAAAAATGATTATGACTAGTTGAATAACAATTAGTTCTTTCGACCACAACGATTACTATCAATTAGCCAAACTCGATTAACAAATGTCACTATGAAACTTTAGCACAATTGGGTCTTAGAATCAACTTGAAATTGAATTAAAACATGTTAACACGATCACTTACTAATCATATGATAATTAACATCATTTAAGCAAGTGTATAAAGAAACTAGCCACTCGTAGCAAACATGAACATAAACTCAGAACTTTGAACATTAGAAAACATGATTAAAAGTCTTACAATGCTTGGAATAAGATTACAAATGGTGTAGTAATGATTCCCAAAGGATTGAGGTAGACTTCTTGGTGTTTTGGTCTCCAAATGTGGAACTTCTGGAACTCCAAACTTCTCTGGATTTCTAAGGACGAATTTTGAGAGCTTAAGGCTTTGGTTGATGAGTAGAGAGATTTGTATTTTTGGTTGTGTCTCTAATGCTCACAATTAGCCTCTATTTATACTAATTCCAAGGCCTAGGGTATTAAATGCTGAACTTGGCCACCAAGGAGTGAGGAAGGGACTAGAATACACCAAGAGAAGAACCTAGAATCGTTTGGATGCAAAGGGGAAGCTTAGTGATGAAGATTTGGCAACTGCAGCTTCTCCAACCGGATCGGTCATACGACCAACCGATCCGGCTGGTCTTCAATAACAACTAGCCAACCGATCCGGTTACGGGTTGCGACCGATCGGCTGGCGATGGTTAAAACATTGATTCTGGCTGTTTTCCAACCGATCCGGTTACGGTTGTAACCGGATCTGGTTGGATCTTCTGGGATACGGAAACTTGATCTTTCTTCACTTTACTTTGTAGAACTTGGTTCTTCAATCACTAAGATCTTCAAAAGGTCCTTGAGATACTGATTTAGTCTTATTGAAATGGGAATCTTCGTTTAGCTGAACATTTCTTTATTTTCCTCCGTTTCCCTGCACTTGGTTATAAACACTAGACAAACATCTTTTGATGCGTTTTAAGTACTATAATCACGCAAATATAACCAAATAACAGATATAAAAGTACACATAACGCTACCAAAAACATGCACAATCTGAGCGTTATCAAATTCCCCCACACTTAAACTTTGCTTGCCCTCAAGCAAATCTAGGAAAAACATCCACTGGTGCAAGATCGTGATTATGAAAATGTGATGCAAATCAACCAAGTATAAATACAAGAGAGGATTCATCAATTTTGCTTTATAAATGTGAAACATCAAGATGTTTGACAATATCCAATGATTTTCTTGCATGATTTAACATTTCAAAACACCTCACGAAATATAATTCACTCAATCACTCATTTTAGGGGAGTAACAAGATAAATCACATTCCTTGCTCAGTCATGATTAGATTATTACCATAAGCTTGTACAAGAAACAAAACTCCACCGACGTGGCGTGAGCACCAAGTAAAAACATCTAAAGAGGGCTTTTATTCGGGTTATAATGATATGGCTAAGGGTTAAGGGTATGGATAAGGCATGGGAATGTTTATGAAATTGGTGTTAAAATAAAAATGAAATCAAGTCTAATACCCATGTTGCTAGTTACCAAACATTCCATGAACCAAATAAATGATTATAGCTTTGCTTTCTTCTTTTCCACTTTCCACAGCTTTTCGCTTTGCCATGACAATTATTCTTCGATCATAGCTCATTGGCTATTATTTTCTCATACTTTTTTTTTATGGCTCAATCATTCTCATAGGATGTGGTACTCATAATCATTTGAACAATCTTTACTTTCCAGGCGACTTAGCAACCAACCATTAGACATTGATAAGGGATAGGCTAAGGTTTAAAGTGTAAAATCTTTTTGTATTTTCTAGGTGAAGCAAAAATGAAAGGGATGGCTCAGAAGGTGTAACTAGGGGTATCTAGTGCTAAAAATGAGCACTACAAATGGGTCCATGTGGGTGATTAACTAACCAATGAGGCTAGCTAATATATCATTAGATGTAAAATGGAAGGCCATTTGGGTTAAATCCTAAGGTGCCTCTTTATCACACGAATTTACTTATATCGCACGAATGAAATCTCATCATGGTCCGGTAATGATTTACAAGCACAAGTTCTAGAATAAATAAAATCAAGCACACTCATAGCAAAAGATCCAAGCATAAAAGATGTATGCTTAATAAGAAATAGGCTCAAATCCTCACAATTTAGTGGAAAGGGTATAATATGTGCTATTAAATGTTTATCGATCCCAGAATGGATTGCAATAGTAATCGGAACACATCTTGAAGTTTCAAATATTACCAGTTTTACCAGTGGAATGATCCAGTTATTCTAATAGATAATCCTAAAAGTGTGAAAACAACTAGATCACAAGGGCAAACAAAATTTTAAATTTAAGCATGAAAACTCTAATTTTTCCTATTCACCCCCCACACACTTAAGTTAGACATTGTCCTCAATGAAAAACGAACTTCAAGGTATAGAAAATAGGGAAAATAGAGATGAAACCAGATATGTCAATGAGTTTATCAGCTTTAAATTCTTCTTCACTCCTGGCCTTCACTTGAGAAATCATCACCTGCACACAATCTTATAAACAAACAAAAGGTTTTATTAAAAGGTTGGCAACCCCCCCCCCCCACACACTTAAGTTCAACCGAAGGTTAAGACTTTTGGGAGTGACCATCGAAAATCAAAACACACGGGTTGCCTCTCGAGAAGCGCTTGTTTTATTACCGAGTCATTAGCCTGACTCGAGCCTTCCCGAATTTATTTAGCTGCAAGGGCAGCTTTAAACATTTTGTAAAGTTCGGGGATGTACATGAATTCTTCACCAAGAGCTTCAATATCGTCCCAGCATTTAACTCGCAGATGGTTTCCATAGAACAGTTTGTGGGATTCTTCACGTAAATGGTGCTACAAAGGTGATAGTTTCAATTCATTCTCATGGTGTCGCCAGACACCGTCGAAACTAAAACTTCTTTCGTTTGCTCCTTGTCGTAATATAACTTGATTCGGTGTCCATTAACAATGAAACTTCCACCTTGTTTGTCATAGAGTTCGACATACCCGATGGATATCCATGTTTAACGACATATGGTCCAAACCATTTTGGTTGTAACTTAGAGCTTTGAATTTGAATTTCATGTTAAAAGCGTAACTTTATCTCCGCTTTGAATTCTTTTCAATTCGTAGCTTTTATCGTGATAAGCTTTTGTTCGGCTTTATGCGCTTTGAGTTTTCATAAGCTTGGAGTCTTAATTCATCGAGTTCGTGCAATTGCACGAATCTTTTCTCTCCAGCTATTTTGAGATCGGTGTTACAATTTCTGAGCGCCCAATAAGCACGATGTTCAACTTCGAACGGCAAATGACAAGTCTTCCCATACAAGAGTCTGTAAGGAGTTGTGCCAATTGGTGTTTTATAAGCCGTACGAAAAGCCCACAGAGCATCGTCAAGTTTTCTTGCCCACAATGAAGGATTTTCCTTCACTGTTTTTTCTAGTATTCTTTTGAGAGCTCTGTTGGTATTTTTGACTTGACCACTGGTTTGTGGATGATAGGTTGTCGCAAATCTATGATGAACTCCATATCTTTTCATGGTTTTCTCCATTTGTTGATTGCAGAAATGAGTTCCTCGATCGCTTATTAATGCCTTGGGAATTCCATAACGAGCAAAAAGTTTTTTGAGAAAATTAACGACGACACGAGCATCGTTTGTTGGTAAAGCTTCAGCTTCTGCCCATTTGGACACATAATCTATAGCAACGAGAATGTATTCGAATTTGTGGGATTTAGGGAAAGGTCCCATGAAATCTATTCCCCAAATATCAAATATTTCACACACTTGAATGCTTGTTAATGGCATTTCATCTCTCCGAGAGAGATTAGTGGTTCTTTGACAAGCGTCACAATTTTGAACAAGTGTGTGTGCTTCTTTGAATATTGTTGGCCAATAGAATCCAAAGATCAAAACTTTCTTAGCTGTGGTGGAAGGACCATAATGTCCCCAGTTGGGCCATGATGACATTCGTCAAGAATTTTTGGGTTTCGAACCGAAACACATCTTCGGATCATCCCATCGGACACATTTTGAAAAGATATGGCTCTTCCCAAAAGTAGTATTTGAGTTCGAAAAGAATTTGCTTCTTTGAGCATGAGTTAGACCTTTTTGAGAATTCCTCCGTGAGGTAATTCGCAAAGTCGACAAACCAAGGATCGCCGGTTTCATCGATGGTCATGAGAGTTTCATTGGGAAAATAATCATCGATTTCTTCTTCTTTTAATTCCTCAAGATTGGGATTTTCGAGGCGAGATAAGTGATCGCAGACAAGATTCTCTGCTCCTTTCTTATCTTTGATTTCGATGTCAAATTCTTGGAGTAGTAAAATCCATCGAATAAGACGTGGTTTAGCGTCTTGCTTGGTGAAATGATACTGAGTACCGAATGATCGGTAAAACGATCGCTTTCGAGAGCACGAGGTATGATCCGAATTTGTCGAATGCGAAAACAACGGCCATAATTCTTTTTGGTGACGGTATAATTTTCTTGGGCACTATTCAAAGTGTCTTGCTAGCAAAATATATATGCCGAAAATGTTTTCCTTAGCGTTGTCCTAAGACAGCTCCAACAAAGAAAATCGCTTGCGTCGCACATAAGTTCAAGGGTAGTGACCAATTAGGTGAGACCATGATCGAGCACTAGTAAGTTGAGATTTCAGTGTTTCAAAGCTTTTATGCAATCGACATTGAAGTCAAAGATAGATTCTTTCTCAAGAAGTTTCGTCATTGGACGAGATATTTTAGAAAAATCTTTGATGAATCGGCGGTAAAACCAAAGATGTCCTAAAAACTTCTAACGGCTTTGACGTTAGTTGGTGGTGGAAGTTTTGAGATTACATTTACCTTTGCCTTGTCTACTTCCATTCAAGCCTTTGGAGATTTTGTGGCCAAGCACAATTCCTTGGTTACCATAAAGTGGCATTTCTCCCGATTGAGAACAAGATGTGCGACCGCATCTTTCGAGCATTTTATCGAGATTAGAAAGACAAGCTTCAAATGAGTCTCCAAAGATTGAAAAATCATCCATGAAAACTTCCATGGAGGTTTCTAGCATGTCTTGAATATGGCGATCATACACCTCGAAAAGTCGCAGTGCATTGCAAAGACCAAAAGGCATACGCCGATATCGAGGTTCCAAAAGGACAAGTAAAGTGGTATTTTCTTGATCGTTAGGATCGATGGGAATTTGGAAATATCCCGAAAATCCGTCGAGGAAACAAAAGAATTTATTTTCGCTAGTCTTTCAAGCATTTGATCCATGAATGGGAGCGGAAAGTGATCTTTTCGGTGGCTTTGTTTAACTTACGATAGCTAATACAAACGTGCCAACCAAAGGATGCTCTAGTTGGAACTAGTTCATTTCGCTCATTAGTTACAACCGTCATTCCTCCTTTCTTGGGAACACGAAGGTATGTGGCTTATCCAAGGGCTATCCTCAATTGGGTAAATGATTCAAAGATCGAAGTTTTATGATTTCCTTTTAACAACTTCTTTCATGTTGGGATTGAGTCGACGTTGACGTTCTACCACGTGTTTAATCCTTCTTCAAAATTGATTTTGTGTTTGCAAAATTAGGACTAATTCACGGGATATCGGATGTTTTCCAAGCAAAAGCTTGTTTGTGATTTTGAGGACGAAACTAAACTTTCTTTTCATTATCCTCGAGCAATGAAGATATGACTCTTGGAAGAAGAGAGTTTTCCTCCAAATAAGCATATTCAAGATGATCCGGGAGAGGTTTGAGTTCGAGATCCGTGGGTGGTTCTTGACGGAGGATTTAATTCGCATCTTGTCATTGAAAGTTATTTCTTGAAATTTTCTTCCTCTTCCTCCATTTCTTCTTCTTCTCGAGTTCTCTCCTTCGAATTCTACTTTCATGAAATCATCAAATTCTCTATCAAAGTCTGTTTCATTGATCTTTTGAAGTAGTCATGAATGGATCGGATTCGATTCGAGAATGCATCTAATTCCTCATCAGTGACTTCATCAATAATATCGACGTTAAAACAAGTGTCATCACTGGAATGTGGGTAGCGCATTGCTTTATCGATTAGAAAAGTGATTCGATCTTCCCCAACTCCAAGGTTGAGTTCTTTTCCTTTCACTTTGATGATTGCATCGGCGGTATTTAGGAAAGGTCTTCCTAAAATGAGTGGAACTTTACTATCTTCTTCCATTTTCAAGATCACAAAGTCTACGGGAAAAATGAATTTACCGACTTGAACAAGCATATTCTCGACGATTCCCACAGGATATTGATAGGAATGATTTGCCAATCGGATGCTCATTTTTGTTGGTTTCAGGCTGTTGTTGCACAACTTGGAATAGAGTGAATAAGGCATCAAATTGATACTTGCGCCAAGATCGGCCTCGCATTTAACATTATTCCGAAAGTACATGGAATAAGAAAGCTCCCAGGATCTCCGAGCTTTGGTGGGATTTTGTTTTGAACTATAGCTGAGCATTCTTCGTTAAGAAAAGCTGCTGATATTTGCTCAAGCTTGCTTTTGTTATTAAGAAGTTCTTTCAAAAAAATTCCGTAATTGGGCATTCCGGCTATAACATCAACGAGAGGAACATTGAGTCTAACCTCTTTGATTATTTTGATAAACTTCTTATAATGCTCTTCCATATTTTCCTTCTTTAGGCGTTGAGGATAAGGAATTTTTGGTGTATATGCCTTAACGGATGGAATGTTTTTCTTTTTGGTGGTTTGAGTTGTGTTTGGTTCCTCGTTTTCATCCTCACTATCAATGGTGACAGGAGCATTAGGATTAGGTGGTGGATCGTACGAGAGACCACTTCTTGTGAAGACGGCATTGATATTCTCATTTCTTGTTTGTGGTGGACGGTACATCTTATCATTTGATGGTTTTGGGTTGGATTGAGTGTTACTTGGCAATGAACCAGATGGTCTAGAGGAATGTTGGTCAGAAAGTCTGCCAAGCTTGTTTTCAAGATCTTAGATAGATGCTTGATGATTTTTCCGTCCTTGCTCAACTTTGGCTTTGAGATTGAAAAATTGATTTTGATAAAATCATTTGCGGATTTTGACCGACCACGAATTCTTTCATGGTTTTTGAATTCGGTTTCTTCGTCTTTTGTCGGGATTTTGTGGTGGTGGATCGTCGGTTCATGGTTGAGAATCACGGTTGTCATCCCTTGGTCGGCGATCTTGCCAATTTCGAATTCGACCGTAATAATTACTACGATATCCTCCTCCACGGTATCCTCCTTGGCGTAATTCGCTTCTCCTTCCTTGGTCCACCCATAGGTTTATCGTCTTTTCGGACGATGGATGATTTCCTCTACAATTGTTGCATCCGTCTCGCATTTCCTTCATTTCATCTTTGATATCTTTGTAGTGCGAGTCGATTTTTGAGGTTAACGCTTCCATCTTCTCCATGAGTTTTGAGGCGTCGGTGTTTTCGACAAAAGCAACGGTTTTTCGGAGAGGTTTAGTTTTGGATTCTTTGGACCAATCAAGCTTGAGGAGTACTCGATCCTCGACCAATTGATGTGCATCGTTGGGAGTCTTATAGAGAAAAATTCCTCCCGCATCAAGGATGCCTTGAGAGATTTCATCTAGTCCATGGTAAAAGATTTGGATAATGGTTCCTTTTGATAATCCATGTCCATGACAACTCTGAGCAAATCTTTCATTCGAAGCCAAGCTTCGACAAGTGATTCATTTGGGTTTTGGTTGAAAGTACAATTTCTCCCATTAATCGATCAAACATGGCGGTGGAAAGAATCACCACAAAAGCTTGCCTCATCTCCTCCCAAGTATTGATGATTCACGGGTTAATTCATTGTACCATACTTTAGCATCTCCGAGTGATGATGGGAAAAGTTTGAGTTTGATGGCATTGACATCGGTGTCGCCATAACGAAACATGCCGCAAATTTCGATGAATTGACAATGTGCTTATCGGATCGGCCAGCATCGCCATCTAATTATCGGTCTTTGATCATAGAAAGGTGATGTCCCTTCACGGTGAAGTTGTCACCAAGGTTAATAGCAACAATAGCACTTTCGGGGGATGGTGCTACGGTTCGGTTGGTTCCCTACATGGGTTGATCGTCCGCCATGGGAAAAGGTAAATTGGTGAAAGGGTTGTAAACAACTTTGGCTTCAATGAGGTTATCAAATGGTGGGTTTGGTACTCTTGGTACACGATTTTCCAATGGTATGAAACGTGTTCTCCTTCTTCTTCGAATCAAACGTTCGGGGTTGGTAAGAGGTGTAATTGGTTCTATTCCCGTTGCTCGAGTGTTCATACAATGTCCTAGAGAATCCAGGTAATATCTAAACACACGGACAAACAACGAATACAATTTTTATGGGTCAGAGAAGGTAACCGGATCGGTTGCGGGATGCGACCGATCGGTTAGTCTAGATGATTGATGGACAAACTCGTAACCGATTCGGTTGAGGAGCAACCGGATCCGGTTAAGGTTTCTGAGAAAAATATATATATATTTTATTTTATTTTTGGTTGAATCGACTTTGGGAAATTCAAAAACTTGTTGAAACACAATCAAATCCCGGCGTAGCGTAAAAACTTGATCTTGTTGGTTGTGTACAAGTTTTAAATTTATAAAAGGTGAATTACCAATATTACCAATAACACATACGAGCAAGTATACTCGTCCGTTATAGCAAGATTATAAGGGTAAGTCAGGATCGTTCGCAGGGATTTGAGTGAATCTAAACACAAGTTTGAATTAACGGAGTCTATCCAAAACATATAATAACGCAAATAGGTATAATGAAATTCAGATGATTAAAAACTACACTTGCTTAAACTAGTTTCATATCATAGATTAATGTGATTGTGTTAACCTCTTAACATGTTGGTTATGATAGTTAGTTTGAAGACTAATCTATTGTTCTTACAAGTTAAACCTTCGTCAAGATTTTAGTTTATAAAAACAAGCATTAAGTTTAACCAATCAATTCAAGATCAATTCAAGTTTCATAAGTCTACATACATAAACTTAAACACAAAAACATCCACTTGTTCATCAAATTGCTTAAGAAATGGTCAATACGAAGGTAACCGATCATAGACAAAGGCTACAATTGATTCTCAACAACTAATCTTACGACCATTTAGATGTTTCCAACCAATCCAATTTGATAATCAAAAAGTGTTTCTATTTCAACCATACCTTAGTTCCTTTGTATAATCAAGAATAATGGGTAAAAACAATCATCCATAGACAAAATGATTATGACTAGTTGAATAACAATTAGTTCTTTCGACCACAACGATTACTATCAATTAGCCAAACTTGATTAACAAATGTCACTATGAAACTTTAGCACAATTGGGTCTTAGAATCAACTTGAAATTGAATTAAAACATGTTAACACAATCACTTACTAATCATATGATAATTAACATCATTTAAGCAAGTGTATAAAGAAACTAGCCACTCATAGCAAACATGAACATAAACTCAGAACTTTGAACATTAGAAAACATGATTAAAAGTCTTACAATGCTTGGAATAAGATTACAAATGGTGTAGTAATGATTCCCAAAGGATTGAGGTAGACTTCTTGGTGTTTTGGTCTCCAAATGTGGAACTTCTGGAACTCCAAACTTCTCTGGATTTCTAAGGACGAATTTTGAGAGCTTAAGGCTTTGGTTGATGAGTAGAGAGATTTGTATTTTTGGTTGTGTCTCTAATGCTCACAATTAGCCTCTATTTATACTAATTCCAAGGCCTAGGGTATTAAATGTTGAACTTGGCCACCAAGGAGTGAGGAAGGGACTAGAATACACCAGAGAAGAACCTAGAATCGTTTGGATGCAAAGGGAAGCTTAGTGATGAAGATTTGGCGCGGCTTCTCCAACCGGATCGGTCATACGACCAACCGATCCGCTGGTCTTCAATAACAACTAGCCAACCGATCCGGTTACGGGTTGCGACCGATCGGTGGCGATGGTTAAAACATTGATTAGTTGTTTTCCAACCGATCCGGTTACGGTTGTAACCGGATCCGGTTGGATCTTCTGAGATAAGGAAACTTGATCTTTCTTCACTTTACTTTGTAGAACTTGGTTCTTCAATCACTAAGGTCTTCAAAAGGTCCTTGAGATACTGATTTAGTCTTATTGAAATGGGAATCTTCGTTTAGCTGAACATTTCTTTATTTTCCTCCGTTTCCCTGCACTTGGTTATAAACACTAGACAAACATCTTTTGATGCGTTTTAAGTACTATAATCACGCAAATATAACCAAATAACAGATATAAAAGTACACATAATGCTACTAAAAACATGCACAATCTGAGCGTTATCAGAAACGATGGGGCGATTCACTCTTGAATCAACCTTGGTCCAGGAATGGAATTGACGAATACTTTTGGAAAAACCGTTCGATGTGCAAACCTTCTTTTCTCTAGCATGTCGAATGTGTATTCATGTTTTAAAACACAAAAAGTATCTCTGATTGAAAAAATACTTTTGGAAAAACCGTTCGATGTGCGAATATTTTCTTTTCTCTAACACATCGAATGTGTACTCCTTTCAAATACAATAGGTATTTTTGATTGAAAATTGATCTTTCTCATAAAACCTTCGTCGTACTGCAAAACTCTTTCTTCAAGCAATACGCGATTGTTTTTCAAATCATTTTTCATCAATCAATGAATCTCAATTCGCTGGTTCACTCACTCCGTGTTGTCTTCTTTGAGACGTTCCGGTTTGAGAACGGCTAGAAACATTGCGAAACCTCGTCGAGGAGATTCTTAGAAATCCTACGATCACAGCGGTGCTTGTCTCGATCAACGGGAACCGTGGGCGTGTACCTCAATTCAACGAAGTGATCAAAGACACTTCGTGTGTTTTATTGCTAATCGTTGTTTGCGGGGACATTTGACGGTTGCGGTGATCGAATTGAGGAGTCAATCAAAGCCGCATGCTCACAAAGCATCCACACTTAATTGAAGAAATCATGGTGGTGCATATCTACATAACACGGCTCGATATTTCATACTATGCTTCGCTTACTGCGCAAATATCATGAACCAATAAAGCTTCCGCTACTCGATGGAAAGATGTCATGATTCAAAAGTGTGAGCATGTCGGTCCATAAGTCACAACATCACATGAAGGCAACACAACTATGGATGATCCGAGAGATTTCTCGTGGTCGATGATCTCTAAGAAAGCTCGAAGATCATCAAAGATGTGGATCAGTTAAAGGCCTCCACTTAAAGTACAAAGTTATCGGACTTTGAAGAATCGCTACTATTGCACAAAGTTTGCGGAAGTGAAGAATTCAAGTCTACGAGCTCAAGAACTAAAGTCAAAGATAGAATGCTAGGAAGCAAAATGTATTTCATGGGGTGACCTCCCTTAGGGGGAGATTGTTAGGAATTGAAAATTCCATGTTAAAGTGTCGGTCACCCCAATAATGGTCTAGCATATGTTAGCTCATAGATTTGTCATTGTTTACGTTATTTAATAGTTAATTAGTTAGTCAGTAGCGTAGAATAGTTTAGAGTAACACCGTGGAGGAAGGACGGGTCTTTACCCACTGTATGCCTGATCCACAGTCTGATAGGAGGACGTATTATTTGTAAGTATAAATACCCTTTCCATCCATGGAAGGGGTGTGGCTTGGAAATCTAACCTTTTACATTTTATTGAACCAACTCTCTACCAAGAAGACCATCTCTCTACTTTCTCTCTCTAAAATGTTTAACATGTATTTTGATCATCCAAGACCACCCGAATCATCAAACACAATAATATTATCGATCCTACAATTTCCAACAAAGTTAAGAATCTCGGTCTTGACCTGATAACCTTGTCGCTCACCATAACCTTGTTGACGGACATTCCTTTGAACCACATTCCTATGTCTTGGATTCCTATCCCTTAGCCCTACACCGAACTCCTCATAATCTTCCTCATCCGAAGACACAAAGTCATCATGTCCCAAAAAAATTTTAGGAGATTAGTTACGTGCACGATTTCTATTGAAACCCTCGTTGTTCGAACAGTTTTTATAGACACCATGTTCGTCACCCCTCACGATTTGGATGTTTACCACCCTCGAGCGTGGATCAGATTTCCTCAAGAACGGTGGATAAGCTCTCGAATTTGGTCGCGAGATCTGTAATCGCACGATCCATGTCTTCGTTCGACCGCACCCCACCACCGGTACGGGTTTTTTATGCTTCTGCACCGTTCACCATCTATGATAATGATAAGCTCTAGATGTTTAATAGACGAAGAACTTCTAAACCAATTACCACCAGGAATCAACCTTTCTCTGATGCCAACTGACGTAGAACGGAAGCGTGTAACACAAAACCTAACTAAGGTTTTAGCAAATCACAAGGATTTAAAAGACAAAGTCTTGAAATTTTATTGATAAACTGAATCATAAACATAAAACCCAAGCCCTATATTTATAGGGAAGCCAAACTTGGGGAACAAGCAAGAAAAACTCATCCAAAACCGACTCAAAAACTAAAATAGGAAACAGACCCGACTACAATTACAGCGTAATTGAATTTATCAATTACGGCGTAATTGATTCACAGAACATAAATCAAAAATACACAAAGAGCTACGGCGTAATCTTGGCTTGGGGTTACGCCGTAGTTAAACCACAGACTACGTCTTGACTTGTCGAAGCTTCTTGTGACTCTCAATGTGATTCATGTACTCCTCCGCAAGTTCTTCAATCTTGTCCTCATCAGTTTCACACTAAACTGAGCCTTCTATCAAGTATTTTCCATGTCGTTTCTTTAAAAGAAAATTGATTGTTGGACCTACTAATCTTGCATACAAATGAACCTAATGATTTGATTGGTTGATATAAAAAATTGATTGTTGGGAATTTAGAGAGAGAAAACACTTAATGAAATTGTACAAGTGATTTATGCATTAGGTATATATTTAGGCTTGTGTTGTAGGTCTAAATAACATAACTCTCTTTAAAATTTCAATGACCTCTCAATATATATCATTGTGGTTAATCATATTGAATAACAAATCTATAAATTGTAGTTTTAGCATACTCTTAAAACATATCAAATATTTATTATCATTATTTTTATTATTATAATAATTATGTTTGTATGCAGAAATCTCAGTAAGAGCACTCCCATCCATAACACCATAACACCAATAACACCGTCCACGTCAGCGCCACATCAGCTTTAACATTTAACATTAACATCCCCAAAAAACACTCTCATCCATAACATCCCAATAACATCAATAACATTCCCAACAATTTACAAAAACAACCCCTCATTTGGGGGCATAAATGAAATGAAAAAAAAAAAAAAAAAAAAAAAAATGGGCGTTAAGTGTTTAACGGGGAGGGACCAACGGCGTGAAACAACATAACTTCCAAGGGGGTAACGCCGATAACGGCGTTATTTGCCCATTAACGGGCGTTACCCCGTTATGAATGGGACTGCTCTAATCATATTCAATTTTGAAAAGATTGTAATATAGTTTGAGGGTGCATCCGTAATTTATAGTTTTAACAACTCAAAAATATTTTAAAAGCTTCATGAAGCAGTTTTTCATTTTTGCTAAAATAAAAGATTGAAGCTAATGTACCTAAACGAAACTACTTATTTTAAAAGAGATTATTTTTGTAACAAAAAGCAAACAACTCCATAAAAAGCTCTAAAACCGCTCTTACCAAACATGCCCTAAATCCATAAAACCCGACAAATCACAAAGAGGATTTATGTAATCAACTATTTTTTCTACCAATCTAAACCAAATTCAAATCATAAACCAATTCCAAACCTAAATCTAACCAAACGCGCCCTTAATACCCTTAATAACTAACATATGTACTTTTGCCTCACGAGTTAAATAATCCTAAACTCGAACAGGATTTACTTTCTCTGTTTAAATAATAATGTGGCCTATAAATAATTTAATTTACCTCTATCTCTACTAACAATTCATTCAGGGGGCGTTTGGTTGGGGCAATTTGGAGGATATTGGAGGCATTTGCATTTTAATTTCCTTCAAATGCCCTGTTTGGTAACTCAAATGTGGGCATTTGAAGTAATTTAAAATTCCCCGAATTGCCAAAATGAAGAGAATCAAAATGCTTCCAAAAAGTGAGAAATTTTAATTTGCTTGAAGAAAAAAAATTTATAAACTTTTTTTCTTATTGTTTTTATAAACTTTTAAATAAAATATTTATTAATTTTTTATAAACTTTTTATAAATTTTTATAAACTTTTTATAAACTTTTTTTTATAAATTTTTATAAACTTTTCTTTTATATAAATTTTTATAAATTTCTTATAAATTTTTATAAACTTTTTTATAAATTTTTATAAATTTTTAAAACTTTTTTTATAATTTTTTTTTTATAAATTTCTTATAATATTTTTATAAACTTTTTATAAATTTTTATAAACTTTTTCATAAATTATTTATAAATTTTTTTATAAATTTTTATAAACTTTTTATAAACTTTTTATAACTTTTTATAAACTTTTAAGTAGAATATTTATGAAATTTATATTAAAAAATAAAAAATATTTATAAATTTCATCAACCAAACATGCGAAGGTATTTTAAATTCCAGAATTTTAAATTCTCAATAATTTAAATTTTCTAGAATTTAAAATTCCGGAATTTCAAAATACCCCAACCAAACGCCCCCTCATAGTTTGAGGGATTCTCATCAATAATTCGGAGTTCAGAATTTGGGGTATGAATTCTAAGTTTTGCTAGGAGTATTATCCAATACTGATATAACTATTTTCTCACGATATAGTCAAGGTTATTTTGAGTTTTTTAGTTATTCTACTGGGTCGTCACAATTAATAGATAAAAGGCAAAAAAAAAAAAAAAAAAAAAAAAAAAATTATTATTATTATTATTATTATTATTATTATTATTATTATTATTATTATTATTATTATTATTATTATTATTTAGAAAAGCAGCAAGATTTTTGACTGTTTGAGATCATCTATTTGGTTTACTAGCTTATTTTAATGCTATAACCACTTTTTTTCGTTGCTATTGTTTTTGCATAAAAGCAATTTGTCAGCTTTAATTTATGCTTAAAAAACACTTTTTTCATGCTTTCTATAGAAGCAATAAGCTTTTTGAGTGTTTAGATTGCTATTAGCTTATTTAATGCTAATAGAGCACTTTTTCCATGCTTATAGTTATATACATAAAACATAAATATAATTTGGATTGTTTATTTAATTTAGATTACTAGCTTTCTTTAATGATACAAGCCCTTATTTGTGCTTGTATGTGTAAAAGCTGTAAGCTTTTTGAGTGTTTGGATTCTTATATTGGCTTATTAGCTTATTTTAATGCTAAATAAGCGCTTGTTTGTTGTTTATTATTATAAGAGAAACATGCTTTTTGAGTGTTTTGATCATGTAATTTAATTTGATAAATGGTGTTGAATTGATGAATTAACTTTGAATATTTATATCAACATGCTAGATGGAGCCGATTTCTAGTAGTTCAGTATGTGATAGATTGCCTCCCTTATCTTCAAAATATCCATGGTTAATTTCCCAGAACCTAGAAGCCGAAGAACACAACACCAAAGACCAGTTTTTCTGCACCATACACAACGAGTTGCCTCATTATCGGTGTCGAATCCCGGAGTTGCTTGGGAAACGTATCCGAGGGTTTTTCCATGGATGGGTGATACTCTCCAGCCATCCACACAACGTTAAGTGGTCTCTTTGGAACCCAATGACTTCTAAGATCATACGTCTACCCACATTGACTATGAAAGATGGAGACTACGAATCTATCGAAGAATGTTGTTTGTCTGCCCCACCTGTTGATTCGAGCTCAATTATATTATTGACCAGAACCAATAAATCTACGTTTCTGTTTTGTCTGGTAAATGGTAAAAGAAAGATGTTAAAATGGACCGAAATGTCATACGCCAAACTATTGAAGAAATTAACTAACGATGGTGATTTATTACACAACCTAACTTATTGCAATGGTAAAGTCTATGCATTGAGCACGGATGGTCCTTTTGGTTCTTTTATAATAAATGCCGACATTGTGGTTACACATAAAAAAGTTGAAATAAAACTAATGATATTTGGGGTATGCCCTCTTCCTTCATGGAATCATTATGGTGAAAACGCTATCGGATATTTGAAAGGTTCTTCCACAGACTTGTTCTACATTGAAATATCTTTTAAAAAAGATACCGAGAATGTACCTGCTGAAGTGCATATTTTTAAATCTGACATGTCTTGTGTAAATTGGGAGGAAAGGGAATGCCTTAAACACTGGGACTTGACTGATTTCACGGGTGATGGAGTGGAATGGGATGATCTTGGAGACTGGCATTTGAGTTGTAAAACATGGGAAGAAATGGATGACGTCAAAGACAAAATCTTTTTTGTGGATCTTGCTCGTGATAGCTTAGTATCTTCAAGCTGTGTAATTGCCTCGGAGTTAGGAGGTTATGTACACATCCGTAGTGAACTGGGTGATACAATATACTCATACCATGTCAAGGGTAATACTATCTCCGTGTTTCCTATACCTTCTCCAATGCTGCCAACAAGCCATGTGTCAATCTGGGAATGCAGGTATTGTTTTAAACTAATTCGTGTTTTTTATCATATGTAAGTTTTAGTCTTTTACTATGGGCTTTTTCGACAAAATGTGAAGGTGCTTTTACATTTGTCAGATTTTTGACAAAAATGATTCCCGATATACATGTTTGGTTAGTGAGTCTGACTTTTTTAAAATGGGTATAAAACCCACAAGCCTAGGCCAAATCCAATCCCACAAAGGGTGGTGGATTTACAAACACAACCCCTAATTCTATTGTTTTGTGAACATCTCGGGTCATTAAAATATGATCTGGTTTCCTCTTTTGAGTCAATTTGCATCCCGTATCATAGTATTTCTTATAATACTTATAAATATTACATTTTTGTACATATATTTAAAATATTTGTACAAAAAAGTGAAAGAAAGTCAATTCAGTTCTAAGGGGTTTTTGTTTGCAAAATAGCCAAATGGAACACAAAGCCATATTTTAGTGACTTGTATAAACATAAAAAGCAAAATGACTAAAACGAGATAAAGGAAAAAATATGTTGGTATTTTATGCAAAAAAAAAAAAAAAAAAAAAAAAAACCCTTTTTTTATTGTTTCATAAAATCCTATCTATGTAGGTTAGAAGATGATAATGGGGAAGCGAAATACATAGTTGATTCCAAAGTAGAGATGGAGAACAACAATGAGGTATTGTTAAGATCGGGTACGGATGATGGGGTTGAATATAGTGAATCACATCTCCTCAATGTTCCTTTTCATATTTTAGAGACAATTATGGAGCATTTTGTTGGTGTTGAATACATGAACTTTCGTGCTACATGCAAAAGATGTCATTTAGCAGCACCTTTGAGAAACTGGAGCAATAAAAGATCATTAGGGAGATTGCAAAACACATCATTAAGGAGATTGCAGACGGAATCAGTTATTTCACCTTGGCTAATGGTGATAGAAAATAGTGGCTTATTCACTTTTACAGACCCTATATTGGGTGATAAATACTTTATGAAAAAATCGCAGATATCAAAAATCGCAACAGATGAGTTTAACCAATTTTTTTTTTCGAGGTTTGGTTGGTTGCTATTTGAGAGTTATGACTTCCGGTGCTTGGTACTGTTTAACCCTTTCACTAATGATCTCTGGAAGCTTCCAGAAGCGAATTATATTTGGGAAAGCTTATGTTTTTCAGCACCACCTACGTCTCCAGATTGTATGGTTGTTGGATTTACAACACAAGGGAACTGGCTTGCTCACATCCACTTTGTAAATCAGAAACCAACCTGGCGTACACTTCACCTGGGCCTGGACCCACACACCATATGTTTCTCAAGTTTTTGTGGTCGAAATCTCTATGCATTCTGTAAAGAGGGAAAAATTATTGTATTTAATAATTTGGGCAAACAAGGTTACTCATGGAAACTTGTTGAAGCCGTATCCCCAAAAAGTTGTTGCCAATCTTCGACACAAGGTTTCTTAGCGGTAAATAATCAACATCGTTTCTTAGTTCGCGTGTGTGACAATGGTAAACATGTTGAGGTATTTAAGCTGAATGATTCTAAACAAGAATGGGAGAAAATAGACGGTTTAGGAAAGCATGTGATTTATATTTGTGGTACTTCATGTCTTTGCATTGAAGCAAAAACACCACAACTGCAGAACAAGATCTTCTTTCCACACCTGCATGCTAAGACCAGGAAGATAGTGTTTTATTCACTCGACACGTGCATGTATGACACATTTGATGACAAAAATCAAGAACATCTAAGGGATTTCGTTGGATCTACATTTCCATTATCTCCTCATGTGTGGATTGAACCACGTTGGTCTTAGATGATTTCGTTATTTGTTGGTCACTGTTATGCTTTATAACATTAAAATATAGGGTACGTTGAACATGTTGCGTCAGCTTCTTATTTATCCATCTTTTACTGTTTTGACATGTGTTTTTGTAAACATTTTGTGTCATGCTTTGGTTAGAAGTTATAACTATTCATATATATTATTTTGCATCGATAACATGTAAACATGTAATGTGTTAGGAACTTGGAGAGTTGATATTAAATCTAGTTGCTTTTCTGGTTTGCATTAAAACTAGTTTTGATATTTAAAAGAAACAAAACCTGAACTCACATTAGTTATTTGATATGCAGCAAAACAATTGATTATCAATAATTTCTTCGAGGTAGATAACATTTGAACACACACACACACAAAAAAAAAAAAAAAAAAAAAAAAAAAGCACCCTCTGTCATCAAGAATTACATCCTGGATGAACGTTATAGTTTAGAAAAAGTATAAGTATGTCAGTCGGCATATAAATCAAGTTGACTTATTCACCTAGTTCGCATCACATTATGACATTTTAGTCCAGGGTCTTCATTTAAGCTATAAGGCAAAATGACCAGAAAGCGAGATTAGCTTCTATGTCTTTTACCAGAAAACAACAGTGAGAAAATAGGTGGAGCAGGTCGAATGGGTTAACGGGGGTACTTTTGAACGTGTGTGGTTGGGCTGACAAAGAATGGCTCTTCTCAGAATAATGAAGGGTATTTTTCTAAAACAAAGTCCAATATGATCACAAAAAAATGCCACCATTTTACAGTCTGAACAGTTTGGGCGAATTTCAGCCAATTTGACAACTTCGAACAACTTGACCCTTTCCATACTATAATTATTTCTGTTACACTTGTTTGACCTGTTAGAGATAATTCATAAACCCTGTGCAACACATTCATAAGTAAAAAGGTCCCAGTTATAGCAACTTTGATAGATAACCACAGCAATTGAACTATAAAACAAACTTATCATTATAAACTCCTGGTTACTTTTTGTCGCCTTGTAAGCCTCGATTTTTCAGCTTTTGCTCAACAAACAACACATTTTCAAGCAGGTCAGTGGTCACCCACCCACCCTTCCATCATAATAATAAGAAAGGGTTGAACCAATTTCATATAGGACAGGAAAAAGTAAAAAAAAAAAAAAAGCATCGTTAGCTTGATCAAGCAGTGACACCATCTAGCTGCATGTAATAATAGATGAAATAAATGGAATATGTTAGAAGTGGCAAAAAAAGGTGACTGAAGCTGGTCAATATCGGCATATTTTCTACGGGTTAAAACGGGTCCAAGAACAATTTTTTGACCATTCTTTTAATGTTACAATTAATTAAATTTCCAAACATCATTACTAAGAGTATATTACACTTTGGGCGACTATCTAGTTTGTACTCATTCCTAATGACGGAATGACCCATTTCTTTTTTAACTTATTTTTACTTTATCCTTTTGACCCCTTAGAGATAAAATGTAACCCCAATAGGCCACTTATTGATTAAATGGGTCGAAATTACCACCTTCCGTACGTACTTTACATTTTAGACGACTATAGTTGTGTGCTAGAGAAGGGAATATATACGAGATATACGGTGCACGTGGTTGTTCATCCACTCCCCTAATTCACATTGTCCTGAATTTCCAAAAACTTTATTAATCAGATGGACAGTAGAGAAATCAGTGTAACTCGCTTGGAAAAATGTTGGTGGAACATACAAACAAACTCTTCGAGTATTCTAAGTCCATTAGACAGTAATTAATCTATTACATGCACTGTTCTAAAAGGCTCAGAAGGGCCCATGAAAGCGTGAGAGGCAGGTGGTACGCCGCCATGCCGCCTTATAAGCACGTGTTTTTATAAACTCGATATATATGAGTTCGATATAAATATATAAATATTTTCATACTTTGTCTTGCGCTTTCGCCACGCCTTATAAACGCAAAAGTTTCACTTAGCCGTAGCGTGAGAGGCTTGGCCATCTTACGCCGCCACGCCTCACGCTATTTATAACCTTGGTTACATGTTTATTAAATGTTACAAAGTTCGTACAACTATTAATGAACACCACTTTAAATGCTAACACATTTGCATACAAAACAATCTTTTTATCAATGTCACAAAGAGGCCAAAGATGCTACCACCAAACAAAAAGGCCAATGAAAATTTGAACCAGTATGTACCCTATATCATATGAACAAAAGAACGGGAACCATATATTCAGGATTTAATTCGTATTTGACCTTCTAAATACCAATTTTAACTAGTGCTAACAAGTAAAACTACCATTTAACATCATAATGAAGTCTTGAACAATAATACTCATTTTAGAACAGATCAACCAAAGTATATAAGTTAATACCTCAAACTAAGGAGGTGTTTACCAAATTAAGTGGTAAAATATAAGGCTCTTATTTAGCCTCTTATAGGGGAGAGTGTAGTTTTAATATCACTCCTAATTAAGAGGGATTAAAGCTTTTGGCCCACATTTCTTCCCCAAGAGGAAAAGAAACACCCCCTAAGTCAAGTGGGTTGTCTACTTGTCTAGTACTCTAACGTATTGGTACCCTATACTAATAAACCTTGTCATTTAAGTACCTAGTTTAGTCAACTCTTAATTCCGTTAGTTTATATTAACAGCATAACTAAATGTGTAACACCATCGTTTCCGTAATTTAAGCTTTTCGAGAAATTTAATAAATTATGTATCGTATTATCAGATATACTCCAATTAGGTTGAAGTAGGGGATTCTGGTTGTTTATAAACCTTGTCATTTAAGTACCTAGTTTAGTCAACTCTTAATTCCGTTAGTTTATATTAACAGCATAACTAAATGTGTAACACCATCGTTTCCGTAATTTAAGCTTTTCGAGAAATTTAATAAATTATGTATCGTATAATCAGATATACTCCAATTAGGTTGAAGTAGGGGATTCTGGTTGTTTGACACCGTGTGTACCTTCAACCGGAAAAAAAAAAATTCCTTCGCCTTTTTTACTTATGTAGTAGTAGCGGGCTATATTTCTTGCGTTACCGTGATGTAAACGACTAGTTACCATTTTCAAATGTGGCATCGTCGGTGTATCACACGTGAACTTTATAGTTTGAGCCACATTAGATCTTGAATCATCATTGTACTCGTTCAAGACAATTAAATGAGAAAATACGATTGACATAGCTAGAATAAAAATACGACTTGGAACTTTAGATTCAGCGTACTAAACTTTAATTAATTATTTTACTTCATGGTTTTAACTTATGTTTACGACACCTTTTTTGGATTTTTTAATTATAGTTCCATCTGACCCACCGGAACTAAAAAGGTTTTTATAAAGTCCTTTGTTACTTACTTGTGAATATACTAGATATTATTTATTAAGCTTTAATGAAAAGGTTAGATTCTGAAACATTGGTGTTACACGTTTAGTTATGTTGTTAATATAAACTAACAAAGTTGAAGACTTAACTGAGCCAGGGTACAATACTAACCAAATTTATTATATTATAGTACTTTAAGCCTTAAGGTATTAAACAATCCACTTGACTTAGAGCACCCGCAATAGATCAAATAGACAAAAGCTTTTCTCTATTCTAAAAAGACTTTTAGAAGTGTCTTGTTGCACTACATCAATAGCTTTTTGAAAAGGTTTACACAAAGACTTGACAAACATCAAGTATTTCTCAAAAGCTTTAGTTAATAGATATAGTATGCATTAAATGCATTAAATGAATCATTGAAAACTTGGAGCATTGTGGATGCTCTTAGTTTAAAATACTGACATATACTTCGGCCAATATAGTACCACTTAGGTTGAAAAAAATGTAAATACGAAATGAAGCACAAAGGGTATATTTGACAAAAATAAATGTTGTTGATGCTTGGTGCTGGTGCTGAAAAAAATTAAAAAAAAAAACTTTTTTTGTAGTAGTAGTGTTGGTGCTTAAGAATTCACAATCAAAAAGTAAAAAACATAAAATAACCGAGAGGTGCAATAATAGTTGATGAGGGTGCACATACCGTATCACTATATCCAAACAACAAAACACTCGCTAAATAACTAACTAGCACTAAAGAAGCCAATATTTTAGCACATAATTAAATAACGAAATAGCACTAAACAAACTAAACATGCAACTATTACAATCTTAATTATAGATTCAAATACATTATTTATTTATTCATGGGTTAATTCCATATTTACTCAATATAAATCTCAAATGCCACATTTATTCAACTTACAAGTTAATAATGTATAATGTGCAATGATTTGAATGCATGATTTGAGAAATATGAAATTTGGATGTCTTTATTGGGAAATATCATTTTTAATCATTATCAAATATAATTTTATGAGCATTATACCATTCTGTTCCCCTATTTTGTCCCAAAATAGATGACGAAGATTGTTTTATGTCACGTTAGACCCAATTAATTTGTGACTCAAATCAATTGGACGGCTATTTCTCTTCATCTTTCTTTCGATTGCACGCTCTTCCATCTCAATCCTATTTTCAAACTTCTTTGGTACCTTCTTGATCTCAAAATCTTTCTTAGCAACAACCAAAAAATTAACTTCAGTGTCAACCTCCTCGCCATCATCTTCCACTTCCTCCTTGTTAGAATCTTAAGACGATAGTTTACTAGATTTGTAGTAGTTTTATATATAGTCCTGGTAGACAGATGTATTATGTATCTTTCTTTTATTATAACTATAACTTCATGACTTCACATGAGGGGTGTGCTTTAGTTTTGCTTTCATTATAGTAATAAACATTTTTCTCTTCACCACTCTCTCTCTAAAACCTCAACATGTATTTCATATATAATCATTTCTTAAGACCCCCCGATCAAGTAGATTCTTGATACCCGGGGTCCTAACAATTGGTATCAGAGCCTACATATGATAGTTTTAGTGTTTGTGTCCAAAATCAATGATCAAAACTTGTTAAACAAATCATGTTCGAGACTTTCTATAAACAGAGGTTTTTTTTTTTTTTTTTTTTTTGTTTTTATGGTTCACGGATAAAGCTTGGATATTTAATGTTCTAATGCTTTCTCAAGGGCCATGTTAATTTTTTACTGGCTTAGTTTTATTGGTTTTAATACGAAATAAAAGTTATGATCATTTTTTATGAGAAAATAAACGTTTTTTATGTATCTCGATATCAAGGGTTGTTTTATTCAACTCAAATTGTGTTTAATGGTTTTGAAAATGTGTTTCAAGACAAAAGATTTGTGGATTAATAAATCATGACTTTAAGCTAAAATTATATTTTGGTTCACAATTGTTATTTGAAGATAAAAGATTATTTCGGTTTTTAGCCTAGGTTCTTCCTTTTGCTCTCAAAGTATCTCGGTTTATCCCTAAAATTTTGGTACACTCCACTATAAAAAACCGAGATACTTATCTCAGTTTCAAGATTTCAATTTCCATGATCTTGATTTCTTCCAAAAGATCTCAGTTTATTCCTATGTATCACGGTTCTCAACTTCAAAAGATCTCGGTCATTAGTCAAACCGAGATAAGTCCTTTCTTGACATATCGAGATAATATACACAACCAAAACCGAGATAATATGCCTTAAAGACAAAAACCGAGATAAGATTTCAAGACCAAAAACGAGATAACTAATTCATGACGATAATCGACATAAACTTTCAAGTCCAACCGAGATAAATGTTTTCAAGACAATAACCAAATTGAGTTTTCAACTTACAACCGAGATATAGTTTCATGAAGACTTAACCGAGATATTGGGCTAAACGACTTAACCAAGATAGTATTAAACCGAGATAACACACTTAACCTAAACCGAATCACATGACACCATCAAAAACATATACTCCATCAATTTTCATAAGATCAATCCTTATAAAGATTCACTTTACAAGGCTAGATGCTGTATTCAAATGATAGAGTGACTATTTTACGAGGTTATTTTATATCTACGAAATTGGGATTGAAGTTAATTGTTCGCAAGTTCATTTACTTATTTATCTTTGATTATTTTTTTTCTTTTTTTTTTCTTTTTTTTTTTTTTTTTTTTCTCATAGAGATGATTTGTTTGAGTTTAATTGAATGTTATTAGACTTGGCTCTCTTTTTATTCACGTCATTTATACACGCATAAGTTGGCTCTTCATGGGATCAATGGGTATGAGATTATCATTCCTTAACTCATTTAAGTTCAACCTTTCTTTTAAGGATTTATAACTGAAAACTTGTGTTATATTAACACTTCATGTTAGAGATATACAAATGAGACTTATATTTTTATAGGGTCACACCTCCAACTCGAGATACCATAGAACATTACACATATCATCTATAATGTTTTATATCATACTCTCAACATATCATAAAGATCTAGATATCTTCTTGTCCAAACTCTTCTAAAAGTTTTTTTTTTTTTTTTTTTTTTTTTTTGTTGTTGTAAGAACGGCACCACAATTGAAATCCGACTCCCGAGGTTAAACTATCTAAACGGGCAGGCCCCGGGATCCGAACCACTAGGAGAGATCCGCGAAGGGAAACCCCTAGAATTCACGGCTTCATAGTAAAAGGAAAATCTGAATTTTCAGTGTCTCTTACAAGACTCAAACCCGGGTAAAACCCTTCCCCAAACTTCGAAAGAGACTCAAGTGGCCAATTAAGCTAAGTGAGTTGGTTACTCTTTTAAAAATTACCGGTCTACTTTATGTTTTTAATAATTTAAAATGACAATTTTACATAACATCAATAATATTAAAAAACATAAAATTAAACGGTATGTGACAATGTCTTTTACGGAGTAGAATAGATATGATAACACAAATAGTAAATAATAGACAAATGAAGGTGGCACAATCGTTTTGGTGATTTTTTAGAGGCCCTGTGCCATATTATACTCGAGGCTCTTTGAACTTAAAAACAAATAAAATGTTTGAAAAGCTTGTAAAAAATATCACAAAATCTTGTAAACATGTAAAAGCTATTAAAATTTTCTAAAGTGTACATAAACGAAAAAACAATAGTTGTCGTCAATTTTTGACATTAGTTCTATTGAATTGCTTTTGGAAACATTTTAGACACAATAAGTACATATTGTAATTTGTAAATATATTTTGAGTGATTTATGACCATTTTTTTAGAACGACACCACATTTGAAATCCGACCCCCGAGTTAAACCATTCAAATGGGCAGGCCCTAGGACCCGAACCACTAGGAGACACCCACGAAGAGAAACCCCTAAAACTCACGGCTTCGCACTAGGAAGAAAACCTGGATTTTTTTGTCACTTGCAAGACTTGAACCCTGGATAAAACCTCCCTTAAGCTCTAGAAGGAGCTCAGGTGGCTAACTGAGCTAAGCCAGTTGGTTGAGTGATTTATGACCTTTGTTTGTAATGTTTTTAATTAAGGGTAAAAATTTGTTAAACTATGTAAACTTTCACCTCTTTTTAGAACTAACTCTGAGAATAGATGACAAGTATGAAAAAAGTATAAACTCTAGGGAGAAAAATGTGAATTACCCAAAATAGTCATCTTCTTCAGCTCTTAAAAACGTAAACCACCGCAACCCTCTGTAAGACCACCTCATTTTTTAAAATTTACTTCATATTGATCCATTTTACATCATTATTTCTGTAAAATCAAATATTATGTCATTTATGAGCACCTTGTTATCAGTTTTATGCCAAACATCGAATTAAATCCATCACGAAGCCTATAATCGTGGAGCCTTTGAGAAAATGGAGGTCCTATACCGTCGTTGGTTTTGCAATTACAACAAGTTATCTACCAGTAGCTCTTACTTTTGCAATTACAACAAGTTATCTACCGGTAGCTCTTACCAAGTTACCATACTATATTATCCCTTTAGGAGAAATTTTTGTGCGTCAACAATTTGTGAGATACTGTTGAACAATAACCCACATATAAGAAAGAAAGTGATGTTAGTAATTGACTTGGTATTGCTAAAAAAAATTGACTTGGTAGAAACAGGAGTAGCATGCTCATATTCTTTGTATTGCTTCTTTTATTACGTTAATCCCCAAAATTGAATCTCCTATTGTGGTAAATGATTTTAGACCTATTAGTCTGATCGGCATTTTGTATAAGATCATAGCTAAAATCATTGTTGGTCGCATTGCTTTGATTATTGATGACATTGTCGATCCCGTGCAATCGGCTTTTATTAAGAATCGTCAGATTTTAGACGGTCCTATGATTTTGAATGAGGTGGTGCAAACTCTTAAAAGGAAGAAGAAAAAAGCGATGGTTTTCAAGGTGGACATTGCGAAGGCTTATGATACTCTTAGTTGGGATTATCTCATCTCAGTAATCAAGATTATGGGGTTTGGTAATAAATGTGTGAGGTGGATCAAAGCATGTCTTGAATCTGCTAGATCTTCTGTTCTTGTTAATGGAAGCCCTTCTATGGAATTTCAGTTAAAACGTGGACTTCGGCAAGGAGATCCTCTTGCTCCTTTTCTTTTTGTTTTAGCTATGGAAGGTTTCCATATTGCTATGGAAGATGCGATACAGGCTAAGAAGTTCTCTGGTATTAATATTGGTGATATATGTCTTTCGCATCTCATTTATGCGGATGATGTTATTGTTTTGGGCGAATGGTGTCAATCTAATTTGGTAAGTATTCTTGATCTTCCCGATATCAACCAGCTATCACAATTAACGCTCATCAGCAAACCGCTTGGTGTCGTTTATCGCAGTGAACTTCATCGCAATTGCTTAATGGCGTGTAATGACCTTCACAAATTTGGAGATCATACTCTGAAGATGGTTAGGGACGGATTAGCTTATCGATTGAAGGATATACGTGAAAACATTGGGAACCCTAAGCGATGAAATTCTCAGGATCGGAGGAATGTGAGAAGGATCATCACCATGATTGATGAGCGGTTGTTCGAAGGGATCGATTCGAGACGATTGGAGAGCTATGTTGGTGGTCGACCGGGATTAACATAACCGGCTTTCAACGCCCATGCGCTCACAGGAACATCATTGCACTTCCGGTACCCCTTGAATTGTTTCTTTCATATAATTTTGGATGTGTGATTAACTATGTTGATGGCTTGTGCACACATAATGATGTACAACCCGTTCTTGTCAAGAAAGGACCCCGTGGTGCGCCTCGGTGCCACAATCCTTATAAAAGGAGCGAAAGCTTCTTATTTTGGAGTAAAACCTATCAAACCTTTCATTTTACAAGGTTTTGCTCAAAAGACAAGTACTTCCCATATGATTTTTAAAACCTCAACCGTTTATATCACTAGTTGAGGGGAGTATTTGAATTAAAACTTTGTTCACAAATTGTTCATAGTGGTCATCTTCCCAACACTCGAAATGGTCATATTTATTGTCAACATTTCAAAAATAACATTTTATATGCCATTTTGAGGGGAGAAAATTGTGTGATAAGAAATATGTTGTGCAAAATGCAAATGAAGCTGTGTACTTCGAGACTTAACCAACGAATTGACGGTACTAAACTGTTAGTAACTCGAAAAGACTTGTCTGGACGGGTAATAATTTCAAGCTAGTTCGCTAGTAATGTAAGCGTGTCTCGCAAAGGACTTGTCCAAGTAGAAAGTACCATTCAAACACTCTTGGTAGACATGAACTCGACGGGTATGACAACCTTCGAGGTTTGTCTACACCTTCAAGGTAGTTATTAGAGCTAGTTGTCACCTAAAAGGCGACAATGTAACTCTTTAACTATGCAACGTAACCGTGTCTCATGGGGATTGTCTATCTCCGGTGGATCAATTCAAAATGTCGCGCTCTTTCCTCATCGTGCATTTAAACCATTAAAACTCTTAAGCACATGTGGAGGGGAGTATTTATGCAAAATCCTATCTCTCACGATGGTTCAAACATGATTTTCATTAACAAACCCTTTGAGAGATTCTTCACAATGATGGTTTTAATGGCAACATAGGTTAGTCATAGAGTTATAAGGTGACTAAGGTTAGGAATAACTGTCCTATGATCCGCCAGAGTCGGAGGATCTACCCAAGGACATCATAAATAGTTAGTACTTAGAAGTCCTTAGGTACGATTATAAAAGGAGAAATTGAGAATCGGAGAAAGAAGAAGTTGAAGAATCAAAAGAAATGCAAAGAAAAGGGTGAAAAGAAATAGCCTCCAGTTATTCAACTTAGCGCAGACACCGGGTTCAATTCATATACTCTTGGTTGTCACTTAGTGAAGCCGGTATTGAAGATTAAAAGTCGTCATGGACCCGGTGGCGCATGCACTAAACCTTCTTAGCCACTCAAGTTTCTCTCAGCGAAGCTTGTTTCATTCTCATGAGGAACCCTACATAAACTATTGGCTTTCTCTTGAGATCGTTGGTATTGAAGAAGGAGACCCTCTCCTAGTCTCCACTCGGGAAAACCAAAACGCACTATTGAGTCTAGAGCCACGAGATTCATCAAAAGATCTCTTAGGTACACTTGACATTTTATCACTTGTTGATCACCAAATAAGATTATCGGTGGTTCATATCGAGTCCTTCACGGATCTTAGCAACTGCTCTAGAACATTTATGAGAGGTTCACAACCGTGATCCTCGGTGATTGAATGGAAACTCTGCCGTGGTCAACATCAAACACCGACGGCGGTCACTTCGGTAACTCCTCGTGGATTACGCGGAGTGTGTCTCAAACGGTCTGATCGTGAGGTGATGCTTGATTGTACCTCGGTGGCTCATCTGAATGTAGATGTACTTGGTACATCGCGTTATCTAACTTGTGGGACTCCGGTTCAGAACGGCCTTTGTAAGAATTAGAGTTGTGTTTTCACACTATGTTGTTAACACTCTCAAGTTCAAACTTGTAAGTCGGAACACGCTTATTACTAACCGTTTGAAATGTTTTCTTCTTATGGAAGCTCGGAGCGGGATGATCATCCGATTCTTCTCATGCTCACGCCAACATCATCACTAATGGAAGTTCTATCCTAAAGCAACACAACCGTCGAATGATTCTTCGTCAAACCACGTAATCTACAAAGTTAAAGACTTAAAGAACTTCATCGATGTTGAATTCCAACGTCAAAGAGCGTGTGAGCATGTTGAAGAATGACGTGAGACACTTGGAGCAACAAGGCACTGTGGCATACTTGATGCGAACAACAACATACTATCACTTTCACCACAAAGAACAATAATCTAAGAACAAAGTTAAAGATGACGTCAAAGCACAACTGTTCAAAGTCAACTATCTCTCTACACTAGGGAGATTGTTCGAATCGAGGCAATTCTTCTCACAAGAAAGAAGAATGTCAGAAGACTTCAGAGCTACTATTACATCAACGCCTTCACCGTTCATCACCAACACTTGAGGGGGAGATTGTTGGAATCACTCCTAAACCATAATCAAGTGTTAGTAATTAATATGTAATAGTTAGCTTTATTATGGTCTTTATGTTTGTAATTAGCCTTAGGCTTGTGTAGAAGGCCCATGAGCCTAGGCCTTAGTCCATTAAGGAAAGGATGGAAACTAGGAGTGTTGCCCTAGCTTTCCTCCTATAAATACTCTTGTAAACCTTCATTTGAAGGTTGGTTGTTCAAGTTATTCTCTCATTCACATCCTACGCCTAAACCGTCTTTAATATCATGTTTGTGTTAGATCTTGTTCAATCGCCTTAACCTCTTTCTATATTACTTATGTTTGTAAAACTAGTGACCTAACATATCTGTAAATATTTAGAACAAACTGAGATCCTTTTAAGGGGTAATTTCTGTTTGGTTCGAGGCTTGTTTGTGTTGAGTTTATTTGTGGTTGTTTGGTGATGGGATTAGGATAGTTATGGATTTGATGTTGTTTGATTTGGGTTATGTTTATGATTCAGTCTATTTTATGTTGTTCTTGTTAAGATTTTGATATGTAATTAACATTTAAAATATAAACGAGCAGAGCTCGAGCTCTGGCAGGCTTGGGCTCGGCTCGGCTCGTTTCAACCCCTACAGTTATCCAAAGGTTCACATCAGTCGTACAAAATACTACTTGATTGCGCTAAAAACATTTAAGTCGCACAAAAATCATTGTCGTATCGAATGACACTTGTCAAATTTATTATGGAGTCGTGAAGTTGCACGATCACACAAAAATATTTTTAGAATAACAAGTCGCACATTATTATATTTGTAAATATAATTTTTTAAAAATCTATTTTAGTAATTAGGTATTAATATAAAGGTTTTTCTAACTTGTGTTGAGTAGCACATGTTAAAAGGGGTTTCATAGTTTGGGTGTCACCCTTTGAATGACTAGCAATAATTAATTCGTTTTCATTATCTTTGAGCATCAGGCCTCACAACTCTTAACTGCCTATTCAGAAGATGACACTCAGGTTGTAAGACATTCTTTAACATGTGCCGTTTACAAGTTAAAAAACCCCTTAATATAATTGTGTTGCTTATCCATAAAATTTACTTGTAACTTTTTAACTTCTTCGAAATTTTCAAATGACACAATCAGACAAGTCACTTTTTAAACTTCTAATAATACGTTATATTTTTTGAAACTTGTTTTTGTATCTTTTGCAACATTGATATTCAAAACATATATAATAATAAACTCAAAAAGACAATCCCAAAACAGAAAAGGGTTGTTAACACTCACTTAACTCAAATTTGCGATCAAAGTAATTGTGTCTTAATGATACTCTTTGTTGTGTGAGAAACTCCTTAACTAAAGGATTGTAGGTTAAAGTCCTGCATATAACATGTGAGATGATTGTGATATATAAATTGTAAGATAGTTAGTTATCGTTAAAAAAAAAAAAAAAAAAAAAAAAGTTTGCACATTGCCAATTCAATTGTACATTTATTTTTTCATATTTTATGCATTTAAACATATAAAGATGACTTTGTAAAACATTGCATATTTATCTTTACTATTTGTAAAGAGTGTATATTTATTCCTTGGGTTTTCCTAAACATCGCCCACAGGGCAATAGTTAAATCAGATTACTTAATCTATTATTTTTATATTCAAAGTAATTATATAATTAACACACAATAAATAAACATATAAATTACTTTAAATAACATATTTTTTTTATAAACTAGTCATATATTTAGTCACAATAAATAAACTACAATTACCTTTTATATTGATCGTGATTATTGATTTAACCATTGTCTAGTACTCTAGTGGATCATTTTTAGCAAAACCCTTATTCTTTAAAATTAAAATGATTTAAAATTGAGTAACGTTAATGGACTATTGTACTCTTAATTAAAAATGGTAATAACATCTACAATTAAACTAGTATTTTGAATATTGTTTATCTTTAAACTTTAATTTTTTTTCTAATCATAGATTTTTTTCTCACAATAGCCATAAATTAGTCCTGTAGATTTTGTATCAAAAGTCAAACCAGAATATAATTTCACCAATATAATTATTTTGTTCTACACACTGTCGCTTTGCATAATTCAAAATGCATAGATAATTTTTAAACGTATAAAGTGGGTCTTGTCAAATTACGTTAATCGTGATGTGTCTTTAATCAAAATGCATTGATGGTTTTCTAATTTATTCAAAAAAGAATAGCTTATTAATTTTACTCTTTTTTGTACTTTTAACAAAGTTTATTGGCCTTTTAGGTAGTTTACTTAAAACATAAGGGTCTTTTGTGTATAGTTCGAAAAGTGTAATATCTCGGTACTATTGGTTGTTCAAATTCCGTCACCGTCACATTTACCCCGCCTTTAATTTCCGATGCATTAAGTTTAAATCCACGTTAACAAGCCGTTAAAATAACTGCCATATCCACTATCCAGCAACGATTGTAAAAAAGAAACAAAAGACAAAAAGTAAAAATACAGTAAAAAAAAAAAACAACTAATTATTATTCACTATTTCCATTAAACCATTATCAAACTATGCTATATCCATGAATCAATTACTAGTCTAACTATTTCGATTAATCTACAATTTTCTTAACAAACTACAGTAAAAAACAGCACGGTAACAGTAAAATCTAAAAAAAAGTTACAACCACAGTTTTTCACCTAATGTCGTCGCTTACGTCATCAATGAGCAACTAAAAAAACTAAGGCTTGTCGCTGTGGAGCTTTTCAAATCGGTTGGGCAACGGAAAATTTGATGTTCGACCGATCTCAAGGTCGGTTGTGGCCAATGTGGAGTTCGGTCTCCACATCCGTTGTGCAAGGGAAAAAAGGGACATCGAGTGCTTGGACAACCGATCTCATTTACTCCATTTTGTCACTTTCGTTTGTATTAATTCAAAATTAGAACGTTGGTAAACAAAAAAAAAAACAAAAACAAAAAAAAAAAAACTTTTTTTAAAACCAAATCTACCCATCTATAAATACCCACTTCACCTCAAACACAATTCACCACTCAACATTTCTCATCTATATTCAATAAACCATTCTAACAAATACCCACGAAACACAAATTTTAATATGTCGTCATCCGAGCATTTATTCGGTTCTTCTTCGTCTTCTGACGAGGAAGAAGTTTTAGTGAGTTTGTGGAGTTTGCGGATTTTGCTTGGAAGGCTTACAAAGCATCACGACCAAAACCCGACGAAGGTACATACGTAGGGATCATGAGGGTGCTCATAATCGTTTAGTGGCGGCATACTTCTCGAAAACCCGCATTCGACGAAGAACATTCTCTCGGCGGTTCCGTATGAGCCGAGAGCTATTCACGAAATTGTTCGAGATAAGCGTCACACCCCAAATTACTGTTTTGCGGCGGAATGGAATTCGGGATTGATTGTCATAGCACCACAATCACGAGTTATATTGAACGACCTAAAGTGTCGTTTGGAAAAATACATCGTTTGATTTAATAAAATAATCGAGTTTACAAAGTAGGTCCCAAATGTAAATCAACTTGTGGAAATAAGTTTGTTACAATTCAAACGATGTTTTAAAGTACATAAAACCCAGTGAGACACGTCGTCACCACGACTCCATGATGTGTCCAAATGCATGCCATGAAGTGAATGCCTTAGATACCGAGATAAAACATGCTAAAAGTGTCAACACAAAGGTTGAGTGAGTTCATAGAGTTTGAATTGAAATGTAAAGCCTTTAGAAATCGTTTATGCAAGAAAGGCATTGTGAATCCACTCGGTTCAAGTCCCGCCCATACAAAACTTGCAACTCGTGTGTTCACAACCCATTGCCAAGATATGTACATCAATGATAATCCCAAGACATTCAAAGACAATGATAATCCCAAGACATTCAAAGACAATGTTAATCCCAAGACATTCGGTCAATGATAATCCCAAGACATTCGGTCAATGATAATCCCAAGACATTCGATCCAATGAAAATGATACGGGATATGACTAAACATTAAGTTCGATTAAGCATGTAGTTTGCAAATAGATATGAATGTCATAAAAGATGATGAGCATGTATCTCCCCCAAAACATTTATGAAAACAAGTAAAGGTAGGGGCTATGGAACTCACGGTAATCCATAAAAGTTAATGTACTTGTGAAAGTAAATGAAAACAGTTTGAGCATGTATCTCCCCCAAAAGTACTTCAAAACGTATAAAAGCAGGGGCTATGAAAACTCACTTGGTGGAATAATGCGAAGACAAAAGTGAGTACACCGAGATGTAATGTGATACGTTAATCTTGACCTATTACGAATGATATGATATGTCATGAGTTGCAATGTAATGTTATGCATGCACTTCGTATGTTATTTATACCATTTAAGGGTTTTGAAAATATTACTCGTCGTCGAAAAATACTCTTTTGACGTCTTGACCCATCAAAAATGACTTTACATGTTTTTACGTCAAAATGTCATCCTACAATGGTTTTATAATGATTTTGGTGAAATTACCATTTTCGTCGCAAAACAATGTCGGCGGAAAACCATGAAATCAACAAAATGGCTCGGAAAAGTGGTCGTAAAATGGTGTACGTCGATCGTTAGAGAACGAACTCGACGGTTTTGGAAAGTTTGTATCGATATCTAAAAGTTTCGGTTCAGGAGTTTTCGTCCAAAAGGTCTCGATCATAAAGATATCAAAGGCTAAAGTTGGTGGTTTTTGCTAATTGTGTGCAGAAAATAAGTTTCGGCCAATGTTTGAACATCCGTAAATAATTTATTATGACTCCGCTTGACAAACGGCTTTTTGTTTTGGAAAATATGGCCGATGAACTTGATTTTACTAGAAGACACTTCGTTATAAAAAGTTTCACATCATGGTTAAAAACTGCCGCAAACATGGACGATATAGCTAATGAAATACTTGTAACGTAGAAATAATATAGTTTTTCAGAAAATAATATTTACGGCCACTTTATGAAAACGGCCATATCTTTGTCGTTTTAAATCCGTTTTCTACGTAAAATATGTCCTTAGCCGTATCAAGTAAACTAATATATTTTCGAGAAGTCGAAATAATTTGTGAAGCTTAAGGCTCGTTTTGACCCGAAATATGTAAAACAGAAGCTGAAAATCACGAAAAATATACGTTTGTCGTCAAACTTTAAAAATTCACCACGGCTTCGTTATAACTCCGTTTTATCCGTTCAAAAGGCCACGGATTCGTTTTAAAGTATATTTTCTAAAATCAAGGCCAAAGTTTCGTACCATCAGTGGGTTTTCCAGAATTTCGAAACAAGGACAGAACCTTAAAATATAGTTTACTGAAAATAGTTTTCTCGGACAAAACCTATTCTAATCCCTTCAAATCAACTCCAAAGCTAATCTAATCCTACCATACACCTTCTTAGGGTGTCATGGGTTCCTAATCACCATCAAGACCAAAGAATAACTTGGGAATAATTATAGGATGACTATAAATATATATAACTTCTAAAATCTTGAAATAAATGGTATAAATCACATAACATGCATATAAGCTCCAAAAATGATAAGAAACATATGAAAATGACAAGGAAACATAAAAATGATAAGAATATGCTTACTAGTGAAAATGAAGAGGTGAAAGTAACAAGGATTAACTTAAATACCCTTGGTTTTTATTTCAAAACCATATAAAGAGTATATACTAGATTGTGATTACTTGAACTTGCAAAATATTTGATGATCCCTTGCAAATACACCTAGATGGCCGGTTGGTAAAAGAAGAACAAAGAGAGAAGAAAAGTTTGCTACTAACTTGAATTATTTGACTTGAAAATGAAGTGCATGAATGAGGTAATATATATATCTATTCATTTTGAAATTTTTTACCACAACAATAAATGCCAACACCTCCATAGGGCCTGTTTTCATGGATCTTGTTTTCCAAAATATCTTTTTTTTTTTTTTTTTTTTTTTTTTTTTTAAACTTTACTTGTATATGTTTTGCATAATTTGTAAGGAAAATGTAAGTAATTGTAGGTAATATGTACAAGTAAAGGTAAATGGGAATTTTTGGTGCAAGTAAGTTTTTAATAAGTCAAAATAGATTGTATTGAGATGATAAAAATTGTAAAAATACTTTCCTTGTGAAAATCGGGTGATAAAATAATTATCGTACAATTTTTAAGAAAAACGACGTAATAATTAAACTTTAACAATTATTGTACCAATTAAATTTGAAACACTAGGAAAAACTAAAAATATAGTTTTTATGAACTAAATGCAAGTTTAAAAATACCTCGGGATCATTTTTGAAAGTAACGAGTTAAATGCTCAAAATAAAAACTCACGCGATAAAGATTTTTAAACATAAAAATTACGCGTTGAATATGAAATGAAATGTCGTGAATGTACTAATGAGATGCACATGATGTCAATGAAATGTAGACTAATCATAGTCCATATGAAATGTACGTGATGTCATGATCATGAATTCGCCGCTAAACCTCCAAGGTTACGCGAATTTGAAACAAGTAAACCATGTTTACTATAAATGTTGAAATAATGAAACATGAATCGTGTCGAGAAATGACCTGAAAGTATGGGTTGTCACAATAACCGATCACTCTACTTATTTTCGACAAACTGCTGATGCTAGAGGCGTACCTGGTATTACCCCGTTGGTCAAGTGTACTGCTGCCATTCGTCAATTGGGATACGCGGCCGTTCCTGATTCTCTAGACGAGACTCTGGCAATTGCTGCATCCACAGCCCGTGAATGTCTTCGTAAGTTTTGCGAGGTTATCATGGAGTTATATGGTCGTGAGTATTTGCGAAGGCCCACGTATTCTGACCTTGAAAGAATATATGCTCATCACGAGCATAAGCATGGCTTTCCTGGGATGATGGGAAGCATTGATTGTACAATTTGGGAGTGGGAGAATTGCCCGAATAGTGAGAGAGCTCAACATTGTAGGGGTGATCACGGTCCACATCCATTCATTTTATTGGGCGGTCGCTTCCGTGATTTATGGATTTGGCATGCGTTCTTTGGTGTCTCCGGAATGAATAACGACGTAAACGTTTACGTCGTTCACTGCTTTCAATGATATCAAACCGGGAGAGCGGCAGACCTTGAGTTTGAGGCTAACGATGCGGCTTATAAAAGGGATATTATCTCACCGATGGGATATATCCACAATGGTCCGTTCTCATGAAGTATATTTCAAATCCTCCCACTACCGATCGTAAAAGATGTTTGTACAAGAGGAGGCACGGCCGCAAGGAAAGATGTGGAGCAGGCTTTTAGTGTGTTGAAGAAAAGTGGAAAATGCTTAAAGTTCCCGCCGAGGGTTTTTAGAAATGATATCCAAGATATTATGTATACATGTATCATATTACATAATATGATCATCCGAACAATGCAATGGCGATATGTCCTACATGGTTTGAAAATGAGGGACACCAAGATCATGATCCCTTAAGAACGCACGAGAATCAATGGTGGTTACTCGGGAGCTAATGGACTCAACAACTCATCAAAACTTAAAATCGATTTGGTCGAACACATTTGGAGAAATCGTCGACATCGTGTCAAGCGATGAATCAAGTCGATAGTGACGAAGACGAAGGCGATGAAGAGTTTTGTAATGTTTAACGTTATTTGAATTTCGTATTGTAATGTTTTTTTTTTTTTTTTTTTTTTAAGTAGTGTAATGTTTTTTTTTAATTTCGTAATGTAATGTTTTTTAATTTGAATGAAATTTAAATTTAATGTTAAAAATGTTTGAATTAAAAAAAAAAAAAAAAAAAAATCTTCGGTCGTCATTGGGCGTCCAGGGTTGTGCCGCGTCATTGGAGAGAGAAAATCGACGCACAAGTTATCCTGCGTCGTCGGGCGTCATGACTGGGACTAGCCTAAAATGACTGCTTAGGTCGTCAATCAATCATCACTATACATCATACTCGTCTTCATATTGTTAACGCTATCAGAAAGCGATTTACACAGTGAAAAGTGAAGTATCAATCACACCTAACGGATCTTCATCAGCGTCAACATCTAACTGATCACTATCATCATCATCTGAATCAATTTCTTCAACCACTTCAGCTGCTGCCTCATCAATCATTTTTTTCTTCATCTTCTTGTTTTTCTTCTTATTTTTCTTCTTCTCTTTACTCAATGTCTTTTTCACCACTCTTTCTGGAAACTTTCTTTCTGATATTATTTCATCAGCATCTTTGATCAAATGACGTCTCGCCTTTTGTCCGTTACGTACGATTTCATGACGCTGAATGTAGTAGCGATTAGTACTTTTTATTTTTTTACATTTTGAACAACAGTGGATTTTTGATGGTTTCATGACTCTGTGTGTGTGTTTTTTAGTGTGTGAGAGAGAAAGGGGTTGAAGTTTGTTTGGGAAGAAGGAGGAGGAGAGTGAAAATTAAAAAGGTAAAAGTTTGTTATGGGGAAAATGAGGTGAGAGAGAGACGGTTATAAATTGGGACAGATGGATAGATGGATGGGTATTAATGGTACAAAATGAACGGCGGGATGAGCTTGTTGTTTATTTATGGTTTGATGTAAAAATCTAAAAAATTACGGAGTACAAGTTTTGGATTATATTGATTTTTTAATTTATTGGTTATTGTATAAAAATCTTTAGATTAAAGGGCTTAATTTTGCGTAAATGGTTTGTAACAATTATATAGACGTTGTTTTTCATTTTGTTAGTTATTTCATCTTCTTAACTTATCCCTTATATATTAAAAGAATTACATCATTTCGGAGTATTTTTGTAAAACCCTTCTTATTGAAAAAAAAATTAAACCAATAGGAGAGCTTGATTTTGCCACGTAAGCAAAATCGTGTGATGTGATTGGTTAATAAAAGTCAAAATTAAATTGATTTTGGTCAACCTTTAATTAATTTGGTGAAGAATTTTGTTGGTAAGAAACACATAAAAACATGGGTGTCAAATTTGAAAACAAAACTTAAAAAAAAAAAAAAAAGGAGGGTAATTAATAAAACTTTAGTGGTTAAATTTTTATAAATTGTATAGAGTTAAGTGTAATATTATAAGTTTTCATGTTTTTAATAACTTTGAAAATTAAACAAATACTCCCTTATACTTTATACACCTTATACTTTATAACCTAAAATACAATATATATGTTGTTTTAAAACTCCAACATATAAATATACATAAGATTATAAATATCATTTTTTACTATATATGTTACTTAACGACTCATTTATTTCATATTAAAAGTATGATAAATGCGACACGAATTTGTATATTAAATATGGCTAAATTATTGAAAACGGGAATATAATTATCAAACTATAAGTACGAGCTACTGTAATATGAAAGAAAAAAACGTAATTGTTCTTATAACAACTACTCATGTAAATTTTATTTATTTATATAAGGATATGTAGAAAAACATTTTTAAAAAACTTTTAGGAGTATATTTTAACTTTATCAACGTTTATTATGTGCAACTAAACTCGCATCTTGTGTGTGAAATTTAAATAGGAACATCAACATGTATATCAGCTAAATATAGTTGAATCTTGAGTTATCTAATAAATTTTTTTATAAAATTTGATTATACAAAATTCTAATGGATATTAATGGATAATGAAAAACTCGTGCATAAGTATATAATTATATGTAATTACCTTTAAAGACACAATATTCAGCATTGATATAAAATATTTTTTTTTCTCTAAACCCTGTGCGTGCACAGGTATTATAACTAGTAAGTCTATATATGAGATAAGTTATTTTGGATACTCTTATTTTGGTATTTATCAATTGATAAATATTTTCCATTTATTTAGATAATTTAATGGTGAGGATTAACTTAAAATTTAATATGTCAACTTAAGTCTATGTTTTTTTATTGCATTTTTCTTGTCTTTTTGTCTTTCTTATTTATTTACATTTTTATTTTGACGGTTGTTTTCTTAATTCACGTTTTTTCCCCGCTTTCATACGTTTTCGTCCGTTTTCATATGTTTTTTACGTTTTTGCCCGTTTTTATGCGTTTTCGTCCGTTTTCGTCCATTTTTCATACGTTTTCGTTGTAACAATTCACATTTTTAGGATTTCTATCCATTCTCAAAAATTTTACTTTTCATTTTCGAGAATTTACTATTCACTTTCACTATTCATCCGTAAAATTTTTATTCCACATTCTCGTAAGATAAATTATTTTAGTAACGACCTGAGAATTCGACCATCGTTAGATCATTTTCGCAAAAGTTATTAAGAAAACATCGTTATAAAGTTTCATTTTGGTCGGTACGCCATTTAGACATCACGCGCATAACGAAAATCAACTCTGACAATTTTCCTCTCATCAGATGAATTTTTATATCACTCATGATTAATTTGAGAATTTTTAAGATTTACTTTTTTAGAATTACCAAATAAGCCCAGCGCTGAACGAAACTAAACTTACGTTTTAAACAATTCTACTTACATCCGCACTTAACGATTCTCAAGATCGTGTTTCTAATATGTTTTGACACTTTTACATTTTTGAAAAAGTCAAACATATTTCCTCCTCCTTTGACCATAAAGGAATTAACCTTGACGCTCTACATTTTTGCTTAAATCGCAGAACTTTTAAACTTCACGATCCGTAAAGTTATCCCGCGTATGACGAAAACCACATTTTAACATCTCATATCACTTTTAGACTAATTTTAGTCTACTCTAAATAAATTCACGGTCGTTTCCACGAAATTTTGTTCTTTTATGATAAACCGCAATTACGCGTTTTTGACCGTATTTCGACTTTAAGCGGCGTTTTGCACCCAATGAGACTTATCACCAATTTTATATTTTTAGATGGAGTATAATGATGAGTTTCATCATTCCTACAAGTTTCGTATTTTTACGATACCCGATTTTACGTTTTATGGCTTAACGACTTACGGTTGGCATTTAACGGAACCAAATCATGCTCTAAACTCAAGATAAGATCAAAACTATCCACCTAAGTCATCTTATCACTATATGGCCGACTTGGGGGGGGGGGAGTCATCATTTTGGTGGCATCATCCTAACCATGGTTCATTTAGATCTTTACAAGTGTCCTAACTTAACCATGGTTAATATTTAACCCAATATATGGTTAACCAAACTTACCCTCCTATAAATAGCAAGTGATATGCATCCTAATAACCCTCACAATCTGTTTTGGGTCGTTCATATCACAAATCATACATATCTTCCATCATTTGATCTATAACCTCCAAGTTTATGCAAGGAAGTTCCAAAGATCAAGCTTCTACATCAAATCTCTAGCAAGTTTAAGTGATCTTCTTGAGTTTAAATGTAACACCCCAACCCGATAAGGGTAGAAGTATCACAGTATGGTGTCATATCAGAACATACATAATGAACATAAATCACACAACGGAAGTCTTAATTAAATAAATCAAAAATTTAAGTCAACAAGACTTATCAGTACATAGATACCAAAGGAAAACTCCGAATGAAAATATAATAACAAAATCAAATGAAGTCTAAGATGACTAGGTATGGTCTCTATATCGACTCATCTCAACCCCAAACAATCCCGACTCCTAGCTTATGTACCGCCGCAGAAAAGAAATGCGGTGAGCTTAAAAGCCCAAGTGAATGATATAACGATACAATAAAATAAAACCGAATCGAGAACAAGGTAAGGAAGGTCACCAATAACCTGGTATATCAAAGGGCAGTAGTAGGTAAATGAAAAATAGGAAAAGGGTCGGTTATCCACCACGAGCCAACAAAACAAATCAAATCAAATCATATATCCATAGTAGCATGTAGTAACCAATAGTAACCATAGCAGATATAACAGAGATGGAGTGATCGGCCCCAGTTGTGAAGACGCGTATTGCATACCGACATCATTCACCGACAAATCATAACATATCGATAATGTAACAAATCTAGGATGCATCCATACGCCCGCAGACAGATAGTGGCCATACAATATATATCGAGCTCATAATCGACAATGAAAGGACGGTGTGTAACATCACCAGACACACTAGAGTCATGCCATTGGTGCATCAATGACACGGACATGGAACCCCCATGCCTAGTGATAGCTCGGGTCTCAAATTGACAGGTCAAGGCAAGGTCATATCAAAAGGATTCATATCAAAGGTTCATATCAAAGTCCATAGCAAAGTTCATAATCAAAGGTGCATATCAAAGGTTCATAATCAGAAGGTTCATATCAGTGGTTCACATTAAACAGTTCACATAGGAGATTCAATCAAAGGGAGCATAGCAGAGTTATAGGGAAGCCCTAGTAAGAAGGCTCAGAGTAAAATATAACGGTTCAAAGCTAATATCGAAAGATGTAAACGAATCATGAGAAACCCCTACTGAAAAGGGATAGAATATCTATACCTTATTCGAAGCAAATCAATAATGAAAGCAAAATCAAGAATTGAGATCAACCCCGTCGCCTCGAACCAATACGAATTAGATAACGCTCCATAAGAATCGATTATTCGTTTTAGGCGACTTTCCACTTTTAGCGAGTTTCCGCTTTTAGTAATCTTTCCATTTTAAGTAACTTTCTATTTTAGGTAACTTTCTATTTTAGGTGTTTCCATAATTAGTAACTTTAGTCATTTATGATGCAATTAATATCAAATTAGGTTAAAGTGATGAAAGTGATGATTTATTATAGTTTAAAGGTCATTTATGACAAGTTATAATAGTTTAGGGTCTAAATCGTCATTATTACTAAGTATAGGGTCTAATATATGGAGGTTAAACAGATTCACTTAACATGCAAGTGGGGTCGACATAATGCACAACATATTAAGTATTTACTAGTACTTTCTTGTTATAATATTATGTGATTTAGTTATTTATGATTTCTGTGAAGCCTTGGCCAAGTTGCATGCATCCTACTTTGATACCCACGACAAAATTCAAAGAAACATTAGCTAGGCATTTATGTGGTCTTGTACATGCATACCGAAATAGGTTTCCAACAGATTTAAGCATGGATCAATTTACATGTATACTATACGATATATACATATGACTTTGGTATGATTTTATTAGACTATGATACTTATTATTTTATGTGTGTTTGTATTTGACGTAAACATGCTTGTCAAGCTAGATCAAATCAAATTCATAGGTCAAAACAGAGTTATACTTAGTTCGAAATATACGAGTTCAAAACAGATTTCATGTGACCGAACTAGCATCGATACGAAAATAAATAAACATGACCATGGCATGCAAAGAAGGGTCAAAACAGATTCAATGTATCACGCCTACATGTTGGTCGAATGGATTAGCTATCCAGTTATGATTGCATGAGACTATGTCTTTATTAATTTATGTGATGTTTTATATTAGATGCATGTTTCAAAACAGTAACATATACATGGTCAAATAATATTTATTACATTCAATATATTACATGATCATAGTTTATGATGCCATGTGACAAATATTAGTATTTATATGATGGTTATACTGATATAGGCATGCATGTCAAGTTGGTTAGACAAGTCTTAAACAGATTCACAAGTTTATTACTTCATGTGACGTGGGATTCAAACAGAAGCATGGGTCAAATATACGGTTTCAAAACAGATTTTTTGTGTCGAATAACATGTTCAAAATAACACGACATGCACTGAATGAAAACAGGTTATTGGTCATGGTGTAGGGTCGAGCAAGAGTCATGTGGGTGAATAGAATTTCAAACACGAAGCTTACATGGGTCGAATATATGCATTTTATATGCCTCTTGTTATGATTTCATGTAACAATATTTTTATTATCTTATGTGATGTTTTAGATGATGTATGCATGCATTTGAATGATATAACCCTCGACAGAAACAATAAACAAGAAACAAAGGAGAATTGAAAAGAGTTTATGATGATACCAAGCTTAGGTGTATGAATGGAAAGAAAACAAGGACTAACGACTCGAACCCAAGTCCGAATCAACACCAACAATACCCTTCTTGCTTGCTTGGTCGAATGGAAGAGATGTAACAAGATGTTTTGTCACTTTTCTTTGCTAGGGTTTGGTTTAATTTATTTTGAATGCACAAGTAAAGGTTTATCTTATATTAGGAATTAAAGTGTGATAGACCAAAATTGTAGGGATTTAGGCGTGGAGGAGGGGAAAACGGCTAAGGTCAAAACAACCATATCATCTTCCAAAATAACTTGTATATTATGTCTATTTAATTTTCTAGGTAGGTACATGTAACCTTTTATGTGTGATATTCATTTATTTTATAACTATAAGTTTTATTTATCCCATTTCCTATATAATTTTTTTATCATAAGCATTTAGTGAAATATATCGATTATGGTTTTATTTTACGAATTACAATTTCAAGGGTAATATAGTCTTTTAACGCGTCCACGGTTTTTAGGGTTTTACAACTCTTCCCCACTAAAAAAAAATTTCGTCCTCGAAAATTGAAAGGAACGAAAAACAAACGAAGACATACCAGATTGCAACGAACTGAGGGTAACAGAGATCAAACGGTAAAAACTTTTCAGAGATGAACACATGCCGAGAATTTAAACGTATCAATTCGCATAAAGATGAAGGTAGATTAAACGTATAGGCATAATGATCCCAAGGTCTTGCTAACTCAATCAATCTTAATTAGGTGCCAGAAATTCTAAGCTCTAAGGCACTTCTTGAGACATTCTATGATCACAATGAGGGTACGTCATATGATGTAAGTATTATCACGTTGGCCAAGCGTCATATTACCAGCATCATATGAGTATACCTTCATGATGACCATACTTTATCTCGAGTCGTGAAAATCAATCCTATCAACCGCCTAACGGTCCATTCTACATCTTAGGGTTAGTCCGAAACAATCATCACTAACGGATTCGAAATCAGAGAAACGGAACATATAAGGAACGTAACAGAACATAGCAAGTACCATCGAACTGAAACGCGTCGGCAATAGCATCAGGTTTCCACAGTTCGTCAAATCTTCCAAACAAAACAATCATCCAACATACACAGAATTTATACAGAACAGAAAATCATTCAAAGAGAACAAAATTTATTCAATGGATTTAGAACACAACGCGAGGTCATAGTAACACCGAAGAATCAAGCCCTAGGACTCCGTCATCCAAACGCGCCCAATCATATGAAGCATATGAATCTCCTCAGCATCTCAACGGTTGGACTGTTGACCACAATATGCTCGAATCTTGGTAGTAGTTTCATCGCATGACTAAAGTACGCCGGTCATACTTCTTCGGCTTATACGTCTTCCACGTGTCCACCAGTTGAATCTCGTCTCCGTCTTTGTGCCTCTGGTTGATTCGTCCAGCTCCCTCCAGCATCATCTTGATGTCTCCAGCAGCATTGCAATCGAGTGCGGCTTATGCTTCACGACCTCTCAAGTTAAGGAAACGGTTGCGGCAACACAGGGTCAGTACCATCACCTTTGACTCCACGAATAGTCTCCATCTAAACGATCGATAAAGGAATGCGCGAAGATAGAATAACAAAACGCAAAAGAAGAAGGTTGAATCAACGAAGACAAAAGAACATCGAAGTCAAACCTAGACGAATATCAAAAGAATCAGAAAAGATCGAAACAAACGGAAGCCTAATGTCTACCCAAGTCCTCACAGGTCAAACCTAAGCTCTACGGGTCAAATCCTAGGGTCCATATGTCACAGGTCCTGACTACAAGTCGTAAACTGAGGCTCGATACCATACTTGTAACACCCCAACCCGATAAGGGTAGAAGTATCACAAGATGGTGTCATATCGTAACATACATAATGAACATAAATCACACAACGAAGTCTTAATTAAATAAATCAAAATTTAAGTCAACAAGACTTATCAATACATAGATACCAAAGGAAAACTCCGAATGAAAATATAATAACAAAATCAAATGAAGTCTAAGATGACTAGGTATGGTCTCTATATCACCATCTCTCAACCCCAAACAATCCCTCACCTCCTAGTCATCACACCCCAAATTACTGTTTTGCAATGAATGGAATTTCGGGATTGACCGTCATAGCATCACAATCACGGTTATATTGAACGACCTAAAGTGTCGTTTGGAAAATACATCGCTTGATTTAATAAAATAATCGAGTTTACAAAGTAGGTCCCAAATGTAAATCAACTTGTGCGGAAATAAGTTTGTTACAATACAAACGATGTTTTAAAGCACGAAACCCAGTGAGACGCGTCGTCACCACGACTCCATGATGTGTCCAAATGCATGCCATGAAGTGAATGCCTTAGATACCGAGATAAAACATGCTAAAAGTGTCAACACAAAGGTTGAGTGAGTTCATAGAGTTTGAATTGAAATGTAAAGCCTTTCAAAATCGTTTATGCAAGAAAGGCATCAGAATCCACTCGGCCCAAGTTCGCCCATACAAAACTTGCAACCCGTGTATTCACAACCCATTGCCAAAGTGTATATAGTTTATGTTCAAGCCCAAATCGTCAAATGAGTTCACAAGATAGTGCCTAACTTAATGTATCCATAGTTACTTAATATAACACCTAATTCAGACGGTTTCAAATTGTTCCATGACCATTAGTGCAATGTTTATACCAAGACCATCAGCTCAATGAATGTACCAAGACCATCGGTCCAATGAATGTACCAAGACCATCGATCTAATGAATATACCAAGACCATCACCCAATGAATGTACCAAGACCATCATCCAATGAATGTACCAAGACCATCGTCTAATGAATATACTATGGAAATACTACGATAGTAATATCGTTATTTTGCATGACTAAACATTCGATTCGCTTAAACATGTAGTTTCAAATAATCATGATAGTTATGAAAATAATTGAGCATGTATCTCCCCCAAAACATTTATGAAAACAAGTAAAAGTAGGGGCTATGGAACTCACTTGGTGGAATGATGAGAAGACAAAAGTGAGTACACCGAGATGTAATGTGATACGTTAATCTTGACCTATTGTGAAGGATGTGATACGTAATGAGTTGCAATGTAATGTTATGCATGCATTTCGTATGTTATTTATACCATTTGCGAGTTTTGAAAATAATACTTGTCGTCGAAAAATACTCTTTTGACGCCTTGACCCTTCAAAATCACTTTACAAGTTTTACGTCAAAATATCATCCTACAATGGTTTTATAATGATTTTGGTGAAATTACCACTTTTCGTCGCAAAACAATGTCGCCGGAAAATCATGAAATTAACAAAATGGCCCCGGAAAAGTAGTCGAATGGTGTACGTCGATCGTTAGAGAACGAACTCGACGGTTTTGGAAAGTTTGTATCGATATCTAGAAGTTTCAGTTCAGGAGTTTTCGCTCAAAAGGTCTCGATCATAAAGATATCAAGGGCTAAAGATGGTGGTTTTGCTAATTGTGTGCGTAAAATGAGTTTCGCCAAGTTTGAACATCCGTAATTAATTCACTATAAATCCGCTTTACAAACAGTTTGTTGTTTTGAAAAATATGGCCGATGAACTTGATTTTACTAGAAGACATTTCGTTCCAAAAGTTTCACAACCTCGTTAAAACAACAAGAAACATGGTCGTTATGACTAATGTAACACTTGTAACGTAAAAATAATATAGTTTTCGTAAAATAATAGTTACGGCAACTTTATGAAAACGTGTATATCTTTGTCGCTTTAAACTGCTTTCACGATAATATGTCCTTAGCTTCGTATCAAAGTAAACTAATATATTTTTGACTAGTCGAAATAATTTGTGAAGCTTAAGGCTCGCTTTTGACTCGAACAAAGTAAAAGCGCATGTGAAATTTTCTCGAAAATGTCCATTTCGTCGTCAAACTTTAAAATCCATAACTTCTTCGTTATAACTCCGCTTTTATCCGCTCAAAAGGCCACGGATTCGCTTTTAAAGTATATTTTCTAAATATCAAGGCCAAAATTTCGTACCAACAGTAGGTTTTCGAAATTCAAACAAGGACAGAACCTTTTAATACGTATTGAAAATAGTTTTCTCGGACAAAACCTATTCTAATCCCTTCAAATCAACTCCAAAACTAATCTAATCCTACCATACACCTTCTTAGGGTGTCATGGGTTCCTAATCACCATCAATACCAAAGAATACCATGGGAATATTTATAGGATGACCAATATGTATTTATATAACTCAATAAATCATGTAAAATGGTATAAATCACATATCATGCATACTATCTCCAAAAATGAAAAGAAACATATGAAAATGAAAAGGAAACATGAAAATGATAAAAACAAGCTTACTAGTGAAAGTGATGAGGTGAAAGTAACAAGGATTATCCTAAATACTCTTGGTTTTTATTTCAAAACCATATAAAGAGTATACACTAGATTGCAAATGACTTGATCTTGCAAAAATCTTGATCCCTTGTGTTCTTGATGTTGTGACCGGTTTTGAGAAGCCAAAGAAAGGAGAGAAAAAAATTTTCTTAACACTTGTAGAAATGAGTAATGAATGAGGTAGAAAGTAAAAGTAAGACTTATGTATTATTGTAAAGACAAGTCATTAATTGAACCATGCATCATTTATGACCACCCTTCCCCCTTGGTCGGCCAAGGGGGGGGGGAATGTGAAGATATATTTTTTTTTTTTACAACTTGTATAACTTTGTGTATTATTTGTGTAAAATACTTGTAATTTGTAAGAAAATGTAAGGAAAGTGTAGATAGTTGTAACTTTTTGGTACAAGTAAGTTTTTAATAGGTCAAAATAGAATGTATTGAGATAATAAAAATTGTAAAAATACTTTCCTTGTGAAATTTGGGTGATAAAATAATTATCGTATAATTTTTAAGAAAAACGACGTAATAATATAATTTTAACGATTTATGTACCAAATAAATTTGAAACACTAGGAAAACTAAAAATATAGTTTTTATAAACTAAATGTAAGTTTAAAAATACCTCGGGATCATTTTTGAAAGTAACGGATTAAATATACAAAATAATAACTCACGCGATTACGATTATTAAATATAAAAATTACGCGTTACATGTGAAATGAAATGTCGCGAATGTACTAATGAGATGCACATGATGTGAATGAAATGTAGACTAATCTTAGTCCATATGAAATGTACGTGATGTTATGATCATGAATTCGCCGCTAAACCTTCAAGGTTACGCGAATTTGGAACACGCAAACCAAGTTTACGATAAATGTTGAAATAATGAGACATGAATTGTGTCAAGAAATGACCTGAAAGTACGGGTTGTCACATTCGCCCATCCAAAAAGGAATTCATCCCGAATTCAATCGTTGTTAGTCTATCGGGTTTAGGGTTTCTTTGTGGCAAACTTTCCCATTCCCGAGCAAAACCCTCAAAAGACTTTTGGTAACCGATTTTACTTAATCTCACAACTCATCAAACAAGAACTGTCATGAGATTAGGCTAAATCGGTTTAGGTAACTACTTGTTTCTAGCTCGATCTTTGCAACTCATCAAACAAGAATCGCCACGCGGATCAAACTGGAAACAAGTGGTTTCAAGAAAATCTTTGAAAATTTGGCTCGACACGGAATTGCTTACTCATATGAGACTACTACTCCCTTCATTGCATGATTCTTCCCGAATTAGACATAGGTGATCGTGCTATGTATAATTTAGGAGTAACTATGCAATGCTTGGACTAATCGACTCATATGTTGTTTGGTGTTGAGTCAACTGATGTTAAAATTGTGATGAACATCGAGAGAGAAGACATGGAGAAGTGTCGTTAAAATGATAGTTGAAGTAAAAGAATTAAAATCCTCGTAAATGATAACAAATCGGAAAGAAAATAAAGTACGATAGATGAGAATATTTTACAACGAGTGGTTCAAAGAAAAGTAGTACATCTTTAAGTTATAAAGTTTTGGATACGATGATTAGACATAAACTTGGTACGACATAGTACATAAGGAGAAATAAGACCATTAGTTTCGAACTTCTTCGCCTTCCGTCGTTGATACCTTGACGAGCTCCTCCTCCTCCTTCTAACATATATACATTCCATGAGCACCTTCGACTTGTTGACCTTGGTTTTGAGGACATTGATTCCGATAGTGTCCTTGCTCCCCGCATCCGTAACATGTAACCATGGCCTTGCCTCTACAATTTCGGCAAGGTGTCCCGATTGTTGACACTTGTAACACTTAGCGTGACAAAGACCCGTGTGATGATACTTACATCGATTACATAGTGGGTAGGTTCCAGATAACCTCTCGCTTTCATCGTGCAAAGAACATATACCATTGCGGTTTCTTGCCCTCTTTTCTGTTGTTGATGATGGTTAGTGTTGCGGTTTTGGTTGTTGTTGTTATAATCTCCTTGGTCTTTTTCCCATTTTCTTTTGTTGTGGTTGATTTGGTTATCGTCGTTGTTGTCGTTGTTTTGGTTATTGTAGTGGTTGGTGCAGTTGTTGGGGTTGTTGTTGTTATTTCGGTTGGTATTGGTGTATTTACCTCTCTTCACCACTTGCGCCATCAACTTCTGAGTCACTCGAATAGCTTCCTCCATTGTTTGTGGATCAAACGAAGTCACATCTCCTTGAATCACTTCGGGAAGTCCCCCGATAAAAGCCTCTAGCAACTTCTCATTATCAGAAACCATGGACGGGCATAACACAGCCAATTCTTGAAATCTCCGAATGTAAGTGTCAATATCGTACCCAATGGTTACTAATTCATAGAACTCCGTCTCCAACTTTTTGATTTCCGTACGAGGACAAAACTTCTTAGTCACCAAACTCTTGAATTGCTCCCAAGTAAGCTTGAAAGCATTCTCCATTCCAATCGGTTGAGCATATGAATTCCACCAAGACAATGCTCCATCGAGTAATGTGCTCGTAGCAAATTTAACCTTACTATCATCCGGACAGTTACAAAGCAAAAACACGGATTCCAACTTTTCAAACCATCGCACCATGGTCGTGGCTCCTTCATCCTCTAAACTTGGTGGGTTCACCACTTTTGAAATCTTTGTACGAACATTTCTTAACTCCGGATCCTCCGACATTTCCAAGAGAGAGCAAGCCTTGTGGCTTCAAGAGCAGCCCGGCCTCAAAGAAGAATGCCACCATTTCCCTTTCAATCCTTAATGCCTCGGCTACACTATCCCTTACCAACTTTTGAATTGCCGCTTGAGTCATTCCAGGTGTAGCTTTCTTCGGTGCCATATCTTCTTCAAAACAAGAGGAAATGTGAGACGTAGCAAAATCCGATGTTAATAAAAAGCGCTTCAAAGAAATGTGATAAGAAACGATGAGTTTGAGGTTATTTTTCAAAATGATCGACGGTTTCCTACGAAATGGGTTATGATGTGTCGTAAGTGCTTCAATGTATGATGGTTTAGAGACTTAATGTGTGAATAAAGTGTAACTCGACATGTTAGTGGTGAAACAAAGGAGTGAGAGCGACTTCGCCCTATTTAAAAGTTTATCTCGGCATTCGTCGTTATCGATGATGAATCAGCTGATATAAAAATTGTGATAGGGAATGACAAGGAATTCTCCACGTTAGAGTATGGGGAAAAGATAATGGGATGGGCATTTAAGGGCATCCATGTGACAATTGATGTGAAATGAAAGTAAATAACTCGAAAAAATGTACGTATAAACCGCATGTAAAGTGAACATGCACTTATGATGAAATGATGAGATGCTATGATAATGTAGTTATAGTCTAGGTCAATGATGCAACCTAGTTCTCTATAACCAAGCTCGATACCAATCATCACACCCCAAATTACTGTTTTTGCGTGAATGGAATTTCGGGATTGACCGTCATAGCATCACAATCACAGTTATATTGAACGACCTAAAGTGTCGTTTGGAAAATACATCGCTTGATTTAATAAAATAATCGAGTTTTCAAAGTAGGTCCCAAATGTAAATCAACTGTGCGGAAATAAGTTTGTTACAATACAAACGATGTTTTAAAGCACGTAAAACCCAAGTGAGACGCGTCGTCACCACGACTCCATGATGTGTCCAAATGCATGCCATGAAGTGAATGCCTTAGATACCGAGATAAAACATGCTAAAAGTGTCAACACAAAGGTTGAGTGAGTTCATAGAGTTTGAATTGAAATGTAAAGCCTTTCAAAATCGTTTATGCAAGAAAGGCATCAGAATCCACTCGGCCCAAGTTCCGCCCATACAAAACTTGCAACCGTGTATTCACAACCCATTGCCAAAGTGTATATAGTTTATGTTCAAGCCCAAATCGTCAAATGAGTTCACAAGATAGTGCCTAACTTAATGTATCCATAGTTACTTAATATAACACCTAATTGCACGGTTTCAAATTGTTCCATGACCATTAGTGCAATGTTTATACCAAGACCATCGTTCAATGAATGTACCAAGACCATCGGTCCAATGAATGTACCAAGACCATCGCCTAATGAATATACCAAGACCATCAGTCCAATGAATGTACCAAGACCATCATCCAATGAATGTACCAAGACCATCACCTAATGAATATACTATGGAAATACTACGATAGTAATATCTGTTACTTTGCATGACTAAACATTCGATTCGCTTAAACATGTAGTTTCAAATAATCATGATAGTTATGAAAATAATTGAGCATGTATCTCCCCAAAACATTTATGAAAACAAGTAAAAGTAGGGGCTATGGAACTCACTTGGTGGAATGATGAGAAGACAAAAGTGAGTACACCGAGATGTAATGTGATACGTTAATCTTGACCTATTGTGAAGGATGTGATACGTAATGAGTTGCAATGTAATGTTATGCATGCATTTCGTATGTTATTTATACCATTTGCGAGTTTTGAAAATAATACTTGTCGTCGAAAAATACTCTTTTGACGTCTTGACCCTTCAAAAATCACTTTACAAGTTTTTACGTCAAAATATCATCCTACAATGGTTTTATAATGATTTTTGGTGAAATTACCACTTTTCGTCGCAAAACAATGTCGTCGGAAAAATCATGAAATTAACAAAAATGGCCCCGGAAAAGTAGTCGTAAAATGGTGTACGTCGATCGTTAGAGAACGAACTCGACGGTTTTGGAAAGTTTGTATCGATATCTAGAAGTTTCATTCAGAGTTTTCGCTCAAAAGGTCTCGATCATAAAGATATCAAGGGCTAAAGATGGTGGTTTTTGCTAATTGTGTGCGTAAATGAGTTTCGCCAAGTTTGAACATCCGTAATTAATTCACTATAAATCCGCTTTACAAACAGCTTTGTTGTTTTGAAAATATGGCCGATGAACTTGATTTTACTAGAAGACATTTCGCTCCAAAAGTTTCACAACCTCGTTAAAACAACAAGAAACATGGTCACATGACTAATGTAACACTTGTAACGTAAAAATAATATAGTTTTTCGTAAAATAATAGTTACGGCAACTTTATGAAAACGTGCATATCTTTGTCGCTTTAAACCGCTTTCACGATAATATGTCCTTAGCTTCGTATCAAAGTAAACTAATATATTTTGACTAGTCAAATAATTTGTGAAGCTTAAGGCTGCTTTTTGACTCGAACAAAGTAAAACCGCATGTCAAATTTTTCGAAAATGTCCATTTCGTCGTCAAACTTTAAAAATCCATAACTTCTTCGTTATAACTCCGTTTTTATCCGTTCAAAAGGCCACGGATTCTTTTTAAAATATATTTTCTAAATATCAAGGCCAAAATTTCGTACCAACAGTAGGTTTTTCCAGAAATTCGAAACAAGGACAGAACCTTTTTAATACGTATTGAAAATAGTTTTTCTCGGACAAAACCTATTCTAATCCCTTCAAATCAACTCCAAAACTAATCTAATCCTACCATACACCTTCTTAGGGTGTCATGGGTTCCTAATCACCATCAAGACCAAAGAATACCATGGGAATATTTATAGGATGACCAATATGTATTTATATAACTCAATAAATCATGTAAAATGGTATAAATCACATATCATGCATACTATCTCCAAAAATGAAAAGAAACATATGAAATGAAAAGGAAACATGAAAATGATAAAACAAGCTTACTAGTGAAAGTGATGAGGTGAAAGTAACAAGGATTATCCTAAATACTCTTGGTTTTATTTCAAAACCATTTAAAGAGTATACACTAGATTGCAAATGACTTGATCTTGCAAAATCTTGATCCCTTGTGTTCTTGATGTTGTGACCGGTTTTGAGAAGCCAAAGAAAGGAGAGAAAAAAATTTTCTTAACACTTGTAGAAATGAGTAATGAATGAGGTAGAAAGTAAAAGTAAGACTTATGTATTATTGTAAAGACAAGTCATTAATTGAACCATGCATCATTTATGACCACCCTTCCCCCTTGGTCGGCCAAGGGGGGGGGGGGAATGTGAAGATATATTTTTTTTTTTACAACTTGTATAACTTTGTGTATTATTTGTGTAAAATACTTGTAATTTGTAAGAAAATGTAAGGAAAGTGTAGATAGTTGTAACTTTTTGGTACAAGTAAGTTTTAATAGGTCAAAATAGAATGTATTGAGATAATAAAATTGTAAAATACTTTCCTTGTGAAATTTGGGTGATAAAATAATTATCGTATAATTTTTAAGAAAACGACGCGTCGTTCGGGGTCAAGGAAACTTCCTTTTCTTGAGCAAGTTTTATAACACCCTAGGCGATGAACCTAATCGTTGTAGTGTAGTAATTAGGGTAAGCCACGGGTATTGATATCGTTCTCTGGGGAATAGGAATGCTAGTGAGAAGTTACTACGCTAAGGTTGAGGTTGAGGAAGATTATTTTTATCTTTTATGTTTTTAGAAAATGAAAAGTACGAATCTCGGGTATTGGATTTGGGGGTTGGTATTGCTACCGATTACTCTACTATTATCTAATTATCTAAGCTAAGGTTGTGATAGTCTATGTCTAATTGATGTGTACTCGTATGATAGTTTAAAGATGTGTTTACTTAGGTTTTACTACTCCTTAATTATCTCCTATTGATGGTTGATTTGTCACGTCCTTATTCCTAGTTGCGTTGTGATTCTAAGGCTATAGGGCGTGCTTATTTCCTAACTCTTTGAAATTACCAAAGGGTCTTGTTTACAAATCCTCTAGTGATTTATAGGCGCCTACTCTACGGTTGTCCTTGAATACTTTATCCTACAATTACCTAGATAATTATATTCTAAAGTTCACAAAGAAATGTCAAGCATTAAGTACACAACGAATAATCTAGCGCACTCTAGATCATTAGTCAACTAAGATAAGTATCAACCAATCAATATTCAATAATTAAGTTTCATATTCCTAAGCAAACACACAAATAAATTAGCGGGACATGGAGAACATGCAAGCATACACACAAATAATCAAAGACATAATTAAATTAATGAAGTAAATACTTATCTTGATGTATAATAGGGTTTAGAACCTAAAATCTGCACAAGAAAGCCTTGGTTCGGTTTTAGGTTTTACTCCAAAAGACTACACACAAAAGCGAAAAATTCGGATTCTATATATAAGATTACATCTGCGACGGCGTCACCTTATGTTTCGTGGCGCCGTCGTGTCGCCGTCATTAGGGTTTCGTCTTGGCCACGTAAACCTTTCGACGGCGTCACCTTATATTTGTGTGCCGTCCCTTGACTCGGCGCCGTCTTGGCGCATCTAGGCCGTCCCGAGTAGCGACGGCCTACTCCTTTAGAACTGGCGTCGTCGTCCCGAAAACATGCAATTTCGCCTCGAGCCGTCGCAAAATTCCTTCCGACGGCGTCGCGGATATCTGATGGCGCCGTCGCCTTATGTTTCAATGACTTTGAGTGTCTCGATTCGACTTTGGCCATTTTCTTCGTATATTCGCGCCTTTTCGTCCAAATAAGCATCATTCCGACATTTTGCCTTCAAGAGACCTAAAAGTGAAAAGGGCGATATTAAGCAATAACGGATACAAAAGTGATCGAATAAGGGCTTAAATGACCCTCAAAAGGTACCTTTTAAAACCTTATCAAATATCCCTACACTTGGTATTTGCTTGTCCTCAAGCAAATGTGCTTTTAGCCAATTAATTTATAAGTTAGGGGTCATGAAGCATCCATTCAAAGCGGTCCACAACACATATAAGCCCATAAAAGTCATAACAAGCACGGAATTACATACTAGCACCTCACATGGGGTGTTTGGATACTCACATCTCTCTCGGGTGTATATATGAAATATAACAAATCGGAAATGGAAGATAAACACTCATTAACCGGTCCTAGTACATAGATTACCATAGGCTTGAGAATAGATCAAACCTCCGTCGCTTTGGCGTAAGCACCTAGGAAAGACTATCAAAGAGGTCTTTAAAGGGTTGTAACGTTAGGCTTACGGTAGGGAAATAAGGGTTTGGTGGGATAGGCTATATAGTGGTGGATAGTCAAAAATCTCTATGTTGCAAGTATCGAAGAATGGCGTTGCTAAGCCAAGACTCGACACTCTAAAACTCTAGGCAACGAAAATAAACAAACATAATTTAAAAGATAGATGTAGGATGGTAGCCCGTATTTTTTTTTTTTTTTTTTTTTTTTTTTTTTTTTTTTTTTTTTTTTTTTTTTTTTTTTTTTTTTTTTTGCATACACTTTTACTCTACCATCCTCTACGGTACATCAAAATGATAGGGATTTATAGACACATCCCTACACTTGAGTTTTATTACTCTAACACTAATTTGACCCGAATTGAAAAGATCAAAACACTTGGAGTACATTATTATGCAAACAAAGGGAATTTGAGTTTAACGTTCTCTTTCCTATGTTTCATAAACTTTAACTTTTCCCATGAATCCCAATCATCCCAAAGCGTATACAAAGGATATGACTCGACTTAGCAACTCATGCAAGCAACGGATAATTGAACTAAGGGTTTTGGGTGATAACATAAATTGCACTAAAAGTGAGTGCAATAAAGGTAGGCTAAGCGATTTGGGTGTATATTTGGGGTGGGGTGTAAACAATGCTCTTCATTGATATTCGGAAAACCGAAACATCACGAGAACCGCGAAAAGGATAGGCTCGAGGGGTTAACTAGGGTATCGTGTACTAAAGATGAGTACAACGCAAAGGGTGTGGGGAATTACTCAACCGATATGGAAGAAGTAATTATATTACGGTATCAAACAAGGGTTTATCCTAATGCCTCTTATCATTTAGTTATTCCTAACTACACAAGTGTAGTCTCACTAGCGATCTCGGAATGCATCACAAAACAAGTTCTAGAATCTAATATACTACCGGTTCACACTCTAAGCATTAAAGATGAATGCTTTAATTCCTACTAATCTAAGGCGATCCTCACATTTTGGGTGGAATTTAGGTGGTAAGGGTTTTGTGCTAGTCATGCAACTTCCTATCCATGAGGCGCTTTTGTTAAGACTAATGGCCCACTCTTATCGTCATGAAAAAATTTTAAATTTGGCTAAAATTACCCTAACCTACATTTTCTCATGGTTTATTACACAAATACACTTGGACAAAGCAAATAGTCAAGGATAAGCATAGTTTCAAAGTTCCGTTTATTTTCCCTCCTACACTTAAACCGAACATTGTCCCCAATGTTCCCAAAGTATCAAAGTTATGATAATAGAAGGTAATTAAAAGCGAAGAAACTAATACTCCCCGATTAGCTCGGTAGGATCCGTAAAAGTGGTGGTTAAATCTTTTCCAAGAAGAGTTTTTGCGTGAAAGGCTCCTTCCAAACTTGTGTAACTTCTTCTTGACAAACTAAACACGCACACTAGAAGAAAACAAAGCGAAACCTTCGCGTAAAATCGGCGGTAATAATATACATAAGACTCGATTTAAACTAGGATATAATGCTTGTGGAATGGATGTTTACGAATTTGTTTTGAAAGTTAAGATCGGAAAATTCCAAAATTTTACAAGTAGCTCGAAAACGAGAAAAAGTAAGTGATGTTTTATTCCTTCTGGCGCGTCAGTTGCAATCTGACGCCGTCGGTTATCCGACAAAAAGCGGTGCGATTTACGGAAAAATTCGGAAAATTTACATCTTTAGAATCTGGAAAAACTTACGCAAAAACATCCATTATGACTCGATACAAGCATTTGACTCGAACAAACAAACATATATATCTTTTAGTTAATTGTTATTCTCATGTTCACGTTTCTTATGAAAGCGTGTGTAATCCTCCTACACTTATCCTTTATGTAAAATACCTTTATATGTAATTAAGGCGAGGTTAAAAACAAAATAAAGCATTTTACAAATTCAAACATGAGGACAAACAATTAATAAAAGATATATGACACTAACAAGCAAACAATTAAGCATGGGTTGCCTCCACGAAGCGCTTTTCTTTATTTAAGAGTCTTGTAGCTAGACTCGTAGTCCTACTCCTACGTACCGATATAAGTAAGTCTATCCTCAACAATGTCGTAGGGATCAAACTTATCATTCAAGTTCCTAGTAGTACGTTCGGTTAAATATGCCTTTTCAAACATCTCACCATCGGGATCATAGATTTGTATCCTAATGTGCCACCTTCCATTACCATCGCTAGGCGTTCTATTCCAATTCCACATGTGTTCGGATTTCTCAACTATCCATTTATTCATGACAAGATTAACGGGCAAGCATCCTAGGAACTCGGTCATCTTCCTAAATACTAAGGCGTCCTCGAACGGGTTCACTTCTATATCCCTAGCCAATTCTTGTTCTTGGAAAGTTGCTACACTAGCAAAGGCCTTATCTAGGTAAAAGGTCTTTGGGGCCTATGATGTTCTTCTCAATCCAAGGTCCATATCGAGAAGGCTCTCTATCCAACCTAATCTCTTGTGGGATTTCCTCATCCTTGTAGTACGAATGCCTTTTGACATCGTAAACCGATCTAGCACTCCCTCTCCTACCACTATTTTGGACATCTTACAATCGATGATGGCACTAGCGGTAGCTAAAATCCTCTTCCAACTAGTAATGGGCATGTCGGGTCCTTATTCATGTCTAGCACATGAAAGTCGGCCAAAGAGTCAACTCTCCTACATGTACTACCATGTCCTTTATTATTCCAACCGGACGTGCTATACTACCGTCCGCTAATCCTAAGATAGTTTCCGTTGGTTCAATTTTACCTAAGTTGAGGCTTCTATGAAGGGACAACGGGCGAGATTGATGCATGATCCTAAATCGGCTAAAGCATCGAGTGGCTTGGAAGTTCCAAGTCTACGGAAGAGTGAATAGCCGGGATCATCTAACTTCTTAGGTAAGTTGTTTCGCACAAAGGCGGACCCATGTTTCCCAAGCCTAAGTTCTAACTCATATTTTTCTTTTAAAGCATTATAATAAGGTGCATGAGCTAAGACTTCAAGAATTGGTTTCTCTTGATAGAGTTCCTTGTACTCCTCCTCTAAACTAGGTTTGGATTCTTGGCTAACGGGTTTCTCGGGAGTAGGCTTTACCAAAGGTGCCGGGCCTTGGTATTTCTTGGATGACTTGGAACCCTTTTGATAGCATTTACCGAGTGAACCGTTGGGTGAGAGGGCATGAATGTGTGTTCTCCATGATGAACTAGAACATGAAGTCGATGCAATCGAATTCACTTTTGGGTTCTTTATGGTATCACTTGGGAGTGCTCAATTTCCGCTCATTGAAGGCTTTTAAGAGGGCATCAAGCTTGGTTGTCATCTCGCTCTGTTTTGCTTAAACTCGGCTTCAAGCTTATTCAATCGAGTTTCTTGGGATGACAAAATCTAGATGCAATTGCTTCAATATTAGTGGGGTTCCGGTATTAGAAGAATTGAATCATTAGGCGAACTAGATGAGCTTTGGGGTGTGCTTGAGTTTTGGTTCCACTTAAGATTAGGGTGATTTCTCCATGAGGGGTTGTATGAGTTTCCTAAGTTGTTTTGTTCGGGTTTGAAAGTGTACCACTTATCTCCCGCTCCGTCGATGCGTATGGGCGTAGTCCGCAAAAGCTTGTTCGGAGAGCCTTGAGCAATCACGAGTGTCATGGGGACCTTGCATAACTCACAAGGTAGAGTGATTTGATTCACTTGTCGTGAAGACTTAGGATTTTGTAGGAACTCATGAGGAATTTGACTTGATCTTCAAGTTCAATCATCCTACGGTCGGGAGGAGGCAAGGAGATTGCCTTGACGGTTTGGGAAGTTCACGGGGTCATCCCAACTTTCGTTGTCATAGAGGCAAGGTCCTCTATTATTTCCCATGATTCTTCCGCGGTGAGATCACTAAGTTTTCCACCGGCCGCTTGGTCAATGGATCGCTTAGTGGGAAAGTTGACATGATCATAAAAGATTTGGACTTGGAGCCAAAGATCAATGCCGTGATGAGGACTTTATGAAGTAAGTCCTTGAATCGGGTCCATGCTTAGTAGAGATTCACCTTGGCGTTGTTGGAACATCAAGATGTCATTCCTAAGCTTAGTGGTTCTCCCGGTGGGAAAAATTGAGCAAGGAAGCGAAGTAAGATCATCCCAACTTGAGATGGAGCCGTGGGAAGTCGCTCAAGCCAATTACTAGCTTGGTCCCGTAGAGAGAATTGGAAGAGGCAAGCGCGTGGTCTCCCGAGTAGTAGCATCAAGGTCGATGGAATCGACAATTTTGAGAAATCCTCGGATCTTGATTTGGATCTTGAACGAAGTCCATGGAATGCACATCCGTTTTGCACCAACCGGATGGTGTCGGATCGCAGGCCGTAGTTTGGGCTTGGTCGGGAAGCTCAATGGTGTTCCTATAACCTAGGTGGTTTGGTCTCGAGTACTCACCAAGAGTACGGGCTCTTGGCGGTCGTTTGGTGGTGGGTTGATGAGTGGTGGTTGGTTGTCACCTTCCATGGTGAAAAGTGATGGGTGTTACGAACAAAGGTCACGAAGAAGGGGATAGACTAAGAAAGCTAAAAATGAGAAAAATTTACTTGATAGGAATCAAGCAAAGAAACCTAAGCGAGGTGGACTACTAACTAGCTATTCTATTCCCGGCGGCGCCAAAAACTTGATAACGCTACACGCGTCGTTCGGGGTCAAGGAAACTTCCTTTTCTTGAGCAAGTTTTATAACACCTAGGCGATGAACCTAATCGTTGTAGTGTAGTAATTAGGGTAAGCCACGGGTATTGATATCGTTCTCTGGGGAATAGGAATGCTAGTGAGAAGTTACTACGCTAAGGTTGAGGTTGAGGAAGATTATTTTTATCTTTTATGTTTTTAGAAAATGAAAAGTACGAATCTCGGGTATTGGATTTGGGGGTTGGTATTGCTACCGATTACTCTACTATTATCTAATTATCTAAGCTAAGGTTGTGATAGTCTATGTCTAATTGATGTGTACTCGTATGATAGTTTAAAGATGTGTTTACTTAGGTTTTACTACTCCTTAATTATCTCCTATTGATGGTTGATTTGTCACGTCCTTATTCCTAGTTGCGTTGTGATTCTAAGGCTATAGGCGTGCTTATTTCCTAACTCTTTGAAATTACCAAAGGGTCTTGTTTACAAATCCTCTAGTGATTTATAGGCGCCTACTCTACGGTTGTCCTTGAATACTTTATCCTACAATTACCTAGATAATTATATTCTAAAGTTCACAAAGAAATGTCAAGCATTAAGTACACAACGAATAATCTAGCGCACTCTAGATCATTAGTCAACTAAGATAAGTATCAACCAATCAATATTCAATAATTAAGTTTCATATTCCTAAGCAAACACACAAATAAATTAGCGGGACATGGAGAACATGCAAGCATACACACAAATAATCAAAGACATAATTAAATTAATGAAGTAAATACTTATCTTGATGTATAATAGGGTTTAGAACCTAAAATCTGCACAAGAAAGCCTTGGTTCGGTTTTAGGTTTTACTCCAAAAGACTACACACAAAAGCGAAAAATTCGGATTCTATATATAAGATTACATCTGCGACGGCGTCACCTTATGTTTCGTGGCGCCGTCGTGTCGCCGTCATTAGGGTTTCGTCTTGGCCACGTAAACCTTTCGACGGCGTCACCTATATTGTGTGCCGTCCCTTGACTCGACGCCGTCTTGGGCGCATCTAGGCCGTCCGAGTAGCGACGGCCTACTCCTTTAGAACTGGCGTCGTCCCTTGAAAACATGCAATTTCGCCTCGAGCCGTCATAAAATTCCTTACCGACGGCGTCGCGAGATATCTGCGATGCGCCGTCGCCTTATGTTTCAATGACTTTGAGTGTCTCGATTCGACTTTGGCCATTTTCTTCGTATATTCGCGCCTTTTCGTCCAAATAAGCATCATTCCAACATTTTGCCTTCAAGAGACCTAAAAGTGAAAAGGAGCGATATTAAGCAATAACGGATACAAAAGTGATCGAATAAGGGCTTAAATGACCCTCAAAAGGTACCTTTTAAAACCTTATCAAAATCATATATCCATAGTAGCATGTAGTAACCAATAGTAACCATAGCGATATAACAGAGATGGAGTGATCGGCTCCCAGATTGTGAAGACGCCAGATTACATACCCACATCATTCACCGACAAATCATAACATATCGATAACATAACAAATCTAGGATGCATCCATCGCCCGCAGACAGATAGTGGCCATATAATATATATCGAGCTCATAATCGACAATGAAAGGGACGGTGTGTAACATCACTCAGACACACTAGAGTCATGCCATTGGTGCATCAATGACACGGACATGGAACCCCCATGCCTAGTGATAGCTCGGGTCTCAAACTGACAGGTCAAGGCAAGGTCATATCAAAAGGATTCATATCAAAGTCCATAGCAAAGTTCATAACCAAAGGTGCATATCAAAGGTTCATAATCAGAAGGTTCATATCAGTGGTTCACATTAAACAGTTCACATAGGAGATTCAATCAAAGAGAGCATAGCAGAGTTATAGGGAAGCCCTAGTAAGAAGGCTCAGAGTAAAATATAACGGTTCAAAGCTAATATTGAAAGATGTAAATGAATCATGAGAAACCCCTACTGAAAAGGGATAGAATATCTATACCTTATTCGAAGCAAATCAATAATGAAAGCAAAATCAAGAATTGAGATCAACCCCGTCACCCGGAACCAATACGAATTAGATAACGTTCCATAAGAATCAGATTATTCGTTTTAGATGGCTTTCCACTTTTAGCAGGTTCCCGCTTTTAGTAATCTTTCCATTTTAAGTAACTTTCTATTTTAGGTAACTTTCTATTTTAGGCAGGTTTCCATAATTAGTAACTTTAGTCATTTATGATGCAATTAATATCAAATTAGGTTAAAGTGATGAAAGTGATGATTTATTATAGTTTAAAGGTCATTTATGACAAGTTATAATAGTTTAGGGTCTAAATCATCATTATTACTAAGTATAGGGTCTAATATATGGAGGTTAAACAGATTCACTTAACATGCAAGTGGGGTCGACATAATGCACAACATATTAAGTATTTACTAGTACTTTCTTGTTATAATATTATGTGATTTAGTTATTTATGATTTCTGTGAAGCCTTGGCCAAGTTGCATGCATCCTACTTTGATACCCACGACAAAATTCAAAGAAACATTAGCTAGGCATTTATGTGGTCTTGTACATGCATAACGAAATTGGTTTCCAACAGATTTAAGCATGGATCAATTTACATGTATACTATACGATATATACATATGACTTTGGTATGATTTTATTAGACTATGATACTTATTATTTTATGTGTGTTTGTATTTGACGTAAACATGCTTGTCAAGCTAGATCAAATCAAATTCATAGGTCAAAACAGAGTTATCGTAGTTCAAATATACGAGTTCAAAGCAGATTTCATGTGACCGAACTAGCATCGATACGAAAATAAATAAACATGACCATGGCATGCAAAGAAGGGTCAAACAGATTCAATGTATCACGCCTACATGTTGGTCGAATGGATTAGCTATCCGATTATGATTGCATGAGACTATGTCTTTATTAATTTATGTGATGTTTTATATTAGATGCATGTTTCAAAACAAGAATATATACATGGTCAAATAATATTTATTACATTCAATATATTACATGATCATAGTTTATGATGCCATGTGACAAATATTAGTATTTATATGATGGTTATCTTGATATAGGCATGCATGTCAAGTTGGTTAGACAAGTCTTAAACAGATTCACAAGTTTATTACTTCATGTGACGTGGGATTCAAACAGAAGCATGGGTCAAATATACGGTTTCAAAACAGATTTTTTTGTGTCGAATAACATGTTCAAAATAACACGACATGCACTGAATGAAAACAGGTTATTGGTCATGGTGTAGGGTCGAGCAAGAGTCATGTGGGTCGAATAGAATTTCAACACAGTAAGCTTACATGGGTCGAATATATGCATTTTATATGCCTCTTGTTATGATTTCATGTAACAATATTTTTATTATCTTATGTGATGTTTTAGATGATGTATGCATGCATTTGAATGATATAACCCTCGACAGAAACAATAAACAAGAAACAAAGAAGAATTGAAAAGAGTTTATGATGATACCAAGCTTAGGTGTATGAATGGAAAGAAAACAAGGACTAACGACTCGAACCCAAGTCCGAATCAACACCAACAGTCACCCTTCTTGCTTGCTTGGTCGAATGGAAGAGATGGAACAAGATGTTTGCCGTCACTTTTCTTTGCTAGGGTTTGGTTTAATTTATTTTGAATGCACAAGTAAACGTTTATCTTATATTAGGAATTAAAGTGTGATAGACCAAAATTGTAGGGATTTAGGCGTGGAGGAGGGGGAAAAACGGCTAAGGTCAAAACAACCATATCATCTTCCAAAATAACTTGTATATTATGTCTATTTAATTTTCTAGGTAGGTACATGTAACCTTTTATGTGTGATATTCATTTATTTTATAACTATAAGTTTTATTTATCCCATTTCCTATATAATTTATTTATCATAAGCATTTAGTGAAATATATCGATTATGGTTTTATTTTACGGATTACAATTTCGAGGGTAATATAGTCTTTTAACGCGTCCACGGTTTTTAGGGTTTTACATTAAATCCACTCAAGTCACTTATTACTTCATCACCAACTCTTCAAGTTTGCAAGGGTGCCAAGGTGTGGAAAGCTAGCTCAATCCGAAGTCCTAAGTGTTCAATCAATGTCCGATCCTTACTAGTTACTCCTTTCTTATTGAAAGCCAAAAGTTGTAAGCAACTTATCACCACCATCATCTCATATTTATTATTCATAATCTTAACTATTTCATGCTATATATATAGTTACTATGTTGGATCATGATGTACAAAAATCTTTAAAACAAGTTATAAGAACCTATATGTTAAACTTGGGTTAGTAAGTGTATAAATGATAAAATTTTGTACAAAGTTTCCACAAAATCGACCACATATAGATCTGATACTTTTCATATTCTTGTAGATAATAATAAAAAAAAATACGTAGCAATTTGAATCACCCGAAACGGACAAACGAGTCAAAAGTTATAGCCAAAAGAAGTTAGCAAAACCAAAACGCGAAGCGCCAATAGCTTGTCAAGCATTTTGAGTTCTGCCATTTTAAAAGTGGTACTTCTGGTTCGAATCATCAAAAAGTTAAAACACGAAAGTTGTTCGGAACGACGTTTTCCTTTGATATTAAAGAGGCTCGGACCTTGAAAACGCTTAAACAGGCCATAATCTCTCAAAAACAGAAACTGCCCTTTATTTGGTGTCACAACTATACTTTTGTCACAACTAAAAGCAAACCAAGAGGCCTAATGGCCATAAGCCAAGACCACGGCTACGACTAAGGTCAAAGCTAAGTCTCAAGACCATGGTAGTCAAGACCAAAGTCACGGCAAGGCCATGGCTAAAGCCTCAAGGCTTATTTACCCAAGACCGTTAACTAAGGTAATCATATTTATGAAACGACGAGAACTTGTAAAAACATGATAAAATTATTTATATAACAATCTTCACTCAAAACATATGTTGTATCTACTAAGTGCTACAATAGCAGGGAGCTTCATGTGAGAGGTTCATTTGAGTAAACGATCGACGAGTTCTTTGGATTTACGATTTAAAGTGTCCTAGCTCCTCGAACGCCATCGCATGACCTCTCGAATTATGATGGCCCGAACGGTAGTACGATATCTATAAACTAAATATGTTTTCACATATTAAAGATCTTTCTATAAACATCAAATGATAATCGACTACATCATGATCAACATAGGAATATATATAGGATGGTTTATATTTTCTTAAACATTATCCCAAACCTAAGTCGCAACATCCTATTCTAGGTTGTACGTAGAAGTTCTCACGGCATATCCATCATTCTCATTATACATTTGATAACATTTACTCTGAGGTGAGTTCATAGCCCTACTTTTTATTACTTAATTGTTTTACAAACCCTTGGGGGAGATACATGCTTTATTTTAAACCGAACACATTGTTTTCAAAATGTATGCTTATCTGATTGTTTTATTAGCACTAAGTTACCGCATTTGCCAAACATAAGTCCCTAAATCATGAATCATTAATCACTATGTGAGAGTGGGCGCGAATATTGTGAATAGATCTATTGGGATTGACGAATACCGTTTGTGTTGGCCCGTTAGAAGCAAACAAACGCACTATATTTGAGTAACATTGGTAAAAATGGCAATTTTACCTGATAGGGCACGCACCGACATTTTCTCCAATTAATTTTGGAACACGTTAACGCCTTGATTGCATGATGCTTAGTCTAATAATAACTGTTTTGGTTTTTAAACCATTGGTGTGAATTTATAACTCACACTACAAACATAATGTGTTCAACCATCAAACAAACTCTATGAATTTCACTCAACCTTTATGTTGACAGTTGTAAGCATGTATTTCAGGTCCATAATGTCGGAAGCTGGCACGGAAGAGCGAGGACTAGATCAAGAAGGCTATAAATTTTTATTATCATTCGAAAACCAATTTAATGTATTTTGTAAACTTGGAAGCATTTGGGACCTCATTTTTGTAAATTCTGATATTTATATAATTCGAATGATAAATCTTTTAAAACAACTCCATTAGAGTTCGTTTTCTATTGTTATGACTGTTGTGCCATGAAGTAACACCCAGTTTGAATTCCGCTGCGTATCACGATATTGGGGGTGTTACATTCGTCCGTTTTAATACCTTTTCATCTTTCATACGTGTTTTTACGCTATCATATGTTTTCGCCCGTTTTCATACATATTCGTCCGTTTTCTTACGTTTTTGTCCGTTTTCATACGATTTCGTCCATTTTTAAATGTTTTTGGCCGTTTTCAGACATTTTCACAAGTGATATTCTGAATATCACAAGTGATATTCTGTGATATTCAGAATATCACAAGGGATATTAAATCACGAATATCACAAGTGATTTTCAACTAATGTATTGTAACATGAAAATCACAAGTGATATTTAGAATAGATATTCTGAATATCACATAATATCACTTGTGATATACATAAACGTATGAAAACGGACGAAAACGGACGAATACGTATGAAAACGGACGAAAACGTATGAAATAGAACGAAAACGTATGAAAGCGAACGAAAACGTAAAAAACAGACGAAAACATGTGAAAACGGACAAAAACGTAAGAAAACGGAGGAAAACGTATGAAAACGGACGAAAATGTATGAAAACGGATGAAAATGAACGAAAACGGATGAAAACATATAAAAATGTCTGAAAATAGTAAAAAACGTATGAAAACAGACGAAAACATATGAAAGTGAAATAATAAAAAAAAAAAAAAAACGTGAATTAAAAAGAAAAAGACAAAAAGAATGTGAATAAATAAGAAAGACAAAAATGCAAGAAAAAGATATTGACTTAGATTGACATATTAAATCTTACGTTAATTCTCACTATTAGATCAAATTATATGAATGATAAAGATTTGTTCTTTAGTAAGCTCAAAAATAAAATTAACCAAAATAAAATGTCTCGTCTATATATATATATCTATTATATATAATAAAATAAGCTTTTGTACAAGCATACTAAGCTACCAGCATTAAAAATTGGTTTAATGCACTTCCTTATTTAGCTATCATGTACAAGACTTTTAAGCCTAAACTTTTTAAAAGTGTTAGCATTAAAAATTGGCAATAAGATGGACCTGTGTTTTGCAATACGTTTTATGCCCCCAACCATTTTAAAAGTCAACAATTGACTACCATGTTTATCAAGAAAAAATATCTCTCTCTACAAAAGATTATCATCTAAATCAAAAAACGCTGCATATAAAAATTTCTTGATTTTTCAATCAGTTCTATGCTATCCACACCGTTAAATTGGTAAGTATCGCATTATTCAAGTCATTCTTTTTGTTTTCGATTTAAATCCCAATTGTACACCTATTTTGATGCGTTTTTTTTAATAATCAATCTAATTGTGTTTTGATTCTATTTATTAGAAGGCTGTTTTGATTCTATTGATTGGGAACTAATTTTTTTTAATCATGCTGTTCTATGGCTGTTGTTTTTTTTTTGCAAGTTGTGTTTTAGGATTTCTGATTCTATGTGTGTGTTTTTATGCACACCACCTCTTTGATAAATTGTGTTTGTGTAGTTGTCATTTGTAGAGAAAAAATGGAGCACATTATGATTCCTTATAACCAAGAGATGATGTTATATATGATGATTCCTCGGTTGAATTTGTTGAATAACAGGTTTGTATTTGTTCACTTTTGTTTCAATGTTCGTATTTGTGTTTCAAGCCGGTCAATTGTGTTGCTTTTGTTTGTGTAATTGTCATTTGTTGTCGTTATGTAAACTATGACAATAGACGCCAATTTGTACTGAATGGTTTAACAGTTGGTGAAGGGAAAAGAAAGATAGATGCTAATGAGTAGGTGAAAGAAACGTTTATTGTTATTGTTGCTTTAAGAATCCATCAACAATATATGTATATGAAATTAGATCATCTTTTACAGGGTGTAAATGAAGGAACAAACTTTCAAAGCGTTGACTTTATAGGAATGGATCCCTCCAACAGTCTCCCTGATAATGTAGCATTGCAAACACTCCAGGTAAAATACAAACCTAATACGAATAATACAAGAGATAGCAATTTGACCCGTATAGAGGTAATAATTGGTCTAATGGCATGTAGGCTTAGAAATTATAATGCATTTACCTAAGGTCTGCTGCAAGTTAGTTCTTATCAATCTATTATTCTTCATGCCATTTTTTTCAATTGATTTTGTTAAATATACATGAAAAACAGGTAGGTAGAAATTTGTGCATCAAGGTAATATATTTGGAAGTTCTTTTGATATTTAAGAGGATGTTTGGATGAGAGTGATAGAGTATGTAAATTAATTTTCTGTTATCGTAGCTTCATGTTTATATCGTGTTTTTACCAGTGTACTTGGTTGCACTGTTATCATTGGTCATATGCATTATTTGTTATCGTTCGAACTGGTGGGTTATAATTTGCACTGTTTTGTTTACACATAAAATATAAGTTCCCACTAATGAACTATATAATATTGCTTTTAAAATGCAGGACATATAGCAGCACTAATTGTATCACATATATTTTGCAACTTTATGGGTCTGTCTGCATTCTTTTCAGGTAGAACACCCACTCATTAATTGTTAATAGCACTAATTGTAATATTTGTGCGATAATGGACTTTTAAAAGGTTGTTTTGTTGATGTAATAATCATCTTCTGAAAAGGATGTTATACATCATTACATCAACTGGTGTTGACTTTTACTTTGACTTTTATATATACAAACTAATTAACATTGCTAAACTTTTTATAATGTTGTAGGTTAATGCAATTTATGTGAAATTGCCTGGTCCTATTATTAATTCAACCACCAACAACAATATTGTTGTCAATGTGAGGAACAAATTAGATCAAGACCTTTTTCTTAATTGGTAAGTTTTGCGTTTTTTGTCTACGATGACAAATCTTTTTATGCGCATTACAAAATTGAAGAGGGTAGCTGGACTGCTTCTTATAACCGTTTATCAGTTTATTGCGCTTTTAACACAAATAGGCAACCTTGAAAGTGTCTGTGATTCCTTATCCAAATGGTTAAGAGGCATAATGTTTTTTAAATACAAAGTTTTGAGTTACTTTAGGGGGTGTATGGGATTGCTTCTTTCAAGTTGCTTATGTCCTTAAGCTTTCTTTAAAGGGTTTATTTTACCTAAACAAGTTTCTCTGGCATAGGACATAAGCAACTTTACCTATACACTCAATGTTATCTACTAAAAAATTGAACAAATATATAAGCACATAAGCAGAGAAACACTAAAATTAGCAATCCGAAACACCCTCTTTCCAAACTCTTTATTTCATTTTACATAAGAATAAGCAAACAAGCAGTTCTAATAAGCAATAGCAAGCACCCTGCCCACTTGGAAATGTGGTGGATAGAAAGAATCCATATAGTCTAAATGATGTATGCAATGTTGGATTAAACTATATATTGCTTAAAAATTGGGCTGGTATATTGCTTAAAAAGTTTGTTATTATGGTATTTTGCAGGTCAGTAAGAAATATGTCTCAGATGAAGTGATGTTTGAACCTCTTCAAATCTTATATTTAAATACTACATGACTTTGGAAAACAAAGTTGCTTTAACATTTAGTTCAGTTACGATAATCGAGATCTCAACATGAAGATGAATGTAGGCATCTCTAGAGAAGCTGAGAATGGACAAGGTATGTACAATTACCGCATTCAAACTGTGTTTACTTGAATGAGAGCATAATTGGGATTTTCGGTTCAATAAATGTCTAAGACTAACACGTAAGAGTTGGAATATAACCAAGTAATTTTGAAATTGAACCGGTCAAATGGGTCTATTTTTTAAAAGCGCAGTAGAGGATCAATGGTTGATGAAAAAGCTTTTTGTGGAGCATTTTCAATTGATAAAAAAATGCTTTACATATGATGTAACCGCACTTTTGACTTTATTGGATGATTTCTTAAGTTATGTTGATAAACCACACTGAATATTTGTCCTCTATCCTTGGTTCATCCAACTCTTCATAAGCTACTATTTTTTCTTATCATGAGTAAGCTGAGCAAAGAAACAAACAAGGTCAACAATGGATCATCCTATCGTTTTTCATGCATGCAGATGGTGCCAACATGTTTCAAATGGATCTTGGAGTTTAGGTGCCACTGGGGATGGAATTGTCATGCGAGTAATGTTATTTGTTTGTAGCAGTATTGTAAACAATATTAGAATTGGGTTAATGTTAGACCATATTAGTCCAGCCTTTCTGAAAATTGGAAGGTTTTTTTATGCATGAAGATATTCCACAATGTGAGGAAGTGTTTGAATCCACATGGTGTTTTATGATATAACTTCTTTTTTTTATGGTCTTTGCTTTAAGAATGTAAGAAAGTGTTTGGATCATCCATCATTGCTTTTAACATTAGGACTTTTGTTGGACTCAAGACCAAATGAAGGTACTACTTAGAAAACCCAATATTTTTCTACCTTTTTTCATATGATGAAATCATTTGAGTGTAACATGTAATCTTAATATTATGAATACCGTTTGGTAGCTAATGTAAATGTAGTGAACTGGTTAGATATAAAGGAAGTGGTTCTATGAAACTTCTAACAAATTGAAAGGAGTTTTATTGTTTTGGCTACCAAAAAAAATATTATTGTTTTTATGTTACTTTTACAATGTGAGTATTTTTTAAGATGTAGATACTGTCATATATTCTTGAATCAACAACTTTTTTTAGATCAAATGGTTGTTTATTAGGCTGGACGCAGTGGGTTACCCAAACTCGGTCGGTCATGCAAAAAAAATACCACGACCGATATTTAAATCGGTCTACATGAGTGTGGGTGTGGGTCGTGACATCGGTCGAGGCTCCCAAAAAATGACTATCGGTCATTTTTTGACCGATAGTATACACATAAAAAAATATGTTCTATTTGATATTTAATTTTAAAAAAAAATAAAAAACCTTGATCATCGACTGTGGCAAATTGGTCGTGTCTGATCGCTAGAGAGAGAAAGCTGATGTGGCGGGGTGACTTGGGTCACGAGTGTGCCCAGCCTTAGAGTTGGTTGCTGCTACTTTTGTTTGCATAGTGAGTACTTAAAATAATGAATATTGATGTTTAACTCAATGTTATTAATTTTGTTTTTTACCTATACATTACAAAGCTGGAATGCTAATAAGTAGAATAGACAATTCATTATTAGAAATAAATATACAACATTGTTATTACCCCGTAATTCATTAAGCAGAACATTTACTTCAAGGTTTACCATTTATTGCAAGGTATATAAATGAGAAAACAAGATTTTAACCTTTAATTATTGAGCTTTAAAGCATATGCGTCTATGATTTGTTTTCCTTTCCTTAATCAATAATGGTTATAATATAAACTTTAGTGTAGAGGTCTTTTCCAAAGCCATTGCTTCCTTCTGTTAAAAAGAAAACTTGCTTCTATAAACAAAGATAAGAGGTTGCCATTGCACAACCGCCCAATCTTTGTTAAGGTTAAGTGTTCTTCTCAATCTTTGTCCGTTAGAACTACTTAGATGATTAATTTTATCATGGTCTTAGTAATATACTGGAGAATTTGAGGTTGATAGAAGTTCGATCTTGACTCGACTTTCTCTCCGGTTTGGCTTCTCTTTGTTTGTGTACAACTTTATAGTGTAGTTTTTGTGTAAGTAGTTGTGATTTTATTCTATTTATTTGCTAAAGTAGATGGGTTTTTTAGCAGGTTGTGCAAATTTCCAACTAAGAAATATGGGAAGTTCAAATCACTAGTCGCAAGTTGGAGTCTCAAGTTGTATGTTCACGGGAGGTGTAGATTGCAAAGGGTATTAAAAAGGAGAAGCAATGTTTTATTCAACAAATCAGTATTTGACTCCAACACATTGTTAAACAATGTAGAAATGATGTATAAAGAATCATTTGTTTTACATGACTAAGTTAAGTCATATCGTAATATGCTTTCGGGGTACTTTGAACAATCAATTATTCAATACATACTAATACAAGAGAGTTGAAAACCTAAACTGTATAATTGTTATAGTTCCGCTATTATATCGTAACATGCTTTCGGGTACGACGTGGAAAAGTTAAAAGGTACGTCTTGGTTTAATGAAGAATATATTTGTTATTCTTACAATATTCATTTCTATTACGCGTCTACCGTATATTTTCATATGATCATTTACCAAATATATTATCCATAACTATTTAGGAGTTTACCTCTTATTTCCATGATTTTCACGAGTATAACTATACGAGTATTTTTATAAAATCTGTTAATACAAATATGGTCATTAAACGTTATTTATATTTTTGATCTTTACCTAAGTTTTGTTAACGACAAAATTAAATTAAATTTTTATAAAGCTTAAAGCTATTTTAAGATTTACAAGTAAAATTACTTTAATGATCAAATAATCAGAAATGTTTGGAATATTATAGCTATTTTAAGATTTACATTCAAAAGCATGTTTTATTAGATTCATTGTCGGTCATAGTATTTAAAAGCCAGCTAAATTTTAGGTATTTGAGTTTTAGGATGAAAATTAAAGTGGTAATGGGTAAAAGCTGATGATTACTAAATTAAATTTTGAGAGTCAAAGCTTTTAGTTTTTTTACTGCATGGGATTTCATGTCTTTCTCTACTAAAGGGGTTTTGACGACTTTGTGGCAATTGAATAACTATTAAAAGGTAGTTACTAAATCCGTAACAAAAATTATTTATGATGGCTTTTGATTGATCATTAGAGGGCGTGAAATGGGTGTTGTTGGTAATCGGTTTAAATGGATAATTATTTATGTTGTTTAAAGCGAGCAATGACAACCGACAATTCATCGAGACTTTTTGTTCACTTTTGTTAAAAAATGATTACAAAATAGTTAGTAAAAATACCAAATCAATGTAAAACATTATATATGTGAGTTCACAAGATAAGAGTTTGTTGTAGTTGTATGTGTGTTCTATATAAGCAAAACCTCAGGTGATATATAAACTTAATAAATGAGACATGTGGGAAAGTGTGATTGATATACTCATTCGGTTATGTTTTGCTTATAACGGGTAGTAAGTGTTTATGGCTAATCTGGTGTTTATCCAAATTTAAGATCTGATTATGTTTGTTCTGTATAAGCAAAAGGTGAATTTATAATTACACTTCAATGATATTCAATGCAGGTTGAGAATGAGGTTGGGAATGTATATGGATTGACTGGGAAGCAGGGACGGAACCAGGGGGTGTCTCGGGACATCCATGAATAATGTTACAAGGTTTGTTAGCAACTCAATTGATCATTGAAATCACACATCATTTTATGTTCAAGTCAATCTATTTTAGATTGGCAACGCGATGGTTGTAAATCGATTGTGACTCAAACATATTTTAAATTTAACAAATTTACGTTATTACTTTTATTATCATCTCATTTATCTACTTCTTTAAAAATTAACCCGGTGTCAACGGGTCTCTAAGCTAGTATATATATATTGTGTTGTCCGTTTACACTTATCCACTTTGATATTTTGGTCAATTAAAAAAGACATTAGTTGGTAAAGAAGATAATTGATTAGTTAAAAATTGAAGAATTATTTAACTCGGTTCAATTTAAAATGGACTAAAAAATTGGTATGAGTAGAGTACTACTTTAAATGTCTTGCGCGCATAGTATTCGAAAAATTAACATAAATATTTCAATTCTACTTATTTGAGTTTGAAAGTATTATCAAAATTTTGTTTTTACTGTTATTGTTCGAGCAATTTAATTTAGTATTTTATATATAAGTCAAATTCATTGAATAAATATACGTGTTTATATATATATATGTTATAATCATGGTTCTAAAAGACTAGCAAAGGCTTCGAAAAGGCATGAGGCTTGGATATGCCGCCACGCCTCGCCGTCACGCCGCCTTATGCCACATCTTTATGTAAACTCGATATATATGAAATATGATATGAATATATAAATATTTTCATATTTTGTGCCGCCTTATGTCACGCCTTATAAACGCAAAAGTTTCGCCTTAGCCGCAAAGGCGTGAGGCTTGGTCATGCCGCCACGACACGCCTCGCGCTATTTATAACCTTGGTTATAATCAATTTTGTGCATACACCTAATAACATGTATTTCAACTTAATATTTATAACATATACGTTTAAAAAGGTTTTAGCATTACAATCAATTTAATGATAATAATAATAATAACAACGACAACAATAATTATTTTTTTAAGTAGGATTTTCGGTGTTTTTCCACCTAATATTGTCCGACCTTTGCACGGTGTTAAATTACTAGGGTGGTGGGGGAGGGCTGCTAGTGGGGACTTTGATTTTAGTAGTGAGCTTGTTATGAAAAGGGTTTCTAAAACCGTTGAGCTTATGGGTGCTGTTGCTAAGCTTAATGACCCTCAGTGTGAGTTGTTGCTCCTTCGTGCTCGTGCCGGCATTTCCATGTTATATTTTTATATGCGCACATGCTCTCCTCGGGTCTAGACTCCCATCGCCAATTCTGGTCAGTGTTGTGTTATAGGCTTGCTATACCTATGTTCTCTGAAGGTAGTCCTTGTCCGAGTTGTAATGCGCATCGTATGGATCAACGGGGAGATCATGCAGTTCACTGTTCTAGTGAAGTTGGTGTGAAGTTCAGGCATAACCTGGTATGTGATATTCTTGTTGATATTTGTTCCAAGGTGGGGATTTTGGTGCGAAAGGAGTCCCCCATAGGGTTTCTTTCAAGGGATGGGAAAGAGTTACGACCGACAGACCTGCTTCATTCAATTGGATCCAAGGTAAGGATGCATGTTTAGATGTGACTGGAATCTCTCTCTTTGCTGGTATTGATGCAACATCATGGGCTCCGGGGTAGCCTTACATAATGCTGTGGAGAAGAAGAAAAAGAAATATGTGTCCAAATGTGAAGACAACGGTTACAAGTTCATACCATTTGCTTTTTCAACATTTGGGGAGCTTGACGCGGAGGCTTTGGATACACTTGCACGCATCAAGACTATTGCTATTAGCCATTCAAATAATGTCAAGAGTGGTGCCTTTATTTTTCATAGACTAAGTTTTTGTATCCAGAAAGGAGTGTGAGCCCAACTAGTGTCTCGGCTTCCCACCAATTTCTTGTAAATCCTTTTGTTTTCTAATGAAGTGATGGTTTTATTAGTAATTCCTTTTGGTTTTCTAATGAAGTGATGTTTATAAAAAATAATAATAATAATAATAATAATAATAATAATAATAATAATAATAATAATAATAATAATAATAATAATAATAATAATAATAATAATAATTATTATTATTATTATTATTATTATTATTATTATTATTAATAGGATTGGTTTTGCTATTGCTAGAGGTGTGGGGGCCCAGTTGGTTTCTCGGCTTCCCACCAATCTATTGTAAATCCTATGAGTTTTTAATAAAGTGATGTTTTATAAAAAATAAAAAATAATAAAATAATAAAATAATAATCTTGATAAGGTGATCTGCACGCCTGATGACATTTCTTGTTGGGTTAGTTTATTTGTCCTGCCGCTTTGTCTACTTAAAACCTTTTGCTCGCGGAGTAGTCAAGAGAGTAGGTTGGTCACTAAGCGACAACGCCAGGAAGAGTATATTGTTAATGCTATTCATGCATGGGGCTCTCCCGGTGGTAGTTTGCAGGTTGTGTGTGAGGTTTTAGCCGAACCTCCTCCGTCTTGGTCTACTATTGATGATGATAGCTTGGATTTGGGTGATCGTAATGTCAAGCAATGTAAGAGGAAGATTTGTGATGGTCATTATACTGCTGCGGTCAGAGTTCTTTCGTCTTCTGGTATTGCACCTTATGATGTTTCTACTCTTGAAGACTTAAAAGCTAAGCACCCCTTTCAGTCTGCTCCTCTCTTGCCTGATATACCTATTGATCATCATAACTTTATCGCATCCCCTTCTACCGTTCTTGACATGATCAAGAGTTTCCCTCGTGGTACTTCTTGTGGGCGAGATGGGTTGCGTGCCCAACACCTTTTGGATTGTTTGAGTGGTGCAGCTGTGGCTATTTCTGACGAGTTGATCGCTTCTATTACCCAAGTGGTGAACCTCTTTCTTGCTGGTAACTGTCCGAGGGCGTTGGGTGAGTATATCGCTAGTGCTCCTCTTACACCCTTAGTCAAACCGGGAGGGGTATCCGTCCTATTCTTTGTTGGGACTGTTTGGGCGTTTAGTTTCAAGGTTTGTGCTTCTATGATTGGCCACTCTTGTGCGATTATTTCGATGATTTACAACTTGGTGTTGGGGTGTCGGGGAGGGAAGCTATTCTTCATGCGGTGAACCGTTTGGTCGAGGACCGTGGGTGTGATGTTAGTGCATCCATGTTGTTGGTTGATTTTAAAACGCTTTCAACATGGTGGACCGGTGTTATGTTACGTGAGGTTGGTGCATTTCCGGCTATTTCACGGTGGGTGGAATTATGTTACTCTAGTCCCGCTAGATTATATTATGGTGAGCATACTCTTTGGTCTTATCAAGGTGTGCAACAAGGTGATCCGCTTGGGCCTCTTCTTTTCGCTTTAGTTTTACATCCCTTGGCATGTAAGATTAGAGATTCTTTGACCTTTCTTTTCAAGCTTGGTATTTGGATGGCGGCACTATTATTGGTGATACCTTGGTTGTGGGTAAGGTTTTAGAGTTGATTATGGCGAGACGGACCTTGTCGCGCTTACACCTCAATGTTGATAAAGCGAAGTTTTTTGCCACAAGAGGACCCCGAGGCGGTATGATGGTGTTTTTCCCCAATATTTCTCACCCTCACATAGTGTTAAGTTATTGGGTGGACTGTTTGTGTGGATTTTGAGTTTGGTAGTAAGTTGGTCACGAAAAGGGTTGCTAAAACTATTGAACTTATGGAGGCGGTTGCCAAACTCAATGACCCCAATGCGAGTTGTTGTTACTCCGTACATGTCTTTGGTATTTCCAAGCTCTATTTTCTATGCGCACATGTTCTCCTCGGGTCTTTGAGTGTGCTCGGGTTTCTTTTGATGCGGACACCGTTCTTCCTTGGAGCGCATTGTCCCGCTTCGGACTGGTTTTGGCGACCGGCAATGGAGACTCGCCACCTTACCTTTTTCTTTTGGGGACTTGGTTTATATTCGCGGTGATGTCTTAAACTATGCCTTTCTTGCTTCTAGACTTCAATCGGTGGCCTCTGAGACTAAGCTTCTTCATGGTTCGGTATTGTTCTTCTTTGGTACCTCTTTTGATGATGCTCTATGTACTTTCAATGTGAATATGGATATTGACCTTTTGAGTAACCCTAGCGAAGTCGCGCCCCAAACTTATGAAGAAATTGGCGGATATATATTTCGGTCGGGTTTCCCAACTGTTGAATCTACTTTCCATCTTTCCCTCGACGGATGGCGTTATGGAGTTCTCTAAAGGAGGATCATACTCCATATTGGCTTAGGGTGGCTCCGATATCCGGTGGGGCAAACTATGAATGCCGGGCTTATCGTTGTGTCTTGTGCTACCGTTTGGGTGTTCCTCTTTTCACCGTTCGTGCACCGTGTTACCCTGCTCTAAGGTTTTCACGGAGATATTTATGGGGATCACGCTGTTTCGTGTGCGGGTATTGTTGGCATTAAACATCGTCACAACCTTGTGCGCGATGTTCTTGTTGATATATGCTCTCGGTCGGGATTTCCGCTCGCAAGGAGGTGGATATTGGGCTTTTGGAGATGGGGATGATCCTTGCGACCGGTGACATATTACTCTACTCTTGGGATAGTGGACGCGACGTATGTGTTGATCTTACGGGTTCGTCGCCTTTGGCGCAATCCGGGTTGATTGATTTTATACCGTGGCGAGCTATCGGTGATCTTGCATAGCGTAAGCGGGTCAAGTACGATGCTAAATGTACGGATATTGGATATGGGTTTCTCCCTTCTCCTTTTCTTCTTTTGGAGAACTTGAGAAAGATGCGTCACCTTACTTAAGCGTATTCGACGATTCTCTATGACCCGGGACATTGGGCGCGTGCAGCAGTTCATATCTTTAATAGGATTGGTTTTACTATTGCTAGAGGTGTGGGGCTCGGTTGGTTTGAGGCTCCCACTAATCTTTGTAATCCTTTGAGTTTTTAATAAAAGTGTGATTTATAATAAAAAAAAAAAAAAAATAATAATAATAATAATAATAATAATAATAATAATAATAATAATAATAATAATAATAATAATAATAATAATAATAATAATAATAATAATAATAATAATAATAATAATAATAATTTACATAAGGTATGTATTGGGTGAGGATAATATTTTGTTTGGTTTCCCATGTTCGATAAGGACCTAAAGTTATGACCAGAGTCAAGAGTTAGGGTAATACTCATGAGTCGATTAGTGTGTGTAAATTTTTTAGTCAATGATGACTTGGTCCATTTAAAAAGAAAGACCCGGTATCTATAGGAATTAATCTAGGGTTTCGTGCAACTCATGGATGTGACAATGGTTTAAGGATTGCCCATGTGGTGGTCATCCAGATAAGGGGACAATGATGACATGTGGCGTGTCACCCTTGGTTGTCTCAGATTCATGGAATGTCTTATGCATGATATTATGTATATGCGAAATGTTCGCAACACTACCTCTGCTCGAATGAGGTAGTGTCACGTGGTGTTCGTTGTAACAACCCTGGCTTAGGCTACCAGGCGGGTCATGACCTGAACAGGTTATCAGGTCTGGCTCTATTTGTTTTTGGCTTGGAAATGCGCTTCGCAGGCGGGTTGTGACTGGCCTTAGCATCGGTGGGTTTGTCGGAGCTCCCATACTCTATCAAGTCCCCCTCCCCACTCGCGTCCATTTAGTGTATTGACTGCTAGGGAAATATGGTGATGGACTCATGCTTTGATGATGAAATCCCTGATGACAGGTTATTCCAGGCTTCAAGGAGTGTTGAACGTGCATTCATCCTAGAAACGCAGATATTAATGCAATTGATTGTAATGGTTGAGTTTTTGAAGAAGATTTCTTTCTCGAGAATGTTGCATATTGAATGTGCAGTTAGTCTTTTCAATGCAAGTTTCATTGTAAAGGACATGTAGTTGGAAGATTTTCCGTCCCCATCCCTTATACACTTTTCATTTTTGTGTAGCTTGAGGTTTTGTTTAAGCCGTAAACAGTCTCTCTCTAAGTCATTTCAAAATCTTCATTATATAAGTTTCGAGATATTCCTCGTTTTATGTTATTGACTGTCTCTTAGCCGTTTTTGTCTTTAATTTCCTGACATTTCGAGTGAACGCCTTTAGCCTTGTGTATTGCACGCGTTTTTAAATGTTATTCTTTTAGGCTCCACTAGATTTGGGCGCGTGTCCTTTGGGTCCCCACTTGTTTTTCCTATAAAATGGGATATCCTTAACCGTTTGTGAATCAACCCAAATTTTCCCATACTTTAAAGAAATTTCTTTTCACTTTTTTCAAGTGTCTTTCTCTCATTTTTCAAAGTTTCTTCAAGTTTCTATGTAAGTGACAAAAGTTTTTGCACTTTGTTTGTAGAACCTTTGAGTTTCTTGTCAAAAAGTTTGTAGACTTTTGTATCCTCATGGATTTTGTAAGTTACAAAAGTTCATAGATGTTTGCTTGTGTCTTTAACCATTTCTTGCGGGTTTACCGGTTGATTCCAGAGTTGTATATGGTTTGTTCTCAACCAAATTGTCATTTTATAATTTTATTCTTGGCTATAGCAAGAATGTCAATCTATGTGTCGTTACTCTATCAAGAGTGTGAGACGTTTTCTCCTTTTCTAATGTGCGCCTGATTTAATATTTTCCCCTTTTGCATTTTTGCAGCTCTAGTGACTGTGGTGAGGTTGTCTAGGGTTTGAGCTTTGGTTGTAGCTAAGGTAGCTCTTCCCTGGTATGAGGGGATATTTTTGGAGTCCCTCTCATGAGGAGAATATTGTCTTGTTTTGGCGAAGTGTTTTGAAGATCTCATACCTGAAAACCTGTGTGTTTAGGTAAAGAGGTGTATGAGAAAATTAAATGTTTACCGGAAGTGTTTTAGATTAAAAGGAAGGCCTCATATATTTTTTCTTCCTCAAAAATCTCTTCTAAGTCTTTTTGAGGTGAAGTTAACCACCATGGTAAGAAACTTAAATGTTTTACCAAATATCCAGGAGTAGGTCATTCCACTGCCCTTGTAGGTCAAATTAATATCAAGATCCAAGCCACAAAATCAATAGATATGAAGTTTAGATAAGAAAGATAAGAGAGAAAACAGGGAAACTTTATTACTTGCATGGTAGAACCGAGGTACATAATTCTTTGAATTCCTACTCCCTCATGTTGACATAAGGGAAGGGGGAGGGGAGGGGGTATTTATACTACTACGAGGCCATAGATTTAATATTTTAACTCTTACATATAATTACAATACATAACGAGATATGGTCATCACCTCAAAAGCCACCAATCTCCCCTTAGGGGATGATCATTCAGGCCGTGTCAGTGGAAACATGTCATTGGTCCAGCTTAGAGCTCCGATATAGCATTCAAGTCTTTTCATTCATTCTTAAAAATCTAGGCATTCCATGATCTCCTTCTTCATATCACCAAAATTAGCGACTTTTGTGAAATTTAGTTTTAGCCTGATCTTACCATATTTGTTGCCCTTTGGCTTCTTGTTGATTCGTGAGCTAACCAGTTCAAGTGTGCATGTAGAAAACTTCCTGATCTCAAACATCGCCATAAACCTTTTCTCGAGTTTCTCATTTCATAAATAACCCCAAAGTATGGTTCTTCAACTGCTTGATTGAGAAATCATAACAAACTTGAAGAACAAGTAAACACACTCATGGGCTTGGTCACTGACTTGAATGAACAAATGTAAAACTTTCAACAATCCAAGGATTCGATGGAGAAGTTCCTCTCCAGAGATGTCCAAGGTGAAATGGAAAAGCTAATCATCAACTGCGTTGAAGCTTTCTATCAAAGAACATTCATGCGATCACATAGGAATTGTTGAAGAGACAACTGCAGCCGCTAATCAAACAAATGATTAAGGATGTGGTCACTTCAACACTGGTTACTATGCAAACAGTATCGATCAAACCCCCAGTTATCACCGAAGAAGACCTTATAGATCAACTTGTGACAAAGATGGCTGGGAGAGTTGGCCAAATGGATAAAGACGATGAAATGCTCTATGATCTTCTGGTTGCAAAACAACTTACGACTTCGTGCAAGGAAGATGCAGGCAAAGAAAAGAGGCCAAGGAAAGATGATGAACATGATCCAAATCCAATTGCTAATTAACAAAATAAGGATGGTGGATCATCATCTCAACAACAAACATCGGTTAACCTCTCCACCACCACAACCCCAACAGCTACCCAACCTAAGGAATCTGGTCAACAAAAGGAATTTAAATTTGCACCAAAGGTCGATGATTACTTTGTCTACACCGGTGGTGAATATTTGGAACAACCCAAACCTCAACCTTCAACCAAACCTGGACCATCACCATCATCTTCAAGCCGAAAAATCAAAAAACCAATTGTCGTCGCTTGGTTAGACAACGAAAACACTAAAGAATACAAATTGGGGAAAACTAGAAGGGGGTTGAATAGTTTTGCCAATTAAAACTTCCTTTTAAATATTTAGATCGACTTATGTCAATCTATTTGGTTGTTTATGTTGGACGTTGATAGATAGATATATAAACGTGTAATGAAAGATAAAGAGTAAGAAGCACATCACCATGACACAAGTATTTATAGTGGTTCGGCTACAAGGACACCTTCCTTGCCCTACTCCACTCCCCGAGTCACCTACTCGAGAGTTCGTAAACACTACACTAATCTCCTTATGGCGGAGAAGCCTTCACAACATCGCTTACACCTTTTTCCGGTACAAAGCTAAATACCGAGTTCTTTCACACCAAGGCGAACCACACCTAACACAACGTCGCCTCCCTTTATACGGTGCTAGGCTAACCACCGAGTTCTTTCACACTAAGGAGAACTAATCCTATCACAACGTCGCCTACCCTTTAATAGGTACTAGGCTAAGCACCTAGTTCCATTACTATGGAGGAACTACTACCCTTCACGACACAACACCTAATCTCAAGGAGATCTACTCTCTGTTACAACACTTTCAAGGACATCACCATCCTTGGAAATAAACAAATACGTATATGTATAACGATGCACCTCATCGATTATACGACCTAGGCATTCTTCCCTAATGCCACTTGATTTGATTCTTAGGCATCTTTCACTAATGCCTTTGACACAACACTTGGCACCCTTCTCTAATGCCTTCGTCTTGACACCTCTAGCATTCTTCACTAATGCTTTTGACACGGACGATAAGCACCCTTCACTAATGCTTTCGTCTTGACACTTTCGGCATCCTTCACTAATGCCTTCAACACAACATCTATGGAGGAAGAAAGAACTATCAACAAGAGAACCTCAGTTGTCTTGATGATGACGAAGCATGGCAACTCATGGACTTGAGCTTGCTCGACTTCAAGTAGTGGTAATCTCTCCTTTAATAGGAACCTAGAGAATCACACAAAAACAAAAGATAAACTACATAGATCACTTGGATCTGAGGTTAGAGGGATATAATACTTGGAGAAAGTATATGTGAAGTGGTGAACCAAAAGGAAGAAAATGGCTCATTATTTATAGAGGAGAAAACTTACTGTTCCCCGGATCCTGCGGATCCCTCCCACAAGGGATCCGTTTAACACAAAGCTAGGGATCCGTGGGACGCTCCTCTTTGCCCATGGGTATTTTTGGTTATGGGTCATGGGTCATGGGTTATGGGTCATGGGTTATGGGTTGATCCATGGGTTTCTTTCTAGATACAATGTATCTCTAGAATACATTGAACTTGGTTAAGTGGTTTGTATAAAACCATGGGTTATGGGTCAATACCATTTGCTAGTTTTTACCCATTTAGTATATACTTGTTTTTACCCATTTTAGTATATACTTAGTTAAGTCTGTGTTAACCCAATATGTAAACACTAGTTGTTGTACATATGTATCAAAATCATAAAATCACTTATACTTGTCTTAGTGTTTTATGTGAAAACGTTAGTGTGTTAGAAAACTATTGAATCAAACTATTTACGTATTTTATTTGTTTCGTTAAAATGATTTTACGTTTGTTATCGACAAAACATTAGAAGATCGTAAAATATAAATAAATGTTTTTACGGCTTATTTGTATTAACACAAATTGTTTGATAAAATGGTCAAGGCACAACCACCACTTGCAGAATATCAAGAACCAGTGGATGGTCGAACTGTGGAACATGTCCAAAAGCTGAAAAGAGACTTGATGAGTGTCTAAATACTCATCATTTTTGTACAATATAAACTGCAAAATCATCTGAAAACACTCAGAAACACATCAAAATGATCAAAATATCACAAATCAGTGTTTTATGTGTTTTAAATGCAAAAATATCAAAATCGGATGAAAAACATATCAAATTTGCAAAATTGCGGTTTAGTCCCCAAGTTTCAAAAGTTGTCAAAAGCAGGTCCACGAGCGCATAATTTCAAAAGTAAAGTCACCAAAGGTCCTTTTAAATCATAACTTGTCAAATTTAGTCCTTTGGTGAAAATGTCAAAATTTGAGAAAATTACAAGAATGGCCCTTGAGTTTCAAATTTGGCGAAATGGCCCTGAAAATTGCAAAATAATGATTTGGTCCTGTACTTTTGAAGCTTGTCAGTTTTAGTCCTTTGAAATAACTTTGAGATAATGGCAGTTTGGTCCTTACATTTTCAGGAATTACATAAATGGTCCTTGTTATTATTAACTCTTTACACACCATTTTGACCCTTGACACCAATTGGACCCCTGTCAAATAACCTTTTGGACCCCCCTTGATTAATAGCCTGTGGTCAAATCTTGGTCAAACCCAACCCAACACGCGCCATTTCCATCTCCTCCCCCACTAGCCTGCAATCAACCTGCTCACTCAACCTCCCATCCTCTTATCTCTTCCCTGTCCCCCCACATCTCCTACAATCCAAGAATCATTAACTCTTCACCCTCTCCTAACACTCAATTCCCAACAACTGTTAAAACTCCCTTTCCCGCCAAAATTGATTTTTTGGCCAAAACTCACAAAAGTCAACCAATTGCTCTGATTTCAAGTGGGATTTGCTCAAGAGAGGAGAGAGAAGCAAGCTTGGGTATAAAAAGGAAGAAAGAAAGAAGGAGAGGGGAGTTAGTTAGTTTTATTATTTCCTTTAATGTCGTTTTTTACCTAAATGTCTTAGTTTAGTAGAAAAATGTTGTAATTTCATTTCTTTGTATCACATTCAAGTTAAATTCTCATTTTGAAGTGTTGCTAAGTATCAATCAAAGTTTTCATTCAAAATCCAAGTTTAGTGTTCTTGTGGTATTATTCGGTTTCAAATTCTCACTTACAAGCTTGTAAAGCTCAATTTCCATCTCACATAAACTTATTAAGGCTTGTTATAGTTTTTATAAGCTCACAATTCATTTTCAAGTAAAATTAGTCCATGGTCAACAAAAGTCAAACACGGTCAAAGTGGAGAAGAAAATTGATTTGGGTTGATTCGATGGTGAAATTGGGTTGGAATAGTTTCATCTAGTGTAGGATTTGGGTTTGGTTCTATCCTATGCAACCATTTGGACACATGTGAGTGAGATTACTCATTTCGAGTTTTATTTCAATTTTGCATTTTTGTTTGTACTTATATCTTTGGTTATAAGTTGCTCAAATGTGTTTGTCCGATTGTATTTAGGCATTTCATGCTCGGTTTGATCATTGGTGCTATCTGGTCCGATGTTTGTTTCATTTTAGTTTGCATATCGGTCTTAAAGGGTGTTTGGACTTGCTGAATTAACTATCATAGGGGTTTGCTCAGTGGTGGAATGTTAATGTTTTATGTTTGTATAGCTCTAAGATGTTCATATCTGTCTTACCTTTGTGCTTATAACCTGCCTAAGTCAAAATTTCATCTTACCTGTCTTTACTTCTTAACTGTGGAGGATTTAAAGAATCAAATTCTTGTTCTGAGTCTCAAAATCCTAGAACTTACTTGATTTAGTTTCATTTTATCATATTACATTAATTGCGGTCCGAAATTTGAATCAAAGTTAGCAAAAGTCAACATTCCATTACGCTCAAAAAGTCGAATAGTCTGAGGCTCGGTTTGGCTTAGCTAAGTTGATTTTTCTTAGCTTTATCTTTGAGCCAAATTCATTGGAACTTGTTGCTTTTAAAACCTCTCTTGGTCTAGTTTATGTTTGTCATTTTTCATATTTTGCAAATTTTCTTCAAGCTCTAAAAGAGCTTGTCAAATTGGTGATGAATCCGCATGCGAGATCCTGTTGACCGCATTGGGGTTGGCGGTGTTTTGCAAGGTCGCATAGAGCTCATCATAGCTCCATTAGGTCTGAGTTTTGGTGTGTAAGATCTCACCCAGGTCTTTTCAAGTCCCAATTGCTTGATTTCGGTTTAGCTTAATGAGTGGCTTGTGCTTATGCCTAAAGTGAGCACACGTTAGCTTTTTTTAGCTTAAGCTCAAACATCAAATCTGTTGTATCTTGCATATCAGTGGTATTAGCTTATTGATTCTCATTGCATTTTAGTTATCTTAGCTTATTAGAGCTTCTTTATTAGTTTGGTAGCCTTTGGTTTCATTTGCTTATCAAAGTGCTTATTTCAATAAGCACTTGGTCATCAGTTTCATTTTCTTGCAAATAAGCATCTGTTTTTCCATTTTCTTATATTCCTAATAATGTTTTAGACTTTTCCTGAAATTTTCAGATTTTTCTAAGGTGTTTTGCTATTTTTCTTAATTTAAATTAGTTTTAAGTCTTTTAAATAGTATTTAATACAAAAATTGAGAAAAGTATCAAAAAAATAATTTTTCATTTTTATTAAGTTAAGATAAATATAAAAAGCCAAAAAAGTATTTTTCCATATTTTTCTTAGTTAAAATTGTATTTTTAAATAATTTAATTAGTTTTTAATAGTTTTTAATTCATAAAAAATAGAAAAATAATTAAAAAAAATAGAAAAATAGTTTTGAAAATTCTAGTTTGATATTTTAGACTTTTCCATTTTATAATTTTATTTTTCTAGCTTTATTTCCTAATTTCTTGTATTTTAGTTAATTATTTAATAGTTAAAAATAGTTTTTAATTAATAATAATTAGATAGATAGTTGTAAAAATAATTTTCTTTTTCTAAATATTTTCTTTTATCATTAGGTTTGTAAAAACATCATTTTCATATTTTTAGGCTTAATATTGCTTTAGTGTCACTTTTTATTTTGCACGTTTACGTAATTTTAATTTAAACGTAAATTTTTAGTTTTAAGTTTTAAACGTTCATCATTTTAAATATAGTGATAGCGTTTATTTAATAGATTTTATCTTTTTAATTTCCTTTAATTTTCATTTTAGCCCTTGTAGTTTATGTCCTTTTCCGTAGTTATAATAATTCCAAATCTCCTTTTCGTTCAAATCTCGATCACTAAACGTTTGATAATCCATTGCATAGCTCATTTGGGACATAACGACCGGAAACACTATACTCCTCAGATCTTCATTGCATTTGTGTCGAAGCTGTTTTAAATGCATTACGGCTGGTCATTCTGAGTGACCGGTTTGTGTGATTAGACTTGGCGGTTTCTGTGAGATCAAATTTTGGCGCTTGTGCGCCGGTGTCAGGTCTTGATAATCTTACGTTTAGCAGATTAGTAATTTGGATATTCACTCTTTGTTTATACCATCTGTATGTGTTTATATTTTCTTTTAAAAATCAAAAACCCAAAAAGATTTTCAGTCTTTGTTTTTGCATCATGTCTATCCAAAAATCCAAAAACATTCGTCTTTACCCTCTTACCCTATTTGATTCTTTATCCCTTTACCCTCTATCCTTTTGATTCTCACTTCTTCTATTCTCATGGAATCTCTCGAGGACGAATTCTGGGACGAAGTTGAAAAACTTCAGACTTTTACACAAATGTCAAGAATTCGTGTTGTTCGGGACGATCCATTCATTCTGCGTAGGGAAATGGAACGAGAAACCAAGGTGACAAAGGACCAAGTACTTCCCTCTGATAATGGAAGTACTAAATACGTCCAACCTACGGTTATCCAAAGACCTAAACCCTCAATTGCTCCTAAGCCGTCTAGAATTGATTCTAAACTTTCACGATTTACGGTTAAAAGCAAACATGCGAAATTCGGACCGGTGACTTGCCAGAATGACTTGCCTAATCTTCACGTTTCTCAAGAACCGAACCGGAGACCATAACGGAAGTGGTGGAAATTGCTAGCTCTCAGAGCACACCACTTGTCCCACCTCTTGATTTTTCAAAATGTTCTTTGAGTCTTAATAGTCATTCAGATCACCATGTTGGTTTTGTTGATTCATTGAATAAACCGATTCCTCTTCATAACTCTCAAATGCAATCGTTTATTCCTTGTGTCGGTTGTGGTGAGCCTCTCTTTGGTTCACCATGTCGTTGGTGTACTTGTGTACAATGTGGTAATGATATCCATAACGGGAGTTGTTTGTTTTGTGGTTCGAGGAATTCATTTGATTATGATCCTAATCCGAACTCATTTAACGACTCCTCAAATTTTTCCAATTACCCACCGCAGCCCGACTTATCTTCAAATAATCAATATATCTACTGTGAATTTTGTGGAGGTCCTCACCAAGGATTTGAGTGTCAATCCGGAAACACGTTTGTCTATGAGCAGTTTTCGGTGATGCTCGAACTTTGGTTATGACCAAAATCCATATGATTCACCGGTCCGGACTCAACAGTTTCTTGTTGTAGTCTATGGAGGTCCCATTTCAGCTCTGATTGTCAAATAGGGAACCCAGTTCCTTGTAACAATCATGACTCTTACATGTTTGACAATTTCCAACCTCCACAGCACCATACGGTTCAAGCTCCACCTGAACCGTTATCTCAAGAAATCTCCCAGGATTTTGAAACCGCAATGAAAACACTTGAGGATATGATGAGTAATTTTAAGAATCAAGTGAGTGGTGAAAAGACCATAGGAGAATTGCTTTCCGAAGAGCGAGAGGCCCGCAAATCTAGGGAAGAATTATTAGCCCTAGAGCAAGCGGCTCTAAGGCGTTCCCAATTTCTCAAGCGACACTTTATGGCGATGACGAGGAGGTTTTATCCTTTTAAAAGTAATATTTCTCAACCCCTCGGTTAGTTGATATTCCGATAGTTGAGATTTCATCTCAAATAAGCGCTATCACACCAAGCTCCCACTCACTCTCTAAACATGGGGATGAGCATCTTGACCTTGTTCACGAAAGGAATCGGACGAATTCATAAAGTCTAGTGTTGAGGACCTTGTCCCGATCCGAGAGAGTCACGGGGAACTTCGATCATGTGTGATTCTCTTTCCCTCTTGAGTGTTCGAAGATCATTTGGAAACTTTCTACGATCTTAGCGAAGATTGTGCTTCCTATGGAAACATCGAGTGCGTTGAGGCATCACTTCCACAATCGATCTTGATCACCTTCTTGAGGAGTTCTCCGGTGAACTCACTCGCATCAATCCACTCTTTGATTTGAAGCCGATCTAGGAGGCGAAAGTCTCATTGATAATGATCGTTCACTCACTTCTTATCCCAACAATCCAATTGAGAATGTTGATCACTTTGTTCCCGAAACATTCAAAGCTACTTTCACCAATCCTCTATTTGAATTCGACTCTGAATTCACTTCAATTTCTGAGAATCCACTCTTTGATACTCAGATTGAGGATAGTGATGAGCCCACAATGGAACAAGAGTTCACAATTTCACCTCATGTGAATGATTCTCTTCATGAAGAGTTCTCCGGTGAACTCTCTCATAACATATCTCCTCCAAAACATGATCATTTCTACTTTGATCTTGAGGATGATATTGGCTCGGAGGAAGGTATACTCTATCGTATGAGTTTGCTTATTGATGATACTACCTTCACCCTTCCTCCCGATACGTCTACATTTGAGGATGAGGAATGGATATTGATTGTTATCAAAACCTTTCTTCCTTTCCTCAAATATCTTGTGATTTCCCTTCATCTTCACTCCTTCGGGAATGAAGACACTATCTTTGACCCCGGCATTTTCATTTATCATTTTTAAGCCGGTTCTATGTATATCTCATCGGTGTGGAACTTTCACGTGCTTCAAATGTTTGTCCAAACATCTTGAATAAAAGTCCGATGGAGATTGCTTCTTCCACTTTGCTTCCCCATGAACCAATGAATTCGGGGTCGAGTCAAGCTAGCGACTCGGTAATCAAAAACAGTAGCTTAACATGGGTTTTCACCCGTGTGTACCACTTAGTGTGGGGAGTGCCCACATGTTATCTAAAAAAAAAAAAAAAAAACCTTTCTAAATAATGGCCGTAGTATTTCCCTTTTCGTTCTTTGTTTGGCATAACGGTAGGTACTTTGAATATTGAGGGCAATATTCATTTCTAAGTGTGGGGGATTCTCACGAATTTTGTTATATGTATTATACCACCCAATTCCCGTTTTGGCCAAAATTTTTTGGAGTAAGTGTTCTACACTTACTCATTTGGTTATCGATCCGCCATATACGTAAGACTAAAGGGTTAGCTAATCCGAGACAAGCGGCTCTTGGTAAAGATTTCTCAAATCCGTTTATATGTCTTGCAATTTGCCCAAAATTGTATGGTTCTCAACTCACCATATCCTAAAAAGTGAAGAGTTGGCTAGCCCGCAAGTTTATGGCTTGTGGTAAAGGCGATGGAAAATCCATAATTGGTAATCACTCACCAAAGATAATATTGATAATTTATCTAAGAGTTGGCTAGTCCGAGGAAAGTGCGGCTTACGGTAAAGACAAAATCAAATCCGTTGAAAGTCGGTGGTTTGCTCAAAATCACATGGTTATCGGTGTACCATGGTTCTTACTTGAGCTGAAACATTTGGCTACTCGAGTAATGGCTTTTGGTAAAGAGATTAAAATCCATTATGTTTTCTCAAATCATTGCTAGGGACTAGCAATATCTCGATGTGGGGATTGATGAGTGTCTAAATACTCATCATTTTTGTACAATATAAGCGCAAAATCATCGAAAACACTCGAAACACATCAAAATGATCAAAATATCACAAATCGGTGTTTTATGTGTTTTAAATGCAAAATATCAAAATCGGATGAAAAACATATCAAATTTGCAAAATTGCGGTTTAGTCCCCAAGTTTCAAAAGTTGTCAAAAGCAGTCCACGAGCACATAATTTCAAAAGTAAAGTCACCAAAGGTCCTTTTAAATCATAACTTGTCAAATTTAGTCCTTTGGTGAAAAATGTCAAAATTTGAGAAAATTACAAGAATGGCCCTTCAAGTTTCAAATTTGGCGAAATGGCCCTGAAAATTGCAAAATGATGATTTGGTCCTGTACTTTTGAAGCTTGTCGGTTTAGTCCTTTGAAATAACTTTGAGATAATGGCAGTTTGGTCCTTACATTTTCGGGAATTACATAAATGGTCCTTGTTATTATTAACTCTTTACACACCATTTTGACCCTTGACACCAATTGGACCCTGTCAATAACCTTTGGACCCCCTTGATTAATAGCACGTGGTCAAATCTTGGTCAAACCCAACCCAACACGCGCCATTTCCATCTCCTCCCCACTAGCACTGCAATCAACCCGCTCACTCAACCTCCCATCCTCTTATCTCTTCCTGTCCCCCACATCTCCTACAATCCAAGAATCATTAACTCTTCACCCTCTCCTAACACTCAATTCCCAACAACTGTTAAAACTCCCTTTCCCGCCAAAATTGATTTTTTGGCCAAAACTCACAAAAGTCAACCAATTGCTCTGATTTCAAGTGGGATTTGCTCAAGAGAGGAGAGAGAAGCAAGCTTGGGTATAAAAAGGAAGGAAGAAAGAAGGAGAAGGGAGTTAGTTAGTTTTATTATTTCCTTTAATGTCGTTTTTTACCTAAATGTCTTAGTTTAGTAGAAAAATGTTGTAATTTCATTTCTTTGTATCACATTCAAGTTAAATTCTCATTTTGAAGTGTTGCTAAGTATCAATCAAAGTTTTCATTCAAAATCCAAGTTTAGTGTTTACTGTGGTATTATTCAGTTTCAAATTCTCACTTACAAGCTTGTAAAAGCTCAATTTCCATCTCACATAAACTTATTAAGGCTTGTTATAGTTTTCTATAAGCTCACAATTCATTTTCAAGTAAAATTAGTCCATGGTCAACAAAAGTCAAACCTGGTCAAAGTGGAGAAGAAAATTGATTTGGGTTGATTCAGTGGTGAAATTGGGTTGGAATAGTTTCATCTAGTGTAGGATTTGGGTTTGGTTCTATCCTGCAACCAGCTGGACACATGTGAGTGAGATTACTCATTTTCAGTTTTATTTCAATTTTGCATTTTCTGTTTGTACTTATATCTTTGGTTATAAGTTGCTCAAATGTGTTTGTCCAGTTGTATTTAGGCATTTCATGCTCAGTTTGATCATTGGTGCTATCTGGTCTAGTGTTTGTTTCATTTTTAGTTTGCATATCAGTCTTAAAGGGGTGTTTGGACTTGCTGAATTAACTATCATAGGGGTTTGCTCAGTGGTGGAATGTTAATGTTTTATGTTTGTATAGCTCTAAGATGTTCATATCTGTCTTACCTTTGTGCTTATAACCTGCCTAAGTCAAAATTCCATCTTACCTGTCTTTACTTCTTAACTGTGGAGGATTTAAAGAATCAAATTCTTGTTCTGAGTCTCAAAATCCTAGAACTTACTTGATTTAGTTTCATTTTATCATATTACATTAATTGCAGTCCAGAAATTTGAATCAAAGTTAGCAAAAGTCAACATTCCATTTCTGCTCAAAAAGTCAAATAGTGCAAGGCTCAGTTTTGGCTTAGCTAAGTTGATTTTTCTTAGCTTTATCTTTGAGCCAAATTCATTGGAACTTGTTGCTTTTAAAACCTCTCTTGGTCTAGTTTATGTTTGTCATTTTTATATTTTTGCAAATTTTATTCAAGCTCTAAAAGAGCTTGTCAAATTGGTGATGAATCCCCTGTGCAGGGCACTGTTGACTGCACAGGGGTTGAGCAGGTTTTGCAAGGTCTGCATAGAGCTCATCATAGCTCCATTAGGTCTGAGTTTTGGTGTGTAAGATCTCACCCAGGTCTTTTCCAAGTCCCAATTGCTTGATTTCAGTTTTAGCTTAATGAGTGGCTTGTGCTTATGCCTAAAGTGAGCACCTGTTAACTGTTTTTTTAGCTTAAGCTCAAACATCAAATCTGTTGTATCTTGCATATCAGTGGTATTAGCTTATTGATTCTCATTGCATTTTAGTTATCTTAGCTTATTAGAGCTTCTTTATTAGTTTGGTAGCCTTTGGATTTCATTTGCTTATCAAAGTGCTTATTTCAATAAGCACTTGGTCATCAGTTTCATTTTCTTGCAAATAAGCATCTGTTTTTCCATTTTTCTTATATTCCTAATAATGTTTTAGACTTTTCTTGAAATTTTCAGATTTTTCTAAGGTGTTTTGCTATTTTTCTTAATTTAAATTAGTTTTTAAGTCTTTTTAAATAGTATTTAATACAAAAAATTCAGAAAAGTATCAAAAAATAATTTTTCATTTTATTAAGTTAAGATAAATATAAAAGACAAAAAGTATTTTTCCATATTTTCTTAGTTAAAATTGTATTTTTAAATAATTTAATTAGTTTTTAATAGTTTTTAATTCATAAAAAATAGAAAAATAATTAAAAAAAATACAAAAATAGTTTTGAAAATTCTAGTTTGATATTTTAGACTTTTCCATTTCATAATTTTATTTTTCTAGCTTTATTTCCTAATTTCTTGTATTTTAGTTAATTATTTAATAGTTAAAAATAGTTTTTAATTAATAATAATTAGATAGATAGTTGTAAAAATAGTTTTCTTTTTCTAAATATTTTCTTTTATCATTAGGTTTGTAAAAACATCATTTTCATATTTTTAGGCTTAATATTGCTTTAGTGTCACTTTTTATTTTGCACGTTTACGTAATTTTAATTTAAACGTAAGTTTTTAGTTTTAAGTTTTAAACGTTCATCATTTTAAATATAGTGATAGCGTTTATTTAATAGATTTTATCTTTTTAATTTCCTTTAATTTTCATTTTAGCCCTTGTAGTTTATGTCCTTTTTCCGTAGTTATAATAATTCCAAATCTCCTTTTCCGTTCAAATCTCTCGATCACTAAACGTTTGATAATCCATTGCATAGCTCGCTGGGACATAACGACCCGGGGAAACACTATACTCCTCAGATCTTCATTGCATTTGTGTCTGAACTGTTTTAAGTCTATTACGGCTGGCCATTCACAAGTGACCAGTTTGTGTGATTAGACTTGACGGTTTTGCGCAGATCAAGACTTCCGAATTAAGAAGCTCAATAAGAAAGAACTCAGAAGGATCAAGAACACCGCTTTCAACCTTTTTAAGGACATATCTGGGAATGCAATTGAGCTCGAGTATCATCTCGAAAACATTGCCCGTGCAATGTCAAATGGTATCGATTGGCTCAACCCTGAGTTCAACATAGATCACACGTCAAAGAAGCATGGACCATACTACACAGATTGGACCAAGCCACTACCATTGATGGGAAAACTTGAACAACCCAAGATCCCATTTCGATTCTTCTTCAACACCGATCTTGAGTTTCTTCAACATGGAAGCAAAATTGACAAGAAATATGCCACTTCCCTGACATTTAACATTCCAACTGCAAGGTACCTGAACAAGGAAATTGAGGAAGATGCCACTAGTTTGTTTGTTGACGAACTGGTGACATACGACAAAGATGCATTGTTTGGAATTCACCACTGGCCAGAAAGGTGCAGAATTTTCTACCTTAGCTACACACTGAATAAAACACAAGGGAATGTTGAGCATCCTCAAAGAATTATTGCCATCATGTCCATCGCTACTGCAACAAAGTGAGATTACTCCTACCTTAAGCGGATCGTGGTCAAAAGATAAGATGAGAAGGAGTATGAAATATCGGAAGCTGACTTTCCAAGATTGACGCTAAAAGACATTGAGGACATGTATCTCCTCAAGGTTCAAGGAAAAATGCGTCAGTTCCCAACCGATCTACAACTGGCTTTCATTACTTCTCTTCTCATTTTCATCAGGAGCGTAATAATTCAAGAAAGGGTTAAAGATCTTCAGTTAGGTGTGGAAAGTTATCAGAAGAAGCTGAATCTTACCAAGCCACTCCTTAATATCAACGACATCAACAAGGAGTCACAATACACTCTTATCAAAGAACCTAAATTCAGTTTCGTCTACAGAAGTACCTATCTTCACAATTGCTTTATGGCATTTGATGAAATATAAAAGTTCTGTGATGATACCTTAAAATCGGTTTGTGATGGCTTGGACATTCGTTTGAAGGATCTGAAATTGTACAAGGGTCGAAGATGGACTTCATTAGAAAAAAGGGATGTTCGTCGGTTTATTGCAAGGATTGACAAGAGGTTGAAACATCAGGATCAGATGAGAAGGCTGGACAGCTATGTAGGAGGATGATCGAGCTTTCCGATTATGATGTTTCAACGTCCTGAGTAATTGGTTAGTTTTGTGTAATATTTTTATTGTTGATTACTGTTTATTATTCTTGATATAGATTTGTGATTTGTTAGTTCCATTATGGTTTTTACACATATAACAGTACACAACCCGTTCTTGTAAAGAAAGGACCCTGAGGTACGCTTCAGTGCCTCAATCCTAATATAAGGAGCGGAAGCTTCTTACTTTTGAGTAGAATTAATCAAATTTTTAGTTTTTCATTATTCTGCTCAAAAGAACAAGTATTCCTTCTCGTTATTTAAAACTTCAAAATGTTATTATTACTTGTTGAGGGGGAGTATTTGCAAACATCTTTGTCCAAAACCAAAAGTTCTAGTTGAACTCTTTCCGAAAAACTCGAAATGGACATATTTTAAATCAATGTTTCTTCAAAAACAACGTTGATATGCCATTTTTGAGGGGGTGAAAAATGAAAGTGATCAAAATATGTTGTGAATAATATGGAATCTCAAAAGTGCTCAAACCCAGATATAGCCCATGGATTGACGAACTTCAAATGTCAGTAATCGAAAGGACTTGTCCTGGACGGGTAATAATTTCAAGCTGGTATAACCAGTGATGTAAGCGTGTCTCGAATAGGACTTGTCTGAGTAGAGTGTACCAATCCGAGAAACTTTCTTTGGACTTGACCAGGCCGGGTAATAATTTCAAGCTAGTTTGCTAGTGATGTAAACATGTCTCGAATCGGTCTAAGTTCATTGAAAGTTGATCATTTCTAAAGTCCGAGCTCTTCCATCAATGTGCAGATTTATGTTAGAATAATACAAGCACATGTGGAGGGGGAGTATGTAAGCTCCCGAAAAATTTCAATGTCATTATCCATCTAATCATGAATAAAGCACAAATTTGGAAACATATAATTTTCTTGATATCGATTTTGTATATCACTTGGCAAGTACATCATAAATCTTGAATGAAAGGCTTAGAATACACCGTTGAGACCCGATAAAATTTACCTCGACCTCGATAATAATATTTCTTTATTATATATATATTATATAAAATATATATATTAACTTTTTATTTTATTTTTTTATTTACACCTAACGGGCTCCTAAGCCCAACCCGACCCAACACCACTTTTTATTTCTTCCTTGGGCTCGTGTACTAGGAAACTCAACCCAACCCAATAGCCCGCTCATTTTTCTGGCCCAGCGAACCCTTAATAATTTGTTACACAAATTTGCACAAGTTAAATTTGGTGGCAATGTTTCTTGCTTCTGTGATGTTAACGAGACACAAACACAAACCAAAAATAAAACACAACTTGGTCAACCTCTATCTTGCATGTAAGTATGATCAAGAGGAGACAAGAACACAACTAAGAGCCACCCTAATGCAATATTATATTAGCCTAACCAACCTTTGACTCTTTTTGACTCTAGTAACCAAAGGATCATATGCTTCCCATGTTAAAATGTGATGTAACCAACCATTTCATGCCCTCAATTGCAACTGCATGTTCGAGCATGCTTAAGCATTCCACACACCATTTTCATCTATCTTTGAACTAGGAGGAGACATCAATAAAATATAGGAAGGACCATGCCTTCTTCTACTATAAAACCTAACTCAAACACTTAGCTTGAATCTACAAACACTTATCTTTTATCAAACTTACTTAAAACATTTCTCACACTCACTCAAATCGTCCACTGTGGAAACGAGGGCAAGGGAAAAACAAATCACTAAGGTTCTAGTATTTGGTTACGGGTATAAGGAGGGCAAGGGGAAGCATTTAGTCACGTTCAAAACTTCTTCGAATCTCATCACCACCTTAGGGTGTTGTAAGTTCATCTCAACTCCTTTTCATTCTCGTTATTCTCATTAACATTTATATCATCATGTAATCACTAGTTGTAGCATGATAAGTAGTTGAGAAATCGATCACATAAAAGTTATATAACATGAAAACAAGTCTCTAAGACGTAAGAAACCAAGAACATACGTTTTTACAACAACCATCATCAAAATATACAACTCATGTTATTTTACAAAGTCTCGTTACATTTTTTCTAAACTATGTCGCGTATAAATGTCACTCAACTTTTGTTTTGCGATTTGAAACCCTAAGTACACTCAATATCATGTTAATGAAGCTAGAAATGACTTAAGCAATCTACTAAACGCTCCTAAGTATCGTTTTACCCCTAACACTCAAACGAAACCATATGGGCCTTAAGGCCCAGTCGCGTCAAAACCATGGCCCATTAAATGTTTACCCGACCCAATAAGCTAATAATAAGCTAAACATAAGCTAATGTGAAAGTTAAACACGTTAACTAAAATCGAAACATGTTTTTGGACTTAATTAGCAAAAGTTATAGCTCTCGGGTTAAAAGTGAACATTTTGGAAAGTTTAGGGTGATATTATACGTGGTACGTATGCATGGAAAGTCCAGGGTAGAAACTGTAATTATAGAAAACTTGTTTTAAAAGGGAACTATAAGTTTTGGCCAAAAGTGTAAACTTCGAAACTATAAGGACCAAAAGTGTAAATATGACCTTTGGGACTAATTTTGTAAAAACGGTTTTCTGAGGGACTAAAACTGTAAATTATGAATATTCTGAGTAAGAAACATGTTTGGGTATAAATTGCTATTTTTCCAAAGTATAAGGGTCCAAAATCGTATATTTTATAACTTGAGGGTAAAAAGTGTAAATTTGGAAAAATATTTAGAAAACTTGTAAAACTTATAACAACTTCATAAAAACGAGTATTTTGATGACCTAATGTACATATACGAGAATAATTCGTCGATAACTAAATAAACCTATATATATATATATATATATATATATATATATATATATATATATATATATATATATATATATATATATATATAATCTAGATAAAATAAGATCAAACTTAAAGTTGTTAAAATGAGATCCAACTAAAATTTGACAATCGACACTCTCCTTACAACAAAAATAATTTTTTTATTAACTACAACTAAAATTGTTAAAGTTTCGATAGATTTCTTTTAAAAATTTACGAAACCTAGGTGATACACTTTGGTTAGAAGTGTAATGTGTATCAGGTTTTTGTAGGTGTATCAAATTTTGGAATATTTATTAGTATAATGTGTATTAGGTGTATCACTAATCCAAACTCATGTATCATTTGGTTATTAGTTTCTAAAATGTTTAATTGTATTAAAATACTAGTTGTATGTGTATTATTGCTAAAATTGTTATTGATAAATGTTTTAGTGGTTTTTTAGACTTGATCTTATTTTTACAACTTTAAGGTTGATCTCACATTAACTCTCCCCTATATATATATTTTTCCATGTGCACATGTGTTTTTATCATCTCGCTCATCTTAATTGATACAAGTCTATACCAACATCAACGACGTCAAGTAACCTGCCACCATGACCTTCCATATTAATACAATACTAATACAAGCAAAGAAACAAATATTTCAACACTAATACAACAACTAAATACTCGTAAACAAATAATGTCAATAAAGGTCCAAGTTTAACACAGATAAACATCGCCCTTCTAAATAATGTCAATAAAGGAAGTCAAACGGTCAGTGGATACCCCTTCTTTGGTTTATATGTACCTTAAAACACATATGCAAACCCCTTTTAATTTACTTTATTTAAAGGTCTATACATAGAACATCAATAAATTCACCTATCGCTAACCATCTATTATGAATCCAAAACAACCTACCAAGGAGATAACAAGGATTAAAAACAAATATTGGTTTGACATAGAAAATATATTCTATACCAGTTGGTGCACACATACACGAACACATAGATGATGCAAACAATTCAAAATTAATGAATGTACTTCTATGGCTAATCTACGTTTTGTTAAAGCCTAAGTTTATAGTTTTGATATTAAATTAATTTTCAACAAAGAAACAACAAAACAATACAAGTGCTAACGATTTATAACCATGAATTTAACCACCTTTGAATTAGAAAATAGATCTTTGAAACGTCATTATCAAGACTCACCTTAGATCAAAACAAAAAAAATGCATTCAAGATTAGATAAAACCAAAAAAATAATGACAAATAACGATTTGGTTCACAATAATACAAAATCAAAAACAATATTTTAGTTTTCATGTAAATCGAACCTCAAATAGGTTTTTAGCTTTTTCATCAGTCTCCTACATAAGAATATAGATACTATTTCATATTGTTTAACAAAACAAATGACGCACTGCATATATCTTTGACAATGATTTCATACTTAAGAATTCGTGTATTTTAATAAATAAAAAAAACAAATAACTCAAATTTAAACAAACCTCAAGTTAGCTACGGCCTACGAACCCGGTTCTTGGAGCGTGTATATACAGAGAGGCAAATTAGAGAGATGGGGCGGCGGTTATTTTGTGTCCAGGGTGAAAAATAGATCTGAAATTGTGTTCCTTATTTTGTGTCCAAGGTGAAAAATTAGAGAGATGGGGGGCGGATATTTTGGAGCGTGATATGGTCAAAATCAAATTTCTTATATAATGGAACAGTATTTTATTAGAATATTTTGAAATACCCTTAATACCCTTAAAAGCTTTACAAACTAATACCTAATATTTCATTTAATTACATTTATAACACCACTCATATTAACCATCGATCAAAAAATCAATGGTCTAGATTGGTTCTTGCGGTTCATAATTTATTTGGTTACGAAAATAACCCCCATATATATATATATATATATATATATATATATATATATATATATATATATATATATATATATATATATATATATATATATATATATATATATATATATATATATATATATATATATATATATATATATATATATATATATATATATATATATATATATATATATATATATATAGGCATTTGACATTAATGCCACCTCACCTCTACCTCAATGACACCTCAATGCCACCTCAATGCCACCTAAGCAATATTATTTATTTTTCGGATTTTTTAATTTTTGGTAATTTTTCGGTTTTTTTAATTTTTTAGTAATTTTCGGATTTTTATTAAATATTTTTGAAAATTGTTTATAAAAAAGGTGTCTAGCAAGGATTGAACCTTGGTCATTTAGATAAATAACTTGTGTGTTTACCACTTAGGCAACAAGTTATTTTGATAATTATGTTGCATATTATAATCTATAAACCTATGCAACTATGAGAATCCCTACAACCAATTATTCACCATATCTATTCCTTAATTATAGCTTAACAATCTTTTAATTATATCCGACCTTTTATTCATTCATCACACAAAACCCTAATTTCATTCATTGGCCCAGTTTATATTAAATCATGTAAATTATATTGTTTTTTTTTACATATTGATTATTTTTTAATTATCATTGTTACAGTTTGAAGGAGTTTGGTTCATTGGAAGTTTTTGATCATGATTCATAGAATGTTATCCCAGGTTGGCATGATGTTTGTGGCACTCAAGGTTGCGTAGCATCTTCATCATCATATGCATATGATTTTATTGATTTCTTATTTTTCATAATGATCACTTGCTTTAATGTATATACGCTTTGCAATATATTTACTCCACCTGATTATCCTTATAAAAAAGAAACTCAATCTCATGTTGATAGAGAAAAAGATACGTATACAAGTTGAAAACACATGATTGCATATTCTTATACAAGTTGATACCTAGGTAGAATGACTCATTTGATTATACATAAATTCATATTCTATTAACAGGAATGCATGCACAAAAATGTGTATTTCATACTGCATAAAGCATCATCCAACTTGTGACTAAACAATTACCATGATATAAACATGGTATTTTCAAATTGTATATGCATTAGTTGGATGATATGAAATCAAATTGGTTGTAATCCACACTGAAGTTCAATTTAGTAAGCATTCGTGTCATCTATTTACTACTTATATAGTTTTATGGGTCGTAATTACTACCTCTAATTGATCATGTTTTTTGTGGGTTTTGTAGGTACCTGCTTGAACAAGTTCTGCCTCACAAAATATCGATGAGTGTTGTACAACCAGATGTTCGCTATGACATCATTGGGCGCTAAAGTAGATGGGTCAGTTAATAATGGCCGTGGCCCATATGTATTTAGAGATTGGGAATGTCCACTTTTTCCAACCATTAGATTTTCACAAAAACAAAGGCATGTGTAACCTTACTAATGACTGACCTTATTTTGCAGGCTAATGGCAACCGGTAGTACAAATGACTCGAGCACGACCAACATCCAGAACAAAAAATGATGAAGAACCGAGAAATTGTAAGCATTGCGGACATAAAAGCGGAAACATGAACAAAGTGATTAAAGTTAAAGAGTACCAAAGCGGATTGCTAAAAGGGATTTGGATGTCGGAGAGCAGAGAGATGGCATCGGACACTAGATAACCAAATTACACTTCTTCTAAAGATACACGCGACTTATTGCTATACCCGATGAACATTTTCCACCCACTACTTCCAAGTTCGGTGCGTACAATGACTTGGGTCGAAGAGTCGATGCGAATGAATCAATGCTTCGGTATAATAAATTCGATAATCAATTTTGACATCTACATATATTATAAAAATAACTAACTTTATTTACATATTACATAGGATATGCGTGCAAGGTCGGTTAAAAAAAGACAACCGGAGTTGCAACGACAATTGAATCAGTTTCAAACACCCCTGTAGCTATTGATTGTTTGTTTCTTTTGGCTGCCGTGATATCTGTATATGCTTTTGGCGCTGTTGTAAGGAACACCATTCAGGTTCTTACTAAGCACCTTTTGTATCTTGGAATATTGATATGCAAGCTAATTGTCACATGGTGATTAGGTTGTTGGTTCATAGGTTCTAAATTAACTATGAATGGTGATTAGGCTAATTGTCACATGGTGCAAGCTAATTGTCACATAGTAATTGTCACATGGTGATTAGGCTAATTGTCACATGAATGGTGATTAGGCTAATTGTCAAATGGTGCAAGCTAATTGTCACATAGTAATTGTCACATGGTGATTAGGCTAATTGTCACATGAATGCGCTTGCACTTAAAGAACTCGGTTATCTCATAGTAGGGTCTTCAATCACAAGATTAACTATGAATGGTGGGATTATTCCGGTGTAAATGAATTCAGGTTGTAAGTAGCCATTGATTCCAATGGTTAGTGGATGGTCTCAAGGGAAAATGGTTAGTGGAGTCTTAACTCTCTAATTGGATCACGCTATCCCCTGAATAACAATTTATCATGGTTCTTTATTATACCTCACTCATATTTATTCATTCTCCACATCTACAGATGATCGTGTAACAAGGGTACTACGTTTATATAAAGTTTCTTAAAGGATATTCGATGTACCCTTTGTTCCAACGTCAAGTGTAATTGGTCTTGTGCAATGTGCAGGCTTTCGATGCAAGTATTGTTTGGGTAAATTGTTCACATCCAATAAAGGCGATGGCATGGAATTTATGTACATTGCATTGAAGGTAACAAAATAAAATACAGGAAGCATTGCGAAGCCAAGAAAATTCAAGCAACTTGGGTTGTGTTGGACAAGTATGGTTAACTATACTCTTGATTTTTAATTTAATTATTTTTTTTATCCTTTCACGTACTTATTATCTTATTTGATGTATGCAGGAAGCTTAAACATGAACAAAAGCGATGTATGGAAGACTTACAATGCAACATTGTGATAATGAAAAAGTGGAAATAGCTCACCTCCACATTCTTATTAAGAAGAAGTAATGTGCCTTTCGCTCCAATTCAAAACGGTACAGATGATGGGGTGGATTACTTTTTAAGAGAGGTAATCATGCAAATCTCATTTAAGAGAGGTTGTGACTGATTTTTTACGTGCCGCTAAAGATGATTTATTGGAGTCGAAGGGATGGAATGAGCCATTCTCAGCTTACACAAGCTCACCCTGATTAACACTCCATGGTTTACGATGAGCAATTTTTCAACTCATCACTTCTTGATTTCACACCCTCTAATTTTATTATCCACTGAAAATCGTTCTAGCCTGTGTGTTTCAGGGGCACGTACAGCTCAGCCCACAAACTCGAAAATCGTTCTAGCCTGTGTGTTTCAGGGGCACGTACAACTCAGCCCGCAAACTCTATTCGGTTTAACCCTCCTGATGCACTAATCAACAGCAGATTTCTACCATTCCCTAACTCCACACCTCACTGATATTTATGCAAACAACACTAGCTGATAATTTCGAAATAACACTCCCTGAGTCGACTATTCATACTCATTTGCATTCACCATTAATCTAATATCATCAATTGATCCGTATGAGAAACCAACCCATACCCTGTGTTTCCTACAGCTGTGATATCTACAGCTTTTCAACTCACTTCCTCATCTCTGCGTGAGTCACAAGCTCACTTAACTCCACCACGCACCGATAAAAAACAAAAAATCTCGATAAATTTTTCATCGGTCACCATTGTTCAATGAACAATTTCTTTGAGCACGCGTCTGAATCGACCCACAAACTCTATTCGGTTTAACACTCGATGCACTAATCAACATGATTTCTACCATTCCCTAACTCCACACCTCATCGATATTTATGCAAACAACACTAGTGATAATTTGAAAGAACACTCACGAGTCGAATATTCATACTCATTTGCATTCACCATTAACCTAATATCATCAATTGACCCTATGTGTTATGAATTATGTTTATGAATTGTTTTAAAAGTTATTTTGATTGAATGCTTAGTAGTAGGTGTGTTGATATTAAAATTTTTGTTGGTTTTTGATGTTAGTCAAATAAATAACCGCAAACTAAAGGATAAAGGGAAGGATAGTTTCTAAAACAATTTTCTTTGCGACATGCGAGACCAAAAGCGAGGGAGGAGTATTTTCATTTGATCCAAAATGGTGAGCTGGATATCATTGTTGGAACTCACTAACTTCTTGGCAGTCGTCTTACATATGAGAAATTAGGTCTTTAGAGGTTTATGAAGAACAAGTTAGCCTCTTTTGCCATATAACAAAATTTTAAAAATGTCATAACCATTAGATCTTTTGATATTGAAAATTTATAAATGCAACATGAGGTAACCAAGTTCAATGTATAACATGTGTTTATGGTTGGGGTTTGGTGTCAAGTAGAAGCAAATGATTTCTTACTTCACAACTCTCAAGTTGACTACCCCAAGCTGTAAGTATTCTCAAATCGATTTGTTATCTCATTTCTTCATATTGAAGATATATCAATTGCATAAGCTGACTAACATTACAATTTTTGTTTCAGTTGGTGATTTGAACCATCTCATTTCTGCAACAATATCTGGAGTTACCTGCTGTTTGAGGTTTCCTCGTCAAATCTAATCTTCGGAAACTTGCTGTGAATCTAATCCCATTCCCGCGTCTCCATTTCTTCATGGTTGGTTTTGCTCCACTTACCTCACATGGATCCCAGGAGTACCGTGCTTTAACTGTTCTAGATCTCACCCAACAAATGTGGGACACCAAGAATATGATATGTGCTGCTGACCCATGTCACGGGCGTTACTTGACTGCATCAGCCATCTACCGTGGAAAGATGAATACAGGTCATGTTCCGATTTGTTTTAGAGACACAGTACTCCTCTTTCTCTCTTTCCGCCTTGCGCATTGTCACGATGTCACCCAAGAGCAAATGCATTTAAAAGAAAAGATTTTACATTTTCTTTTAGATGTATTAATTACGTGGGGGCCGATATTTATCATGTCAACTAATGCTACCTTTCCTTTGAATTTTTAAGGTAAAATGTCGCATAATTTTGTGGTTTACAAATCCATGAAGAAAATTACAGATTATATAATTAGTTTGAGATAAAATTAGATGAGCACGAATAGGAATAAGATAGCCATTGAGATTGGCTCCCATGTGTTTTGACCGAGAATCAAATATAGAATGGTAGTTTATTTTTCCCGAGCATTCACATTTGTATTCATGTTCCCGAGTTGCAAATACAGAAAAAGAAGGGCCTAATTGTTATCTTCATAAACGGCCATCAAGTCTACAAGATTGTTAAAACCTCAAGTTTATTGACTTCATGTGGGACATGGTAGCGCATAATTATGTTTTGCGTAGCTTAAAAGAATGAAAAATCATAAGACATATCTCACCTCTGAACATGCACAGACAAGGAAAGGCAAACCAGAAATTTTGTGGTGTTTCTCGCGTCGTTCATTTGTCGTATTATTAACACTATTTTTTGAATTGTTTATTAAATACTGTTTTTCTTAAACAGATGTGGCGATAGCAAGGAATGTGAGGGCGCGTATTTGACTTCCCGTGAAGATGTTGATGTGGCCAGCTCTCTAGTGCAGTATACCAGACTTTGGGTATCAAACCCTCGGGATCCACCTTTGTTCCCAACGCATGTGAATGTTATTTGTTTTCCAGCAATATTTTTTCCAGTTCTTATTAGTTGTTGGGGGTGCCTTCATACAATTTATATTTGAATATGTAAGATGGAGCAGGCATTCATGCAGAAAACTGACCCATGGGGATATAAAAGAAAAAGTTGATGTTCAAGGGTCATATTTAAAGGTTATGTTTATTAAAATTTCTTAGTAGTTTAAAAATGGCAGGTGCATGAATTTAGTATGGGTCAAAAGGGTATTTTGTGTTGGTCAATAATCGAGAAACTATCATTATGTCAACCTGTTCGACCCTTTCAATGCGTATAGACACATTCTCATTTTAGCCTTTTCAAAGTGCTAATCTGTGTATATTATGGCTCAATCCCATTAAGTCATTTAAAATGGAGCGACTCTAAGTTAATTTTGTTCCTAAGGCTCATACCATAGTCACATCCCACCGTAGTTCGTCAAGCGAGAACCATATCTAACGACCCGTTACCACCTTGTCACCTCAACTCACATTAGTGATTGTTGTGTATAGAATCGAAAATGAGTGGTTAGGCGTGTTAAAATAGTTTATTTGTGTGATCAAGTCAAAAAGTTCGGTTGTGTTGACATGGAATGTTGATTTTCAAAACGTTTACTATAAGTGTTGAAACCATAAAGTTAAATATGAAACAGATTACTTTATTCGGTAATTTTAGTGGAGTGCGGATTAGTGCACCTACCAAACAAAGGATGAGGGAGTGATAATTGCAACCACAAAACAATCATAACACACAATCGATATTGATTGATAAACTAACTAACATATTTGTATTTTAATATATTTTCATTATCTACAAATTTACACACACACATAAAATTCATAATGTTGTAAATATTATATATGTTGTGTTATTAACCATCCACGCAAACCATACAATTATTTATAATTCATAACCAAAACAAAAACCAACAACTAAAAACCAAATAAACAATTGTTTCATAATATTGTTTGACAATTCTAAACAATGTATTTCAGTTAACAAAAAAACAACAAACAAATAATTATAAGTCATGCCCATTGGTTAAAAACTATATATATATATATATATATATATATATATATATATATATATATATATATATATATATATATATATATATATATATATATATATATATATATATATATATATATATATATATATATATATATATATAATCTAGATCAAATAAGATCAAACTTAAAGTTGTTAAAATGAGATCCAACTAAAATTTGACAAGCAACACTCTCCTAACAACAAAACTAAATTTTTTATTAACTACAACTAAAATTGTTAAAGTTTCGATAGATTTCTTTTTAAAATTTACGAAATCTAGGTGATACACTTTGATTAGAAGTGTAATGTGTATCAGGTTATTGTATATGTATCAGATTTTGGAATACTTATTAGTGTAATGTGTATCACTAATCCAAACTCATATATCATTAAGTTATTAGTTGCTAAAATGTTATTTTGTATTAAAATATTATTTTTATAAGTATTATTGCTAAAATTGTTATTTATAAATGTTTTAGTGGTTTTTAGACTTGATCTTATTTTTACAACTTTAAGCTTGATCTCACGTTAACCCCCTATATATATATATATATATATATATATATATATATATATATATATATATATATATATATATATATATATATATATATATATATATATATATATAGTTAGGATCAAATAAGAAGATTACTTAAAATAAGAAGGAATAAGAAGAACTATAACCGCAAATCCGAGATGCACCGACCTAAATTAGATGCATCCTATAATCTTAGATGCATTATAACGCACCATAGTTTGTTTTCTAGCTTTTAATCGAGATGCATATCGTATATTAGATGCATTTCATAATTTATCTTGTTTTTGTTCCTCTGCGCGCCGAAATCATGAAAATCAATTTGCACCATCTCGTACATCAAATTAACTTTGAAACTCAAGATGTTGCATCTATATGAATAGAAATGCATCTAATGCAAGTCGTTGCATCTCAAATGTGTGGTTTTGGTCACTTTCACCACTTCTTATTTTAATTTACTTCTCTTTGGATCTCTGCTCTCTCTCTCTATATATATATATATATATATTTATAAGTATATAAATATATGAATACGTTATTCGATAACGACACATACTAAAAGTGAAAAAAATAAACTCTTGGCAACATCGTTATAAATCGGCAAAGGGGAACATTTAAATTATATATATAATTGGGAATTTCCAAGGAATAACTAACTAAGTCGATATAGCACATCTTTTGAATTTGAACTTTAAGCACTCCCACACAAGTGAAAACAACGCTAGTATCACACTATTGAATTGTATATTCAATGCTCTATCATTTTGGTCGTGAACTAAACGTTTATCATAATTTTGAGACTTGCCATCTCGTACCAAGGTTCCGGGTTGGAGCCGTTGCTATATCATACTTGATCTCGTTGTGCTTTATCACTATCACCAAGGTGAGTTCATAGCCTCGCTTTTACTTATCTTTACAAACCCCGCGAGGGAGATACATGCTATAAACTAGAACACAAGGTTTTTGCAACTGTACGCTACTTGATTATTGGTATTGCCTAAGTTATTAGCCGAAAGACCCCTGCATCATGAACCATTAGTCACTTACGAGTGAACGCATATATCGTGAATATTACTATGGGAATGTGACCCGTCTTGGTTATCGAAAATAACTGGGCGCACCATATTTAATTGCATTAGGTAATTGGCTATTACCTCCTTGGGGCAAACTCATACGCATACACGATAATTAGGTGTATACTGATTGAGTATTGGTGTCATGAGCTTAACGCATAATAATCTGTGATTTTCTATGATAAGTTGTTGGTTTACAATTATCATCTTTCTTGTGTTCAACTGATTAACTATAAACATATGGATTCACTCAACATTGTTGTTGACGTTTTAAGCATGTTATCTCAGGTAATAATTGAAGAACATCCTTATGGCACGGAGTGGGCTTGCAAGACCTTTTTATCGTGGTGTAAACATAAAGTTATCATTTTCCACAAACTCATGATCTATCTTTTGTGTACCATCAAAAACTATTTGGAAGTGTTTTGTAACAAACTATGAGTTTTTCTTGAATGATAACAACTTTTATTAAAACGTCTCTTTTGAGTCGTTTATGATTATTAACTGTGATCCTTGAAGTGACACCCAAATTAGCCTTCCGTTGTCATAATGAGATTTTGGAGGTGTTACAGAGTATTTATGAAAATACAAAACTCTCAAAGTGTTAACAAAATATGTTTATAATCATAAACACTTTGAGAGATTTTCAAGTAAAAGGTTTTATGGAAACATAAGAATAGTCATGGAGTTATAAGGTGACTAAGGTTAGGAAAAATATGTCCTATGATCTGCCAGAGTCGGAGGGATCTACCCAAGGACAATACCCAAAGTTAGTATTAGAAGTCCTTAGGTATGATTGAAAAAAGGAGAATATGAGAAAAAGGAGAAAGAAAGAGTTGAAGAATTAAAAAGAAAAGTTAAAGAAAAGGGTGAAAAGAAATAGCCCTCCATATGTTCAACTTAGGGCAGAAACCGTGTTCAATTCATATGCTACTGGTTGTCACTAAGGTGACACCGGTTTGAAGTCAAAGACGTCATGGACCCAGTGACGCACTGCACTCAACCTTCTAAGCCACTCAAGTTCTCTCAAAAGGACTTGTTTCATTCTCACGGGGAACCCTGCATAATCTATCGACCTCTCACTACGAGATGTGTTGATATTGAAACAGGAGACACCGCTCCAGTCTCCGACTACTAAAATCAAAACGCACTAATCGAGTCTAGAGCCACGAGATTCATCAAAAGATCTCTTAGGAACACTAAATATTTCATCAATTGTTGTTCAAACAATATGGACACAAGTGATATAATTCTAGAGTCCTACGCCGATCCTAGCAATCTACCAGAACATTTATGAGAGTATTTACAATTGTGATCCTCAGTGATTGAATGGAAACTCCTGCCATGGTCAATATCAAACAGCCCTGACAGCAGGTTACTTCGGTAATCCCTTGTGGGTTACGCTTAGTGTTCGCGGTGGTCTTAAATGGTCTACAGTCGTGGAGTGATACCACAGTGTACTACAGCGACTCACAGCGACAGAGTGAAGATATTGAGTATGGGGACATGCCAGTGACCATCCGGTCTGAGATTCATCAAAGAACGCGCCAGCAATATGGGATGTACATGTACGAAATATACAAACTCTTACGTCGGGAACTTTATTGCTAACTGTTTACATGCAGGATTGGAGATCCGGAGTTTCAAGAGAGACCTTCACTACCACCACTATCATCAACAGCACTCCATCTCCACATGCTCATATCAACATCGTATCACATGAAAGTTCTCACCAAAATCAAGGCAACACAAAGTTAAAAAATGATTGTACGCCAAAGTCAAAGAATCTACAAAGTTTAAAGACTTGAAAACTACACAAATATGAAAGTCAAAGTCAAATGAAGTATGAGCATGGTGGAGAAAGACGTGAAGACACCAGTACCAAAGACGTTGATGAACGGCAGACAACAACATATGATCACAACAACAACAAAGAACAAAGACATATGAGACGTCAAGCTGATAAAGTTAAAGAAAGCAAAGCACATTTACTCACTTGGAAGAAGATTGGTGGAAAGACGTCGAGCAACCTAGATGACCAACCCTTAGGGGGAGCTTTTTGGGATTACGTGTAACTACAATCAAGTGTCGGTCATTAACTATGTAATAGGTTGCTATGTAATTAGGCTTATATGTTAGTATTTATGTCTAGGCTTATGAAGTAAGCCCATGGGCCTATGACAAGGTCCAAACGTGAACATGGAAAGGACTAGATGTGTTGACCTAGCTCCCTCTCCTATATAAACTCATGTAAGTCTCATTTGAGAGTGTTGGTTCTTTCATATTGCAAGTAAACCTTTGTTATTCATTCTTGTGAAAGTATCGACCATTCTACCTTTATCTCTTATCATTATATGATTTTTATGCTTGTGTTATTAGTATTATGGTTACCTAACACATATGTTATTCTAACATAGCATATTTGAGCAATCTAAACTTATAGTGAACATGTCTATTCTAGTTAACGCAAGTGAAAACCTAGTTAAGATATATTTTAACATCTTAGCATTCAGGGTTAAGTTATCTCTGTTGGAATTATATAACATGACAATCATAAATATAAACAATAAACATCAAGTACACATGCGGAAGCGTATAGGAAAGATTAACGAATAATTAATTAACATAAACAAGAATATGCGTACCTTTCTTGATTCTAGCCGAACAAGAATCAAATCTACAAACTAGCAATTGGATGAACCTTAATTAGGGTTTATAGGATTATGTGAATTACCCCTTACCGCTTTGTAATTCAATCCAAGAATACTAACAATAATCACTACAAGAAAAGGGGCCTTTTAGGACCTTTTTCTGCGACACTGTCCTAAGCAGCGTCCTAAAAACGCATATAATATGACGAGCTAGTTTATGAGTCCTATTATCATGGAACCTAATATGACATTTCATGTATTGGTCTTATTAAATGAGTTTTATAAGACACTTACTCATTTGAGTCTCGTTATGATATAGCATAATACAACACTTGTTTTTTAGGTCATAATATCTTATGTTTTATAGGACTCTATGTTGTAGAGGTCATATTATATATACTCTAATATGACACAAGTATATGCGTCCTATTAGGTTTGATTTTATAAGACACTTATATGGTTTGGTCGTATAACGAAGAATTCTAATAGGACACTTAGTATACATGTCGTAATAAATAAGTTTTAAGGGACACTTATTTACTTAGGTCTTATTATGAAAGAAACTTGATATGACACTTAATATTTTAGTCTTATTATCACAATTTTTATCGAATACTAGTTCGTTGGTGTCTTTTTGTATTTGACCTTTTAGGACACCTAATGTAAATGATTTATAACACATATGGCATATGTTATTATCGTATTTTACAAAACTCAAAAGTCGTACATTTATACTAACGTTCTGTTACTAGTATTTTCTAATTACTTAAAACTTACACCATATTTCGAAGCAATTAGGTTGAAAGTGTCATTTTACTCATTGAACTTAACTTAAATCATGAAAGTAAAAGCTCGGTTGAACTCACGTGAAATTTTTTATAATCAACTAAAGTTTTGATATTTCAATTCTATAGTCAAGTCAAGCTTGGTAAGTTCGTACTACGTTTGGGGAATATAAACATATAGCGGCTACATGAACTTTTCCAAATATAAATTTTTTACGTGATTGAGTTTGTGTGATGATCTAAACTAAATTTTGCATGGTCTAGTTGACCAAATTGTCAGGCACCGTAACATGTTAACATAACAAACATTATGTGAGATTTTGTATTATAATTGACTCGATTACGTCCCAGATCTAATTAAGAAAACTTCACATGTAAATTATAATTTATATTGAATTACTCATAATAAATCTCAAACTTATGATATAAAATTTTGATCAATATACCATTACGATTTTACAAAAGTTAAGTTAAATGCTTTAAAAACTTGGTTTCAAATCGACCCGGTCGAGTCACCGGGCTACCTGTTTGACCGTCGGGTCAACCGGTTTTCTATTAATAAATCTATATTTTTTCAACCGGTTCGGCCACCGGGTTAAGTCGGTTCAACCGGGTTGACCATCGTCGCAACCTTGTTTTCTATTAAAAAAAACAACAAACTCGGTCAAGTTTCGAGAACCGGGTTAACCCGTTTTTGAAACCCCATTTTTTAACCCATTTTTTTGATCGGACTTGTTTCGACCGGTTAAACCGGCCGGGTCAAATCGGATTTCAAGACACAAGTTAAGTGTTCATAAAACTTAAATTCTTTTGGTAAAATAAAATATGTTTCACATATTCCCTCCCTCTTTTCCCCCATTCTTTTCACTTTTACATACATCCCGCTCTTTGTAAAGCCCCAAATAAAAACCTCTTGCTTTTCCTTCTCACTGTTTATATCATTTTCATTTCTCCCTACTTTTTATTGCTTCATTTCGTGATTGATGGTATAAGTTTAATTATTCATTTTTTTAATAATTAGGTTTGCTTTTAATTTTAGCCTGTAATAGATCAGATGGAACCTACTTATTTGAATCTCATGTGAGTTTTTTGAAGTGATCTATCAAATAAGTTCATTGATGTGGTTGTGATGATAACATAGATTAAAGCTTACATTAGTCAAGTTTTGTTCATGGATCAGTTGATCATTGTTGATACTATAGGGCTTTAGTGCTCTATGTGCTTTTTTTATGCACATAAAATGTTTGATGAAATGCATAAATGAAAAAAAAATGACATCTTTATTTACCTTTCAAGTCTTTATAATTACAAGGGTTTTGGTTGAAATTAACAAGTGCAGAAGGTGTAAGTGAGATGAGTTTTATAGTGTTTAATGAATAAATGATTTGTTTTTGGACGATGCCGTCAAGGAAGAATAAAAGAGTTTGCACCAGAATTGACAACGAGAGCCAACAAGTTGAAGATGTACTTCAGACATGATCAAACTATTCTGATGATGGGGAAGGTATGTATTCATTTTATAGCTTGTGTATATGGTTCAGTAAATGCTCTTATCTTTTTGAATATTTATTTGATTGCAACTTTATTTTCCTAATTCAAGTGATTAAACGCAAAATGAGTGCGTCTGAATCAATGGAAGAAACTTGTTAAGACTTGGAATAAAGAAAACTGAAAGGTATGTTAATTTGTTACCAAGTGTACCTACTAGTACTTCTTTCGATTAATGATTCTCTAAAATGACCAACAAACTTGCATCTACTAGTACTTGTTTTGGCCTGCTCTTAATTGCTAGTGTATGCATATAGCACCTGTATATAGTATTATAGAACATCTAAGTAATTATAAACCTTATACAGTAGAGAATATATGTATTTTAAGCCCATATAAATAATCATACACAAGCCTTTATATGAAAAAATATATAAAAGTTAATTACCTCCTTTCTACTTATTTTTTAAACTAATAACCTACATAGACACTTTTTCTACTTAATTACCTCATTTCTACTTATATTACAAAAAATCACTTATTTGGTATATCACCACTTTACGTGGACATGATTTTAGTATTTTACTAGTAATTGCTATTGTTTTCTTTGGTATAAACAAATAGACGCCTGTAACAATTGATTGATAAATCTGGTTGGTTGTGTATTTTAGTTTGGACAACCTAAATTTTTAATAGTATTTGCCCTATAGGTTGGGAAAATGTGAATTTGTCATTTTCCTCCAAGCGGAATGATACAGTTTTACTCTCTTCCCGTCCCCCTAATAATCTGAAGTCACCTTCAGTTTCTCTTTGCATGACTGTGCTCCCATTCCATCAACAAAATCACCTGAATACATAGGAAAAACTGGACTGATCTTCATAATACATGAGCTAGCATGACCAGACTATTATGAAGGGTTCATATATGACCAATTTTATTAAATAAGAATACACCCAGAACCAGTTGGGTTAAACCCAAAAACTTTATAAATGACGTGATCATAAAGTATGGCATAAACAAAGATAACCTGAGTGAATCCATATCATTTGGACCTAATGCCCCTGCATCAAGTAACACATGCCAATTGTTTTGTTAAACCAACGTCATCCACTGATACAAATACTTAGCACCCGTAACTCCAACTGAATAGGATACATAAAAAGACATGTAGGAGAATCTTTTTTCCTTTAGCACTCTTAACTGGTTTTCGTGATTAAACATTGTTATCAGCTTCTTATTTGTATGAAAAGGGTACGCTTCAGCTAAAAGTTTAAAAACAGAACAATGTACTAACAGTGAGCACAAGACTATTCGTTTTCGAGGATATTTAATTAGTCCATAATGCTAGTATTGATATCTTATATATGTTTGTTGGTTGTATAATTGTAGGTGGTACGTGAGGATGATGCATGAAGATGACTCATGATGACTCAGATTATCTACTTCGACTTTAGTTCTCATTTTTCAGTTTCCATGTAATAAAATGTCGAAGACTATTTTGGATGATGTTAACCTTAACCGAGTTAAAACTTTTGTTATGTATATGAAAAATCTACTTGTTACAACTTTGACTCATTAATATCTTATGTGTTGTGTTTTATATCGTGTTCAATTAGAATTGTTCTTAGGTCCTACAACTATTTCATGAAAGTATGTTGAAAACAAAATTTTGTAAAAAATGGAAAACATCTTATAGTGTATGTATGTCGAGACACTAAATTTTGTCTCAACACGCACATGTATATTAGGACCTTTTTTTGCACTCAAATAAGAGTTAATGCAACACACAATTTCGTTCTAAGAAAACACTTTTTAGGACTCATATTTTAGAACACTTTTAAGCATCATATTACCTTGTCTATTAGGACACAAATTGCCCCGTATAAAACGTTTTATGAGACTACTTTTTTTGTTTCATAATATTGGAACTTAATAGGATGCTTATAAGCGTCCTAATAATTTTTTCACTTTATACAACACCTTTATATGTGACACTTATATCATTGGTCCTATTATGCTAAAGGTCCTATAAAGTAACCTGATATGACACTATCCGGCGTCCTATAAGACCTGATTTCTTGTAGTGAATGTGTTAGTACCACTTTCATGTACACACGTACTATACCGAATTAAAGGAATGCTAGTTTTAATCAAACAAAATAATTTGAGTTTGGAAAAGCTTTGGATCGACACCCATAAGGTGTTGTCGACCGAATTATGCAAAAACACACAAAACTATTTAGGTTTTAGCATAATGAGTACAAGAGAGATAAATTACAAACACCATTGGTTTTGTATTTATACCCAAACAAACTTGGTGAACAAGTTTGAGTTGTAGATGGATTGGGTTTCCTTTTCTTGTGGCCGATCGGATGAGGTATCCCACAAGGAATTCCGGAACCTTCCCATTATTTATAACTTAGTCCTTTTCCAATTACATTTAACGACCGTTAGTCCATTACACTAATTACTTAACGTCCGTTATGTTATTTCATTTAATTAATAAATAAATATAACTATTACATTTAATTATTAACTTTAATTCTCATACGTAAAGTGTGCAATCCCGTGGTCTCGAGTTCGATCCTAACACACGTCTATTAATTTATTGTCCATTAAACCAACAGCTCCCACTTGGACATATCTTAATAGTGTGATCACATCGGTTAGCGTCTAGCAACACTTCGATGCCTCTAGTACAACTCGAGCAAGGCTCCTGGAAAACCTTTTAATGAGTTCGCATTATTATTATCATTTTGTTTCTAATACCATGTTAAATAAAGATATGGAATTAAGTCATTCTTTATTCAACCATTCTGTTTCTCGTTATAAGTGATTGAGCAAGATTACCAAATCTTCTAAACATATTTAGGGGAGATTTTGGGTGTGGCCACATAAACATCTTGTCAACCCTACGAGGGGCCCAACAGTATTAAACTCCAAAATAAATTTGAAGGAACAAATTCTATCTTGACTACAAGAATAACCCACAAACTTTGCAACACTTCAAGAAACAACCCTTATGACTACCAGTTACGTATAGCGTTAAGTTGTTCCACATAAGTGCACTACATTCATGACACTTATCTGGTATCTCAAGTCTGAGGATAACTATTCATGATTTACTTAATAACAATATCCATAAAGTAAAATCATGTAGTTGGGATAAGTCCTATATTCAATTCATTGAATATCATCTGAAATTGGTATGCTTTCTCATCAATATACTTTTAAGTATATTCTACCAAATCACTCAAATTTGTCTTAATTTAACGATACTCCCATATCATTAATTGACAACGGACGATGTAGAATAAATAAATTTATTCACGGATTAAACATGCAAATATATGATACAATATATTATAAAATCAAACATACCAAGTACTTGATTTATTATAACAATTGTTTAACATCCCTTATCCAAATGCCAAATAGATCAATGCATGAAAATTCCAGTTGATGAATTATGCCTTAAGTAATGACAATCATACTTGTTGACAAGGCATAAATCAACCAAATTGATCTATCGTAATTTTGAGAATACTTATTTTAAGAATTCAATCAGTGAAGTCCTTGTATGTGTGCATTCACCAATCCACATAATAATTCATAAAGTGTGTAACATCCTCTATCACCAATTTAAACTTTCAAACATTTTAAAGTTTAAAGTATTCTTCTTCTTTTAATGTATAATGCAACTGCGCTCTTAGATAGCACAACTAGTTCACATGGCCATTAACAAGGATGAAATCCTACCATGACTAGTATTGAGTGTCATCTCAATTAAACCAGCATCATTGTATACAAACAACAATATGCTCATTAAAACTCCGTAAACTTTAATATCTTATTGTGTAATGTTTGATGTCTTCCAAACTTTCAAGTTTGAAGGCGATGACAATTTGCACAACAATTGACATATTGTTCATCCATAGAATCTAGGAGCAATTCCGGTGAGGATGTAATTCTATTAGAATATTCATTACACAAGTTATCTAATAACTTTTAGTTAGATATCAATGTTGTCAAATCACTTCTTATTCAAGACTGATATAACAATTTTAATACACAACATGATGTACAAGATGAATCTACAGGTCAAACTTAGATTTCATTCATGTTTTATCTTGTAAGAAGATATTTATCCATTTCCCAAATGATATATCATGTTTTATTAGAATCATTTATTTTACTGCACATGTTTATTAATAATAAACATATATTCCAAGGTTGTATGTTTTAATTCTTAAATATTATAAGTGAAGTTTCATTCCAATATAAGACTTAACATTTAGCTTACAAGGAATGTTACTTCCTATATGTTATACAACATATAAGATTTAAAACCTTAACATAATACTCCCACTAGCTTTCAGGAATACTTAAAATTTATCTTATTTCAATTATAAATCAAAACTAGGATTTAATAATTAAACATAAGAATAATTTCACAGATGCATGCATTTATCCATTCATGAATTATTGCACTTCATACACTTCCAAAGATTATATGAATTCAAAAAACCTTTCAATTACTTACCGTCCTCGCTCAAGTAATTTCTCAAGAAAGAATTTTGATATTCCATTGTCATATTTCATATTAATGAAAGCAAGTATGACAATTATCATCTTTATATATTTAATGTGTCTAGGAAAGAATATTCAATCACAATTAATTGCTTAAATATGATTAATAATCTTGTCATAAAACATGCATTAAATATGTGTACAAATTTTGTCCATATGATTTCTACATAGAAATTCAAACCACTAGGGTTTTTCATCTCTTTGAAGAAACTCATTTTCATTCTCTAGTCTAACTATTAAGATAAACCAAATTTCCAAAATTGATTATCTTTATGGACAACATCTTTAACATTCATAGTATGAGTAATTTACCCAATTCAATATTTGGTAATCCATCATAATGATTATCAGGTTTACTATAATCCTGTAACTCATGTTCTTCTCAGCATATAAATCAAATATCTGAGATATCCTTACAGATCTATGAATGAAAATTCCATCATCTTAAGGTTAACATTTCATATCTAGCCTCATCATGATATTTACTAGTGTATTTAAGAAGATTATGTATCTTGTAATTTTATCTTCAAAGATAAAAAAAACTCCCACTTGCCTTTTGTAATATATAGACTATCTATATATACTTAGCAATTAGAGCAAAACTACATTGTTCTCTTTTGGGATATTACAAATACACATTGATAATTTCGACTTAAGTTTGTTAATAACCTATTCATAAGTAGTTTAACAAATTCAGAATCTTCAATTTTAAAACTTAATGTGATTCATCACATTCCATAATAAAATGGTGTTTTATTAATCTTCTAGGTTGGAGTCATATTGAGTATATTCAATCCATACTCAATTTTCTAACCTTGTTACTTTTTAAGAAAGAAGTTATGGTTATCTTGAATCAAACAAATCAAATAGAGTTTGATTCTCCTAACTGAACATACCATCAACTTGTGGTATTTCATTAGAATTAATATTGTAAGACAATCTAACAATATATAAGATAAACATATTCCTTTTGGCTTACCTATTTACCAACTAAGTCAACTTAATGGTATAATAGACTTTCCAAGCCAATTGCATGCTTTATAACATAAGTACTCTTTAACCAAGTCACTTCATATCCATGTCTCATCAAGAAAACATAAACTGTTATAATCCCATTATACGTTATAAATCATTGATCAACTCAATGACTTCTTGTATATGTCTTAATTAAAAACATAACAAGTTAACGTCTTACTTTATTATAAGTCTTAAAAGACTTTATGTTTATGTCTTTACAATGAATCATAAACATGTTTAACTAAAGTAATTATGAACACAACTCTTGGTTTCAATAGTAATTTCAAGTTAATTTATTTACTTCACAATAATGTAGGACTACATTATTTTTCATTTATGTCATTCCAAAATACATAAATAAACAAATTGAAGTAGTATTAGATTACTTCATTTATGTCATTCTAATAATACATAAATATCTAATTTGAAGTAGTCTTATATATCATTTTGACACATGTTCTAAATACTTGTCTAATTTAGAAAGCGCAAATATGTCCATGCAAGGTCGACTTCACATAGAGATTTACTTTGTTGTTGCAATCTCGCCAAGTTCGACATGACGTAAATTGCAACACCAAGTGTTTCTTGAATTAGATATGTACAAGTCATATTAGAATGTTAGTCTCTTACCTTGCGATCAAGAGAATCCGTTAAATCATATACCTATATGTTGTACCTTGCACACAATATAGATTTCTCCCACTTGTGCATGGAACAACATCATGTAGCAGATAAACAACATGACATATGTTTGTTTATGTGACCAATATGATTGTGTCAATGATATTAGCATAACTAGTAGATGTAGAACCACTTCATTTTCTAACAAGGAAACGTACATGACTATCCTTGAAAACATAAGTGTCTACAAGTGGAAAGTAATTATCTTAAGACATTTTAGAGATAATCTGGGTTCTACCAAGATGATAAAGCTTGTAACTCCCACTGAATTAAAGATCATTACATTAACTCCTTATTCAGTAATAAGAACAATACTCCCAATGGATTTGACAATATTGTAAGTGTTTCATTAACCAGTGAAAGAAAATAGTGTTCTATTTACTTCCCTACACTTTTGATAAAGTCCATACATAACAATTACTTATGTACTAAAAGAGTGTATTCTACTATGTAGATGATGAACTATCCATCAATGCTATTAACTTGAAAAATTGGGCATGCAATTTCTTTCTTAATAGTTCTACTATTCCAACAATTGTAAGTAGTACTTTTAAATGGTCAAAACAAAACAACTAGATAAAATATGCTAGTTTGTCTTTTACCAATTATACAGTAATTAGTCTAGCTTCTAATTTAATAACTCAGAAAATATGCAATTTTCTTAACTATTAAAATTTGCTTACGAGTTATGTATTTAGAATTTAGACAATTCTAATTGTCCTATCATACCTTTCTTCATTCATGAAAAGGAATAGGATTGAATCTCACTCTTTCTTATGAAAAGAGGACTAGGTTTATTCTTTTAGTAAAGTTGACTCTACCAAAACCCTTACGGTGTAGATCAATTTACCAATCTGAGAATAACCTTCGTTTACGGTTTAATGTTGCATTAATACATTTAAAGAATTAGCAAAATTCAATTTTAGTATTTTCGATAATTAAACTTTTCAAGAAAATAAAATACCCAAAGTAATATTCATATAACCATAGAATTTTCTCGAAAACTAGGATCCAAATTATCATAGGTTCATTACATCAGTTGATCTGCTAGTAACGAAAGCACATAATAAGGTAATATGTCGAACAATAATTGGCAAACATTTTCCAATTCCTAGATCATTATGGGATTTACATTTTCCAACGCTATTGCAAATGTAAACATGTTTCATCCCATCTTATGCCTTGAGTCCAGTTCTCACTTCCTACTCAACTTAAGTGTCTAACTTAAAGAACTGCAAATATGTTCATTTAAAGTCGACTTTACATAAAGATTTACCTCTCCATCACAATCTCGCCAAATCTTGTCATGACGTAAATTGCAACTTCAAGTGTTCCTTTTAATTAGATGGCATATAACTTAATTTATAAAGGGTACTAGTTTTGATTTTATGTGGTCAAATCAAATATGTACAAAGATGTCATGCATTCATCTTGTAGCATAAATTTAATAAAAACTTTTATTACCAATTCATAAAGATCAAATTATCAAAGTTTTGATTGAGGTATTGGGTTCACCAATCAAGGAATTTAGCGTTAATTATCGTCCATTATACCGTACTTTTGCATAAGTGTAAACACTTAGTGTTTCGGTAATTACCACCAAGTGGCGCATGGAATTAAAACTAATTAGCCCTTAAGATGAGTTTGTACATTTATGGCTTACTAAGTAGCTCAATCGAACTCACAAGGGAGAGGACCGAGTAAGCGCAAAAGCATAACCTTAGACATCCTTTCGGTGTGGTTGCGCACTTCTTTATTAACCCTTTATAGTTTGTTCTAGTGGGTGAGCCGTTCGGACCATTTGTACCAAAATCATCAATCAATTAAACTATTGAAAACTTAACTCTTAAAAACAAATCAAATTTCACCATTGTTTAGTCCGTATTATTTTCTATTCAAAATTACCCTTTGCTTAAAAGCTGTCTAACATAATAAACAAACAAGTAAACAAATAAAAATAAACAACTAAAAACAATGCACATAATAAACAATTTATACGTGTAAACAAGTAGCCACATGCAACTTATTCGATAAAACCCTATTAATAATCAATGTCTAGGTTAAATTAATGTATATATTAATTAGGGCTTTCACTCTCCCAATTGAAAGTGAGCCACATACATCGACGAATCGATTAAGTAAACCCATAATTAAAATATACCAAATTGCACATAATTGATTCATTAATGTATATAATTGAGTCTTCCCAATTCAAGATTTATCATAAATAAACATGTGATAAATATATCTTAACAATTAAACAAATATTCAAGTAACTATCCATGATAAACATGCATGTATTATCATGGATATATCATAACAATTATACAAATAGTCACAAGATCGCATATAATAATCCCATGTCACATAACAATTATTCATGAATTAATCACGTAACTTATATATTAATTCTAGGTTTCGATAAGGTTAGCAAACAATTTTCAAACCCTAAAAAAAATTTTATAAGTGTCGACTAAAAATAATAATAATGGGGTACGCCCAAAAAAAAAAAATTAAAATCGACCCATAAAAAAAATAATCCAAAACCCTAGATTAACCATATCAAACAACATACAATTATTTGTTTTATTACGCGTTTATGTAATTAATTACTCATTAAAAACCTGACTCTGATACCACTGTTGGAATTATATAACATGACAATCATAAATATAAACAATAAACATCAAGTACACATGCGGAAGCGTATAGGAAAGATTAACGAATAATTAATTAACATAAACAAGAATATGCGTACCTTTCTTGATTCTAGCCGAACAAGAATCAAATCCACAAACTAGCAATTGGATGAACCCTAATTAGGGTTTATAGGATTATGTGAATTACCCCTTACCGTTTTGTAATTCAATCCAAGAATACTAACAATAATGTGTTAGTACCACTTTCTTGTACACACGTACTATACCGAATTAAAGGAATGCTAGTTTTAATTAAACAAAATAATTTGAGTTTGGTAAAGCTTTGGATCGACACCCATAAGGTGTTGTCGATCAATTATGCAAAAACACACAAAACTATTTAGGTTTTAGCATAATGAGTACAAGAGATAAATTACAAACACCCTTGGTTTTGTATTTATACCCAAACAAACTTGGTGAACAAGTTTGAGTTGTAGATGGATTGGGTTTCCTTTTCTTGTGGCCGATCGGATGAGGTATCCCACAAGGAATTCGGAACCTTCCCGGAACAACTTCATTTTCCGATTATTTACCGTTACATTACAGTAATTTTAACGTCAATTACATTTAATTAACCGTTAGTCCATTATTTAATTATTAACTTTAATTACTTAACGTCCGAGTTATCCTAACACACGTCTATTAATTTTTGTTTAATTAATAAATAAATATAACTATTGATCTTGGTTCACTAATTTAATTATTAACTTTAATTCTCATGATCGGTTTAGGAAGTCTTATGTCTCAATCTTAATAAAAATAGTTTGTTTGAGTTATTCGGTCCTATTTTGAAGTATCCATCTACAAACCCATATCCCGGTTCCTATTAATCAATTATTTTAGTCCAATTAAACCAACAAGCACTCATCTTGAGCAAATTAAAGGTACGCACGTTCTAACTGTTCTTGTAGTTAGATTTTGATTATAACATTGACATGGATCCGTGGCTAGGGTTTGAAGTTAATGTTATTCCGGATATTAAACTATTAATATTAATTATACGAGTAACCTAAATCAGTAATAAAAACCCTCCATATAAGTCTAGACCGATTAACGTGGAGAAATAATCGAACTAGATTGTTAGACATGATAACGTATAGGGCGGAATCCGCCTGATAGAAGCAAACAGCATCTCGACCAGCACCAAAGCATAAGTCCTAGCTTGGACGGAGCAGGTGAAGCAAGCGGAGCTAGATGGGGGACAACATAAACCTAAAACCGGAGAGTAAGGGTCGATGACCGGGACACAGGGTCGTCTCGTGAATTTCAATGGCCCTGTGCCATTACCACAAAGAGGCCCTCAACCACACACATAATATACATATGTATAAGTAGCGCACAAATTAATTAAGCTCGAGTCTCATATTGTGTTCATATATATAATAGAAATGCATGAAATTTGGTGGCCCTCGCCAAGCAGAGACCCTGTGCAATCGCACCTCTTGCACTCCCCTAAAGCCGGCCCTGCCGGGACAAATACATAAATCTTAGTTATGCACTCCTTGACCGCGTTCCCATAAAGATGAGTAAGGTCCAAGCCACGAATAATGTGACCTGCTCGGAAAAGAAAGGAATATATTATGGGAAAGGAGTGCCGACCAAATCTTTCTATATATGGGTAAAAAGGTCGGGTCCGACGGGGGCACAACTCCCAAAGGCGGTTGGAAACCACACGTGCAAAAAAGATAGCTCGTATTCAAGGCTTAAGGTACCAAGCTCGAGGCAGTCACGCTATATATTGTCCGCCAGACATTAGTGGGATCAGGGGAGAACGACAAATTCCTTAGCCTATAAATATCAGACATTGCACCATTTGGACTCAAGTTTTTTCACATACTTCAACTCTACCATCTTGACTCTTTAATAAATATACACTTACTTTCATACCCGAGGTTGATCATGGGATCTCCTCCCGGACAAGACTAACGGTGTTCATTCTTAGCAAATCCACTCTCGTAAATCCAACCATTTCCGAACAACAAGCGGCGTCCTCAAGCCTATTGTAGTGTACATGTGGAATTAATACGGCTGCATTATATATTATCAGTATGATAGTACGCAAAGTGTCAATGGCAATGGCAATGGCAAACAATTTTCTTCCTTATTTTTGGTTGGTTTTTCATGGTAAAGACAAACCATATACGAGGTATCAACATTCTTATTGGTTATTTGAACAGAAACAAAAAGAGGAAGTCGTGTACCATGTCATATTTTCATATGATAGTTGCAAGTTTCAAACTTAAAGGGCCAGTATGTAAGTACAAATGTACTTTTGACTTCAAGATTTAAACTAAAACCGTCTAAAATCCAGTCCTAAATAAAGTCGAATTAGTTCTGTTTCTGTTCCTATAAATACATAAATAATAAGCACTGTTAATTTATGGAATAAAAATACTAAGTCGATAAATTGGTGTTTGAGTTTTCAATCGGTTCTGAAAGTATCAAAGTTATCTGAGGTATGTAATCATAATTATCGTTGTTTTGTTTTGCTATTTTATAACAAGATTATTAAGTGTTGATTAAAATCTTAAGTTTTGGTTTAATTATTGTGATATATAATTCAGTTATTCAATATAGGAGTAATAGGACGCCGATTGTGATTCAAGTTGGGTTGCTAGCATAATTGTATTTGAATTTAATTTGCGCGATATTTAATTCAATGATTTAGTTGAATTCTTTCTATATAAGCACTTTTTTGTGCTATTCTAAAGCAAAGCATAGGTTCTGAGTTTTTGGATCGGTTAATTGGCTCACTAACTTCTTTTATAACTACAAGCTTTTCAAGTATTTGGTTTGCTTTATTGGCTAAAAAAGAAGCTTTTTAAGTGTTTGGATTGGTGCATTGGCTATCCTGTTTTAATGCTTAATAAGCCCTTTTTAATGTTCTTGGTCATTACTGTATTTATATAAGTGATAAGCATTTTGAGTGATTGCATTATATATTTTTGTTGGACAATTGATGATACAGTAATAAATTAACTTGAAAATATTGTTATGAACATGTTTAGATGAAGCAGATTTCCGGTAGTTCTGTATGTAATCGATTCCCTTCTTTATCGACAAAATATCCATGGTTGGTTGCCCAAGGTTTAGAAGGGGAAGGCCACAATATTGGAGGCCAGTTTTTCTACACCATACACAACGAGTTGCCTCACTATCAGTGTCGAATCCCTGAGTTGCTCGGGAAACGTATCCAAGGATATTCTCATGGTTGGGTAATACTTTCCAACCATCCATATAACAATAAATGGTCTCTTTGGAACCAAGTTACATCTAAGATCATAAGTCTCCCCACCTTAATTTTAAAAGATGCAGAGTATGAGTCTATTGGCGAGTCTTGTTTGTCAGCCCCTCCTTATGATCCAAGTTCAATTCTTTTGTTAACAAGAACAGATAAATCTACGTTTGTATTTTGTTGGCTAGGTAGTAAAAGAAAGAAGTTTAGATGGACGGAAATGTCATATGCCTCCCAACTAAAGAGATTAACTTCCGATGGTGAATTAGTACATAGTCTAGCTTGTTGCAATGGTAAAGTATACGCCCTAAGTACCGATGGTTCTTTTTCTCATTTTGTCATACATGTTGACATTGTTTTTAAGTATAAAGAAGTTGTGATAAAACTAATGTTATTCGGTGCATCCCCTTTTTCTTCCTCCGGTCGCTATCGTGGTGGTGTAGACAATATTTATTATTTAAAAGGATCTTCTACCGAATTGTTCTACATTGAAATATGTTTTGAAGAGGAAACTAAGAATTTACAGAAAAAACCTGCTGATGTGTATTTGTTTAAAGCAGACATGACTTGTATAAATTGGGAAGAAAGGGAATGCCTTAAAGACTGGGATATCAGAGAATGCAATGATCTCGAAGACTTGGTCACTAGTAGTGAAAACTCAGACACGAGTAGTGAAATAAAAGAACTTGATCTCAAAGCGTTGGACATGAGTCGTAAAATATGGGAAGAAATAGATGATCTCAAAGACTTTAACTTTTTTGTGGATCTTGCTCGTGATCAATCAGTATTTTATAGTCGTGTAATTGCCTCAGATTTAGGAGGTTTTATACACATTCGTAGTGAAATGGGTGAAACAATATACTCATACCATGTTAAAGATAATACTATCTCCCTATCTTCTATACCCTCTCCAATGTTGCCCACAAGCCATGTGTCAATGTGGGAATGCAGGTATTGCCTCTTAACTAATTTGTGTTTGTTTATCCTATGTGTTTTATTATGTTTTTTATGCATAAAATCGCTGGTTACTTTCTGATTTATCCTATTTTAGTCAGTTTTTTTTGGTACATTAAATTCATTAAAAGATTGTTGTTTGTTCTTTTGAGTCATTTTGCAACTGTATCGTAGTATTTTTACCCCCCCAAAAAAAAAAAAAAAAAAAAAGTGTTAGTATTTTCATACAAGTTTTAATAAATTATTAATATATCATTTGTTAACATAATATTCAACATATATCTTAAAAGCTATCATAATTGTAATTTATTGAGGGTTTTTATTTACAAATTGGCACAAATCGGAGCACAAAACCATCTTTTAGTAACTCCTATTTAAAAAAATGTAGAATGCCTTAAATGGGATAAATGAAAAAGTGTGTTAAACTTCCATGCAAGTTTTTTTTAAAAAAAAAATAAAAAAATAAAAAAATTAGTGTGCAAAAAAAAAGTCCATCGACTAAAATTGTTCCATTTCATGTAGGTTAGAAGATGATCATGGAGAGGCCAAATGCATTAGTGTTTTTAGAGAACAGATGGAAGACGGCGATGCTATATTGTTAAGATTAGGTATGGATGATGGGGCATTTAATAAATCACACCTCCTCAATATTCCGTTTAATTGTTTGGAGACTATTATGGAGTTTTGTGTTGGTGTTGAATACATGAACTAACGTGCTACCTGCAAACAGTGTCATTTAGCAGCACCTTTGATTAAATGGAGTAATGAAACATCATTAAGGAGATTGCAAACTTATTCACTTGTTTCACCTTGGCTAATGGCAGTAGACAAAAATCGAGGTATTATCACTTTTACAGATCCTATGTTGGGTGACAACTACTTTATGCGGAATTTCCAATTACCAATTGTTAATGACAAAATATTTTGCTCAAGGTTTGGTTGGTTGTTATTTGAGAGCGATGAATTGAAGTGCTTAGTATTCTTTAACCCTTTCACAAACGATCTTCGAAAGCTTCCAAAACTCGAATATAGTTTAGAAACCTTATGTTTTTCGGCACCACCTACCTCCCTCGATTGTCTGGTTGTTGGATTTTCAACACTAGGGCATTGGCTTGTTGACATCCACTTTGTAAATCGGGAAGCAACATGGCGTACACTTCGTTTGGGCCCTGATCCGCATACTATTTGTTTTTCAACTTTTCATGGTCATGACTCATGATCTTTATGCCTTGTGTAACGAAGGAGAAGTTATTGTTATCAATAATCTGGGCAATGACGATTACTCGTTGAAGCTTGTTGAAGCCAAAGCCCCTAAAGGTTGTTGCAGATCTTCGCCACAATATTTCCTAACGAATTACGATCAACATCTGTTACTAGTTAGTGTGGGCGAGTATGGAGAAACTATTGAGGTATTCCAGCACAATAATTTTAAACAAGAATGGGAAAAGATAGATAGTGTAGGTAAGCACATGATTTATATTTGTGGTACAACATGTCTTTGCATCGAAGCTAAAACGCCACAAATGGAGAACAAGATCTTCTTTCCACGGCTACAAACCAAGAACAAGAAGGCAGTGTTTTATTCACTCGACACATGTACTTATCACACATTTGATGGTGAAAAGGTTCAAGAACAATTAGTGGATTTCTTTGGAACTACATATCATCTCTCCCCGCATGTGTGGATTGAAGCAGCATGGTCATAGTTCACTTAGTGTATTATTATGTTCTATCATGATGAGACACGTTAAACGTGTTGCGTCTTTTTATTGATTCATCTTTTTACTGTTTGACCATGTTAATGTGACCAAATTGTATCTGTGCCATGTGATGGATTCTAAATTGTTTGTGCCATAAACGTTTGGTTTTAACTATTCATAATAGTAACTTTCTTCGTAAATTCTTTTAACCAAAAGTATTAAGCAGCAAAGGCCATACGTCATATTATAATTTCAATCCTACTATATCGTTTCTGTTGTAATCGCTACAGCAAACCTGGATACTAGAGCGGATTACTCGATCTTTGAAGAAAACACAAGCACCAGATTATATATATGACAGAAAAGTAAAGAAAGAAGCACAAGAATATAACCCTTACCGAATGATTAATTAGTAAACCTTGAAAGAATGACGTGACAAACCCCTCCCCCCGTCACCTCCTTTATAGAGATGAGGGGGGAAGTAAACCGACTCCCACATGGGCATGAAGTCGGTTGTAAATACAAAAGAAAAGGAAAAACGTGTAGCTTGAGACTCAAGCTAACACCAACTCCTACTTTGACTAAAGTTAACAAACTTAACACTTAACCACCTTAGACTCTTGCTAATGTAAAGACTAATAGATAACAATTTCCACCTTAGGCTTTATGTTAGCCTATACCAACGTTCAACAACTCCAAGCAGTGTTGAAACTTGTGTCCAGGTACCACCTTCGTCAAGACATCCGCAACATTATGTTAAGTACCCACCTTCAGAACTTCAACCGTTTTTGCTTCCAAGATCTCTCTGATAAAGTGAAAACGCACATTGATGTGTTTAGTCCTCTCATGAAAAACATGATTCCGCGATAAGTGAATCGCTCCCTGATTATCACAATTAACTGCTACAGTGTTAAGCTCCACGCCCAACTCTTCCAAGAGTCCCCTTAGCCAAATAGCTTCCTTCATAGCCTACGTAAAGGCCATACAGGGGCGGAGCCAGGATTTCAAGTTAAGGGGGGCCGATATAAAATTTTAGAATGATAATGATATTATTCTAACCAATATCAAAGTATGAAAATCTGAAAAAGTAAAGGAAGAGTCAAATCTCTATTAAATTAAAGAAACATGTGTTTTACACTATAAGAAAGCCTTAATCAATCTTGATAAGACATTCAATGACTGTTAGCAACTTAGCTATTACTATTTGGCCTCCTTAATACTAAAAAAAATATGGTACCTCTTTGGTAGTTAATTTATGATTCTTGATTGCCAAACAAGTGTCATCTGTGAAGGCTATGGATGTAACAATACCTAGAAAATTAAGGGGAGCATTTGACTAAACAAAGTCTGTAGCTAAACTAGTTTTCCTCAACGTCGTATCATCATCGATCTTCAAATCCTTTGTCTCATAAACTAACATGCAAATAGTTTGCTTTGTTTTAGTTATCTTATGAGTTAATACTTAATATGATCGTTAATAATTCTAAAAGTCAAATACGTAATCAAGCATACAACAAGTGATAAATTGATAATCATACAAGGCTACAAGCAATTGATACTTTAATAGTTATCAAGTGAATGAAGTTATGAACAAAACTATCGATTAAATCACAATTCAATATTTCAAAGAATTGAAGACACAAAGATTCAAATAAGTGAATAATTAATTATGATCATTAATGAAAGAACAAATCAATAAAAGCATTCAATACCTTATCATAAAAAACAATTCTTTTGATCGGTTTATTCACTTGTTACACTCCTCATCCTTCTTGACTCTTGAGCTTCAACAATTACATTTTTTTATTCAAGAAACGCAATATTGAATCAGTAATTTTGGTAGGGGCCAATTGTTCTAATTCTTGAAATATTGGGCTTTTGGGGTATATTATAGTGGACTTATTGGGCTAGTTGGGGGAGGCCTAGCACCTACTAGTCCCCCCATTGCCTCCGCCCCTGAGGCCATATACTTTGCCTTTGTAGTTGAAAGAGCCACCACGTGTTTTAGCGTTGCCTTCGAGCTTACAACACATCCCTGTACTAAAAACGCGTAACCAGTGATACACCTACCTTTATCCGGATCCTTAGAGTAGTCTGAATCAACAAAACCTGTTACGTCCACATGGTTGGCACGATTTTTCCAGTACACAAACCCACGTTTGCGGTACCCCGCAAATATTTCAAAATCCACTTCGCTTCCTCTCAATGATTTTTACCTGGATTCGTCAAATATCTAATAACTACACTTACCGCATACGCTATGTCTGGCCTCGTGCACAACATAAAGTACATTAAGCTCCCAACTGCATTTGCATACGGCACCCTACTCATCCTTTCAACATCACAATCCCTAACTGTGCAATCCTTCAATGGCAGCTTGAAGGGCCCACTCAAATTTTGGGGTGTCAATAGGATCGAGGTCAACCCGAAACCGATAAAACTTATAGGGTCGGGTTTAATCAGGTTTAGAAAGCTTATCAGGTTAGTTTGACCCTAACCCGATGTTGCTATCGAGTCGGGTTATAGTTGAATTATTTATCTTATCGGGTTAACCCGATAAGACCCGAAAATGTGATATAATTTGTTTTCAATAAAATTTTAAAAGCCAATAAGTATAACGTTTACGTGGAACTACTAGTTTGTTGCACTGATGTTGTATTTTTTTGCAACCGAATGGACTTGAAAACAAAAGTTGTCACCAATTAAAAGAAAACTTCAATGAAACGTTTGTACTGCTGTTGTATTTACATAATCTTTAGAAAAAATTACACGTTTGGTCCCTGTGGTATACCTGTAGGATCGATATATTATTGTGTTTGATGATTCGGGTGGTCTTGGATGATCAAAATACATGATTGCCATATTTATAGAGAGAAAGATAGAGAGGGTGTTCTTGCTAGTGACTTGGTTCACAAAATATGGAAGGTTAGATTATGAGAAGCACCACCCCTTCCATGGATGGAAGGGGTATTTATAGTTACAATGAAACCGTCCTCCTATCGGACTGTGGATCAGGGATACAGTGGGTAAAGACCCGTCCTTCCTCCACGGTGTTGCACTAAACTAAACTACGCTAATAACTAACTAATAAACTAATAAATAACGTAACTAATGATATGTCTACGAGCTAACTTATGCTAGATAATATTTGGGGTGACCGACACTTTAATATGGAATTTCCAATTCCTAACAATCTCCCCCTAAGGGAGGTCACCCCATGAAATACATTTTGCATCCTAGCATTCTATTCTTGAATTTGTTCTTGAGCTCGTAGACTTCAATTCTTCAATGTCCGCATTCTTTGTGCATTTTTAGTGACTCTTCATAGTCCGATTATTTTGTACTTTCAGTGGAGGTCTTTGAACTGATCCACATCTTGATGATCTTCGAGCTTTAATTGAGATCATCAGCCACAGTAAATCTCTGGATCACCCTTTATTGTGTTTCCATCATGTGAAGTTGTGACTTTCGGACCGACATGCTCACACTTTAGGGATCATGACATCTTTCCATCAGAGTAGCGGAAGCTTTACTGGTTCATGATATTTGCAGCGGCGTGACGAAGCATAGTATAAAATATCGAACCGGGTTATGTAGATATGCACCGTCATGATTTCTTCAATTAAGTGTGGATCTTGTGAGCATGCGGCTTTGGATTGACTCCTCAATTCGATCACCGCAACCGTCCAAATGTACCGCAAACAACAGTTAGCAATAAAACACACGAAAGTGTCTTTGATCACTTCGTTGAATTGAGTCTGTGCCCACGGTTCCCGTTGATCAAGACAAATCTCGCTGTGATCGGTATGATTCGAAGAATCTCCTTGACGAGGTTTCGCAATTGTTCTAGTTGTTCTCAAACCGAACGTCTCAAAGAAGACAACACGGAGTGAGTGAACCCGTGAATTGAGATTCAGCGATTGATGAAAATTGATTTGAAAACAATCGAGTATTTCTTAAAAGAAAGAGTTTTTGCAATACGACGAAGGTTTTATGAGAAATATCAATTTTCAATCATAAATACTTTTGTATTTGAAAAGAGTACACATTCGATGTACTAGAGAAAGAAGAGATTCGCACATCGAGCGGTTTTCCAAAAGTATTTTTTAATCGAGATACTTTTGAATTTGAAAATGAATACACATTCGATGTGCTAGAGAAAAGAAGATTTGCACATCGAACGGTTTTTCCAAAAGTATTCGTCAATTCTTTTCCTGGACCAAGGTTGATTCAAGATTGAATCTCCCCATCGTTTCTATCCAGTTGTCACAAGCTTGATCTTACGAGAAGATTTCACATGTCACCCACCTAGAGCTTGTTTGATGTTGGCTCTAGAAGGATTTCCATCTTCATTGTGAATATTTTTACATATCACTCGGATGTTCTAGCAATACCACAAGGATAATGCGTAGGACTCTTAATATATTCTTACTTTCCACATTGTTTGAAACAACAAGTCTTCAAGAATAGTGTCCTAATGAGATATTGTGGATGATCTCTTGGCTCTAGACTCAATTGTGCACATTTGGTTCCTATGCCGGAGACTAAGGAGAGGGTCTCCTTCTTCAATATCAACAATCCCTAAGAGAAAGTCGATAGATAATGTTGGTTCCCCGTGAGAATGAAACAAGCCCTTTTAAGAGGAACTTGAGTAGCTTGGGAAGTTTAGTGCGGTCGTCCTTTGGGTCCATGACGTCTTGTCTTCAATACGGTGTTACCTTGGTAACCACCAAGAGTATATGTATTGAACCTCATATCGCCCTAAGGTTGAATTATTGGAGGCTATTTCTTTTCACCCTTTTCCCATTCGGATCTTTTCATTCTTCAACCCCTTGATTGCTTACGAGACTTCATAACTAGAACCTTGTTGGGTTTATTCCAGTACTAGCTCTGTCTCAGTCCGCACTCTTCCCATTTCTCATTTTTCTCCTTTCTTCAATATACCTAAGGACTCTACACTATCTATTGGATTGTCACTGGGAAGATCCCTCCGGTTCTGGCGGATCATGGGAACGAATACCTAACCTAACCATCCTTATAACACCATGCATAAAGTAAATTGGTCGGTCTTTTGGTATTGTTCTTTCCTTCATGAAACCAATCGAAAAATCATTTTGAAAAAAAATCAAGGTACTTGTGATACGAGATCAAAACATTTTGTACCTTAATAGTTTTGATCATTTAGAAATGCTCCCCCTCAACATGTGCATAAGATATTGAAATTGTTTTAGCACATGGAGGCAAGAGTTCTTTGAAAGAATTAATTTCTTGATCACAATTTTTGTGGAAAAAGCCATTTGATTTTCTTTGGTAAATCCTCCCCCTCAATATGTGCTTTGGATATTTGAAATCATTTTATCACATAGAGGCAGGAGTTCTTTAAAGTACTTCCACGATCACGAATGCCATAGAGAAAACCTTTAAAACTCAATCAAGGTACTTATGATAAAACATTGAAACCTTTGTACCTTGATAGTTTATTTTCATTAGAAATACTCCCCCTCAATATATGCTTCGAGATTCGAAAGTGTTTAGCACATATAGGAGAGCAGCTAGCACAATTGAATCAAATGATCACCTTTTATCAAATTTCATTATTAAATCACAAATTCCCCCCAGATCAAGAATATCAAACCCTTTGAGAATTTGGATCTCAAGTGATTTAATCAGGTTTGGAAAACATGGGAGAATATGTGGTCTGGTTTAAATACTCATCATGTTTTTGGATAAATCCTCCTCCTCAACATGTGCATTGTGTATTTCAAGTCGTTTGGCACATGGAGGCAGGAGTGCCTTTGAAGGACTAAAACCAATTCCATTAAAACAGATTTGAGATTTAAATCACGATCTCTCCCCCGATCAAAAATATCAAACCATTTGAGATTTGTGATCCCATCTGATTTAAATCATGTAGAAAATTTTGGGGAAAGACGTGGCAAAATTTAATTTTGAAAAAGACTGAGATGGACCAACTATAGACATTAAAGATTGTTAGTGTCAGGTATGATAGTTTTTAAACGATCTTTAAGTAAAATAAAACAATTTCACTATCAAACAAGAACAGAAAAAATTTCATTTTGTAAGATCTTTGAGTTTTAAAGAAAATCATACCATGACATAACATTAAATCTTTAGATCACCACTTATTATTGTACAAACGGACTTTTATGAAGAGATATTGTTTTGAAAATATTTTATATTAAATCACTCTCCCCCTCAATCGATGACCGTAGTCGATGATTGAGTGACTTAGGTTTTGATAAAATGAAGTCCGGAGATTTTCAAAATTAATTCCAATTAATTTTCAAAAACAGTATTTTCCATTTTTCAAAACAATTTATTCAAAATTTTCAAAATTGTTTAAAAATGGTATCCTGCACAAAGATACGTTAGGTGGTTGAGCTGCTTTTGTTGTTGTTGCTGAGGGTTGGAAGAAAATCGTCTGCAGATGCAGTGAGACTTCAAACGTTGCATTTTAATGCCAACTTAGGTCAAATTAAGCCCCGTTTTCTTCAATCACTTAGAAGAAAACCATCTCACGATGCGGTGAGACCTCTTATGTTGCATATATGCCAACTCTCCACGAAGTCCAATTAAGCTCCGTTTCTTCATTTGTCAACCCAAGATATAGTTACCCTTTCCTTCGGCATCCAATCATATTCAATTGTGGGATCCGGATCGGAACATTCTTTAAACCAATATACCGCATACGTTAGTGAACACATATACAGATATATGGTGGTCGACATCACCCAAACAACAATCGACTAATAAAAGTCAATTCAACATATCAATCAGATCATTCAAATATATGGGAATAATGTGTTTATCAAACTCTAATCATCTAAACCTAACAATCACATCCTAGAAACCTAGTCCTTCAACATAGGCAATTGTATTTTACAGATAAGCACGTAGGATGAATAAGATAATCTCGTTAGATGATACAGATTTGAAAACATTCTCCCCCTCAATCAATGACTCATTTTCTAAAAAGTTTAAAAGCGCTGAAGTCACTGATTGAGTTTTCAATTATTACTAAAACTCTGAAGCTGATTGATTTGTAAGCAACTCATTTTCCACCATTTTGTAAAACACCAAATATTTTTCTGAAGAATTTTAGACGGAAAAACATTTGTGTAGGAACAACAGTCTTTTTGACGACATGCTTTCCTTGTTTTGTTTATAGGATAAGTGCACGAAATATTTGAAAATTTGGTTTAGCGCAACACTTTCCTTTCTTTAAAAGAGCGGGTTGCTATCTGAAATAATAGCAAGCCATAATTTGAAGCCCGGGTTACAGTCAGAAATAACTATAAGCCATATTTTGAGACATGTTTTGGAAAAGAATATTTACACCTCCTGCTCGAACTTCATCTATGGTCCCGTGCAATTATTGAATGACATTTCTAAGACCGCAGATGTTATCGATACCAGAAGACATGTCTTTGAAAAAAACATATTTTTGGTATTTTTTAAATTTTCAGATTTTTATGGGTTTTTGTTGATTTTATATTTTTCTATTTTGTTTAGCTGGTTTTATATTTTTGTATTTGGTTTTTAATAAATATATACACAGATAGAAAGATGATATAGTTTAAGAAGATGATGATACGAGTACCGAGATAAGGATATCGAGCAGCCCCGTTGTAGAAGATAGAAATCGTCATCTCTTAAACATTCACCACCAAAGCTTTCAAGGCTCTTGAATAGAAGAGAGAAATTGAACCGACTGAAAGTGAGACTTTGGTAGCTTCCCCCCAAACCGAAAATCCTTTAGCTGAGCAGATTCAAAGCTTTCTTTCAAGCTTCCATTAGCCAGGTGCACCAAGAAGCACACCATTTTCATAAATCCCGTTTCTCCATTTAAGAACGATACTCGAGATTCTTCGTTCGGGGTTATATCATCAACAAGAACATCAATGTTTCATCCCACGCTTAAATAACTCTTCTCAAATTCCTTTTCCACTGAAGTCTGAAGCAGTCCATTCCGAAAGGTGTCAAGAGAACACTTCCCCCAAGTAGTTGAATCGATGCAGTCAGTCTCTTAGACTAGAGCTCACGAACCTGAATACACATATACCCGAAGACAGATAAACTTATACCATAGAAGTAGCATATTAAGTCTAATAGCTAAAGAATAACCCCGATGTATACTTTTCTCTCCCCCTGAAGAAAGTGTATGAAGCTCAAGAACCCGAAGTACCCGAATGCCCAAAGAGAGAATAACCGATAACATATAAGAAGCGGGCGAATCATCGATTATCTCTGCGGGTGACAATCTCTGCGGATGTCAACACCGAATAGGTGATTATATCTTTGAATCACCGATTAAGCCCTCAAGTAAAACAATGAGCATCCCCAATGTATACAATCTCTCTCCCACGATGATTGTGATAACATCAAAATCATCACACGCTTGTGTACCTCTTTCATCTTGAAACTAACTCTTCCATCTCTTCCCCACATAGTTGGAATAAGAACACTAAACGCCTTGATGAGTAAAACCTTGAGTTTCTCTGCGGTCATGACATTTGTTTTCCGGGATATCTTCAATCACTTAGAAGAATTAAGTTCATCAAGTTTACTCGCCATGAGTCAAACCTTGAGTTTCTCTCTGTAATCACATCATCTTCCGGGATATCTTCAATTACTTAGAAGTCTTAAGTTCATCAAGTTTACTCGCGTTTAGATGTGTGTCTCCTTCCCCCTTGCCGGTTTTGACACTTCAGAATCAGCAACTCATTGTAAGCCCGTATACTAGAAATTTGTTGAGAAGAACACTTGAACTCTTGTGAGAATCAACTTGCTGAAGAATGTGAGCAAGTCTAATTGGGGATTAAATCTGACATTTCACCCTCCCCCAATTAGTGCTCTCCCCTAAACCAAAAATCCTTTTGATAAATGCCCAGGTTAAGAAGAAGTCTTTAGATCATTAAATGCAACTCGTCTTTGGTCTTCTAACATATAGCAAGAAATGTAGAACAGACTGTAGACTCGACCTTCTTCAAGATTGTCCGAATGGGGAATAGAGTGTTAACATCTTCAATTCACACCAAAAGCATCCCACCAAAAGCATCCCAATTAACTTACATCTTGCAAATCCCTTAACTAAAATCCTCCCAATCAAACAAGAACGAGAGATGTTCATCAAGGAAATCGACAATCGAGCCGCGGCGAACTCACAAGATGGTAACACCAAACTACCAATCACATCAAACAAGAACGAGAGATTGTTCGAATCATCATGTTGATGTATCGTGAAGCATTAACGGAAGCACTTTGTCGATAAACTCATCAATCTGAGTGAAGATGTCAACCAACGGCTCTTAAGAAGAAACTCCATGTAAAGATGACCAGATAAGAAGAAGCTCGGTTCTTACATGAGTTAGGAGCCGTATGACCATATATTCTCATATGACAATCAACCATGCAATATTATCATACTTCTTCTCCCCCTCAAGAATTGCATACGGAGATGCCATTCTTGATTAAATAAGTGAAAATCATCCAAATGTAGTCTATTCACACTTCTCCCCTGCAACATTAGCACATGATGTCTCCATCTTCATTATAGTTGAGCAAGTGGAATAAGAAAACAATCGTGATAGCCGGTTCACTTGATGACTCAAGCGCATGGAAAAAGTATAAAGCATGTTGATGAGAATGGTCATAATAAGAAGATTTCTCTTCTTCAGAAGATAAAGCGCACTGACACGTATACCTTTCTTTTCTTTAGAGAACGAGGCTTGAACTGTTGTGTTCAAACGTCATAAGAAGATTTCTCTTCTTCATAAGATAAAGCGCACTGAGACGTACACTTTTCTTTTCTTTAGAGTACGAGGCATGAACTGTTGTGTTCATACGTCATAATCTCTCTCTTTTCATCTCTCTTAGCAAAACATGTAATCATCAATCATTATCATTCAGTAGGCTCTTTGCAGTGACAGCTGATGGAGATAACCCAATATGCTGAATTTGACCCTGAAGTAAACTAACCCGAACTCGTGACTTATACTTGCACATATGTAACAAAGAGCGGTGCCGATTTCCATTAGCATCTCTAAGTACTCTATACTCTTCATCCAACCAACCATCAAGTAATAGACGTACTTTACCTCTTGAAAATCCACAATTGAATGTGACACTAAGCACTACAACGTAACTCCTTAAAGTGATAGTTATTTTGAGATGATAAGAGCCCAATTCCCCCAAGTGGTAAAAAGAAAAGGTAAAAGTCACCTAACAATAACTAGATTTCCAAGTCTTCGTTTTTAAAAATAAGATTGAACAAGGATCATGAAGAATCTTTATCCAACCATCCCCGATACCTTCAGATACTAAGTACACTCGCCCGTGATATTTCACTTCAACCTCAAATAAATAATAGTGAATTAACTCCGTTGTCACATCTTGTTGAAAGCTCAACTCTAGCCTCCTTTGACGTTTTAAGTGAACTATGATAATGGTTTCATCCTGACCATGGTTACAAGCACAGAACCCCGTAAAACCAAGTAATAACCATACTTCCATGACAAATATCCAAGCACACATCCAATTCATGAAATACACTCTTTTATCCCTTCTTCGAAACAGAAAACGTAGCACCAGCATCAAAAGAGATCTCAAAATACACTTTCCTTTCTCCAAGATGGTTCCATCATTACGGGATTTTACAACTCTATGGTTTAAACCGAAAAATAGTTTCTTTTGCGGGATTTTACAAAACCAAGAGTAAACCGTAAGAAAGATCCGGAAATGCACTTTACTTTTACCAGGATGTTTCCATTGTCACGGGATTTTACAAGTCTATGATTTAAACCGAGAAATAGTTTCTTTCGTGGGATTTTACAAAATCAAGAAAAAACCGTAAACAATGTCAGCTTGAATGTGTAATGACAATTTTTGGTTTCGGTGAATATTTGTTTTAGGGGAACATGCAGCGGTTCATCAACGGTTCAGTATCCAACATCATCAATATCATCAACCATCCAATAAATACTTTGGTAAACACATCATTCACGCATTATATCGGCTAATGTAGTGACCACATGGAGAAGTAAACCCGATATGCCAAACTTGATCATGAAGTAAAATTCCCCAGATTTGTTACTTAAACTTGTACTAATCCTCGTGAACAAGAAACGGTGTACCCAATGTACAAAACCTCTTGACATTCTCAACTTGGTGAGACACCGAAGTGATAGCTACGTTGTGAGTTACGTGAGAAAGAATCACAAACGCAACTAAATAACCAAGTCTTTATCACCCTTTATAAACGCCCAAACAAGTCATCTTCGCGGAAGGGTAGAAAGAAGGAAGACGAAATAAGTGAACACGCCTGGAAAATCTCACAGCAAATCCAAATATGAAATACCGTATAAACAACCCCGTAGTCAACTTTATTCAATAACCAATTCAAGCCGAGACATGATATACTCCGTGAAAATGCATAAACCATAGTATCAAATCTTATAACCCAAAAAATCTCATCATCATATCCAATCTCATCATCAAAACTCATTATCACAAATTTTATCGACAAAAGTCTTCAACAAATCCATTATTGAGAAGCCCAACCGCAACTTTGAACTCGATCCAATAAAATGACTAAACCCGATCAATTAAGGATTTAGAGGGCCCATGTCCATGTTAACATTATCCCAAAACAAATAAAAGCCCATAATCCGATCCATAAATGATTTGCAAAACGTTTGCAATGAGATGTCTTAACATTATTCCAAGACAAAATGTTTGCACTGATGGGTCATAGGCCAACGTACCAAGTATTAGTAACCAGCCCATATTCACTCACTCGGTTTGGATCCAAAATCACCCTAATTTCACGAGTATTTAACATATTACCAAGTATATGCTTTGCCCTAATATCACACACAAATACCGAACCCTAAAAACACTCTAAAAAAACCGCCTCTCTCCTTTCTTGCATCTGAATCACAACACAGTCACAAATAAAAACCCCTCTATCATCAATGTCACAATCGATCAATTCCCAATTAATTGACCTCGCCACAGGGATGGCATGAAGGTATTTGATTCGAAGGACTAAGATTCGCCACAGGGATGGTGTGAGATGAGTTGTGACAGCTATGAGATCATCGAATCGGGATCAGAGGTAGGTTAACTTTTAATGTTTATTACGTTTTCTCCTTTTTTTTGACCGATTGAAAGAATAAGAGAATAACGTACATGTTATTTCTCTATTCTTGTAAATTCGAAGAGCACATGATTTTAAAGCTTCAAATAAAAATCAGACCGAGAAGAAAAGATTAAACTAATAAAGTTTTGATCTTTCTTTGTGAGTCTAATATTACGTCGAAGGATATGCTTTGAACAAAAGATCAATGACGATTTGTTTAAACACCTAAATGATTTGATACAGAGATCTATGTGAGGGTTTAAACAACACCGAGATCTTTTCTACTTCTTGAAATGAATTTATTATGGATCTGTGATGAAAGTGTCTTGATCAATGAAGAACGAATCGTGTTTAAGATCCTGTTAATACAAATAAGCCGTGAAAACGTTTATTTATATTTTACGATCTTCTAATGTTTTATCGATAACAAATATAAAATCATTTTAACGAAACAAATAGAGTACGTAAATAGTTTGAGTTAATAGTTTTCTAACACACTTACGCTTTCACATAAAACACTAAAACAAGTATAAGTGATTTTATGATTTAGATACATATGTACAACAACTATTGTTTACATATTGGGTTAAACATATACTTAAACTAAGTATACTAAAATGGGTAAAAACTAAGTGTATGTTAAATTGAGTAAATACACGTATATACTAAATGGGTAAATACTAGCAAATGGTTTTGACCCATAACCCATGGTTTTATATATACCACTTAACCAAGTTCATTGTATCCTTAAGATACATTTTATCTAGAAAGAAAACCATGGATCAACCCATAACCCATGACCCATGACCCATAACCAAAAATACCCATGGGCAAGAGGCGGACCACGGATCCCTAGCTTTGTGCTAGCGGATCCATTGTGGCGAGGATCCGTGGGATCCGGGAAAGCAAGAGAATTTCCTCTATAAATAGAGAGCCATTTCTTCCTCTCTAAGTGTGCTTTTCACACATACTTCCCCAAAGTATTCTAACCCTCTAACCTTAGATCTAAGTGATCTATGTAGTTTGTCTTTTGTTTTTTGTGATCTACTAGGTTCCTCTTAAAGGAAAGATCACCACCTCTTGAAGACGTGCAAGCTCAAAGTCCATGAGTTGCCATGCTTCGTCATCATCAAGACTACTAAGGTTCTCTTGTTGATAGTTCTTCCTTTCTCCATAGATGTTGGGTTGAAGGCATTAGTGAAGAATGCCGAAAGTGTCAAGATGAAAGCATTAGTGAAAGGTGCTCATCATCCGTGTCAAAGCATTAGTGAAGGATGCTAAAGGTGTCAAGATGAAAGCATTAGTGAAAGGTGCTCATCATCTGTGTCAAAGCATTAGTGAAGGATGCTAAAGGTGTCAAGACGAGGGCATTAGTGAAGGGTGCCAAGCGTTGTGTCAAAGGCATTAGTGAAGGATGCCAAAGAATCAAATCAAGTAGCATTTGGGAAGAATGCCTAGGTCGTATAATCGATGAGGTGTATCGTTATACATATATGTATTTGTTTATATACAAGGATGGTGATATCCTTGATGGTGTTGTAACAAGGAGTAGATCTCCTTGAGATTAGGTGTTGTGTCGTGAAGGTGTAGTTCACCTAAGGTGTGAAAGAACTAGGTGCTTAGCCTAGTACCTATTAAAGGGTAGGCGACGTTGTGAAGGATTAGTTCTCCTAAGGTGTGAAAGAACTCGGTATTTAGCTTTGTACCGGAAAAAGGTTAAGCGACGTTGTGAAGGCTTCTCCGCCATAAGGAGTTGGTGTAGTGTTTACGAACTCTCGAGTAGGTGACTCGGGGAGTGGAGTAGGGCAAGGAAGGTGTCCTTGTAGCCGAACCACTATAAATACTTGTGTCGTGGTGATGTGCTTCTTACTCTTTTTCTTTCATTACACGTTTATATATCTATATATCAACGTCCAACATAAACAACCAAATAGATTGACATAAGTCGATCTAAATATTTAAAAGGAAGTTTTAAATTGGTAAAACTATTCAACCTCCCCCCTTCTAGTTTTCCACAATTGGCATCGAGCTTCGTTACCAAGTTTCTTAAAGTATGTTGTACTTTAAAGACTCGTCGATCCGTGTATGTTTGAAAACTACAAAGAAGGATTATCTTCATCATATTTTAAAATCACTATATTGTTTATTGTTGGACAATGATAGAATGCTCTAACATTTTTTCTAAGCATTATCCATACTTGAGTTTGGAGCTACCAAGAAGAGCATAAAGAACTTATCTAAATATTTCCTTTCATAAAAGAATATTTAGCCAAGGTATGATTACTAATCACTTGCTTTTAATTTTATTATTGAAATCATAGTTGCATGATTTATTAGTAATTGTTCTAATAGTTTTCTATATTAAAGTCGTTATCAAAAATAGTATTCTTCGACTTATTTGTAGAAACTACACTATGATTTCGTAATAATGACATTTTAGTTATTTGATAACCATTATCATTATTCATCACAAAGAATTTATTGACACTTTCTCTATTTCTATAAATTTACATGTGAAACTTCTTATGTTATAATAAAATGGGATTTTATTATAATATTTGAAAAGCTTCCCAAGAATTATGACTAATTCTTAAAAAGGGAACCTCGTCTAATAGGAATAATACTGAATCTTCAAAACCTCAAACCACAAGTTTTAGAATCTTAACACCAAAACATTAGGCGTTTTAGAACTCCAAAACCATAGTCATCAAGGAATGTTTGAGCTGACTTTTGTTGTTATGCCGGATCCCTCAGTTTATACTAGCCGGATCCCAAATGAGAGGGATCTGCGGGATCCGTGCAATGAAGACGATATAAGCTTAAAATGATCACCGTGGAAGTTCCACAATCATTCTCACCTCAAAGACTCACGAACAAGAACTCGTATGCTGTTCATAGGAGCAAATTGATCATTCTTCTCAAGCTTAACAATCACTTGTGTAAGTATAATCTTCACTACATTGTTAATTTAATTCCTTGATTCTTAGAATTACAATATCTTCATCTTTAAGAGTTGGGTTCAAATGGGTTTATCATAATTTGTCACCACATTATTTTCTAAGATAATCTAAATCAAAGAATTAACATTGTTAATACAAATTAAACACATTTCGTGAACTCAACAAAGATGATGAGAGCAAAATTGTGATTAAACCCTTTAGGTTACTATTCACCATTAACACCACATTGTGGTTGTATTATCTAGGAACAATCATGCCAAGCAACAAACAACAAGATTACCAAACACCGCCACTACATACCCATGTACCATAGGAAAGATGGTTTAAGTCCGGACGATAGGAAAGCGTTTAAGTTTCTTGAAAGAAGACTTTTCATGAAGGTAGAGTTGTTGATCCATCATTCCTTGCAAATACCGACATAAGGGAAGTATTTGAAACTATTGGGTTTGATTGTTTATTGGATATAAACGAGCAAATTTTCCGGTCTTTGTGCTTGAGTTCTACAAGACTATGGGTATAATTAGAAATGATGATGGGTCCATCTCAATTGAATTCACCATAAATGGACATGAGTACACTCTTTCACTTGAGGAGTTTGGAAGAATAATAGGGTTCCATCGATGGTGTTTGCATGTATTCAAATGAATGGTCGTTGCAGGAGCTACACTCTATGGTTGATCATCACGACATTTATCACACAATAATCCCGGAAGCAACCACGGTAAGGGACACCGTGTTTATGCCAAGAGCATCCCCTTCAAGGGTGACTAGAAAGTCGAAAGTGATCTATAGGGATCCTTTTCAAATGGAGCTTTCGGAGATGTTTGCATTATATAGAAAATGGGAAGATGTGATAAGAGAGAATGTGGTGTGTCTAGTAGGAAACAAGGATCACCCTAACGCATGTCTAAGCTTCATGATCTATTGTCTTGTGACCGAGACTCGCTTCAACATTGCCTACTACATGATTAAGAGAATGGCAAGTGTAATAAGCATGGACAAAATGGTGCTTCCATATGCAATGCTTCTAACCCGTCTTGCAAAATTCATCTTTGCATTAGACCCCTCTCCACAATCCTTGGATCATAGCTTTTGCAATAAGGTTATGGTACCATTAACCGAGGGTAGAACAACAAGGTTTATGGTGGAAGGCAAGAGGCCACACCCACCCACAGATTCCTCGGACGAAAGGGAAAGGCAAGGAGAAGGTGGAGGTGAAGGGAGTAGTAGCAACCCACTTGAAAATATCGATCTTGACCCCTTGGACTACATTAACCAATTGCCAAACATCCCTAATGAATCACCGAATGGCAACAAACCAAGGAATCTTCAAATGCTTCGCCAATTTCTTGAGGAAGAAGAAGTGAAGATAGTTCGATAAAGAGTGGAGGACGGGTGAAGAAGTGAAGGAGGAAAAGAAAGGTAAGACCTTAGGAATCTAGTGTATGATAAACAATCCCAAACAATGGTTTGTAAACACTTTAAACTATACTTGTAGTATGTAGGTATTGCCATACCTTGGAACTAAACATCCTAACTTGGGTGTTTGGAAAATGAGATTTTACGACCTCTTGGAGTGGTCATCGTCACTCATTTTAGGAATTTTAGTTCTTCCTACTTTGTTATTAATTATATTAGTTGTGTTCTTGCATTTAGTCCCCATAGAAACAACTAGGAGAAGCATTTACTAAAGTGCAAAATTTCACATTTCTTTGAAAGCCTTCGATCTGCGCAGAGGCGGATCCCGGCAGATTAGTACTAGACGGATCCTCCGGAAGGGAAGTGGGATCCGTGGTATCGATATACAATATAGATTTAGGTACTTCAAAATAGTCTACTAGATCACCTCAAACAAGTCAAACACAAGATACTAGAGCCAACTAAGTCTTTCTCTTATAGTTGAAAACTTCACTCTCATCCGTGGCTTATCTAGGATACATCTTTGAAATATCCTTGATTTTTCAACTAGTCAAAACTCACCATATTTCCGCCTAACACTCACATTATCTATCACTCTTGATAGCACTTAGTTAGGTATATCTTTTATTTTAGCAAATTAATCTCAATCACCTTTTAATCAAAATTAAGGCCAAAAATTGTTTTTCAATTCTTTTTATTTTTTAAGGATTTTAGTAAATTCCTATTAGGACATCATCTGAGTTCTAGGACTTCTTATCACCACTTCTCCACATCAAATTAAATGGAATCATCGTCAAACATATAGTTAGACTACCCAAAGTCAAATTTTCTTGGCCAAAATCATCATCAAACACCATTACTTGTTATGTTTAAGGGTTTGAGATATCCAACAGCTAAAGACTTCAAAATTAAGTTAAACTCTCGAAATCCATTAATAACTAACCTTACAAAAGCATAATGATTTCACCTAGACTGTTCGATATCCGGATCCTCGGTCTTTAACCAGCGGATCCTCTTGAGAGGATCCGGGATCCGTAGATGCAGAGAACATAAATCGACTCCTATATTCAAACTCATGTCACCTTTTGTTTCTCTAACCACTCTTAGCATACATTAATTATCTTCCTAGAGTGATCAAAATCTCAAGAGCATGCTTAGTCTTCTAAGTGGTCAAGAATTTAATTCCCAAATTCAAATTACTCTTTATAAACCAAACAATCTTAGGCTTATGGCACCATCCTCAATTACCTTTCAAAATCGAAATTAGAAGCTCACATTAGCACCTTCATCACTATGACTAAGGCTCTTAGCAACAACTCCTCAAACATAGGATCATCCAAAAGAAAGGGTCAAATGATCCATGAAATTTCATCCACGAAACATCTCCCATTAGAGATAATGACTCTAGAATCCCACCTCATCAAACCCATCCAACAAAAGCTAAGAGAACCGCAAGGATTAGCATCAAACCTTTCCAACTAGAAAAAGGATCATCTAGTTCCAAACCAAACATGGCTAGTTCTAGCAAGCCATCAAAACATTCATTCATTGAGAATGGACTACACTCCTTGAATGAGCCTCTTCCTCATCCAAATATATATTCATTGTTCCATTCATCACCAAGAACCTCCCATTCACCAACCTTTTCATTAAATCGGGAACCACCTACAACACCAACTAGCCCATCATGGGAGACAAGGAACAACCTTGATCATATGGAAGAAGTTCCATTACCACCCTCATTTTAGAACCTCTCCTACTTCTCAAAATGAAGACCTCAAACACACATTGAGCCCCTCAAACATCCTTTTTCCTTGGGGCCAAACCAAGACAATATTTGCCCAAATTGTCTAAAACTCAAGGACTTGTTCAAGAAGTACGAAATGAGATACATTTCATGTTCAATCATCTTCTTGCAAAGTTGGATCAATTCAACAAGTCCACCCATCCCTAGACTTAAGCACATTGTCACATTCTAAATCCCGTAATGAGATTAGCATTAGGAGTACTTATATGGCTAAAGTTCATTCTCTTAGTTTTTAGAGATTTGGTTGTGTATCTCTTGTTTTATTGAATGAATACTTATATGCTATGATTATTATGTGTGTTGTGCTTGTTATATTGTACATATATCTCATGTCCTCAAATAGCATTCCTTGACATTTCTTCACTGCTGAAGAAACTGTAACAGATAGCCGGATCCTTTACAGATAACTAGACGGATCCCTCCTTGAAGGGAACCGTGGGATCCGTGGTACAGAAGCACAAATTTTTACTAACTTGAGTCTTATTTGCAGGAAATTATGCACTATACTCTTGTTTTCTAACCTTTGTTTTGTAGTTATTCAAAATACACATGAAGATATTGACACCATAAAGCTAGGGGGAGCTTTGTGTCAAACAACATTGCAAAATCATTTGCAACTTAATCCAATTTTGGATTACACTTCATGACACCCCATTGCAACATTGCAATATTCAAGGGGGAGCACGCTTTCGTCACTTAGACGAACAATTTGCAAACTTAATTGCAAACACAATTAGCTCATTTTACGTTATGTCCTTGACGCGTTTCAAAGGGATGGACTCGTCAAGGGGAGTTAAGACAGTACCATTCCGTCACTTGCTCTCTTTATATTTTTACTGTGGTTTTATTATAAAATTGTGTTAGTTTCTTTTAACACTTTTGTTTCGACAAAAGGGGAGAAGAAAATAAAACTACAAATTCAAACTTTTACGAATTTTAGATTTTTCCTTAAAATAATTTATGTTTTGTCATCAACAAAAAGGGGGAGATTGTTAATACAAATAAGCTGTGAAAACGTTTATTTATATTTTACGATCTTCTAATATTTTGTCGATAACAAATATAAAATCATTTTAACGAAACAAATAGAGTACGTAAATAGTTTGAGTTAATAGTTTTCTAACACACTTACGCTTTCACATAAACACTAAAACAAGTATAAGTGATTTTATGATTTAAATACATATGTACAACAACTAGTGTTTACATATTGGGTTAAACATATACTTAAACTAAGTATACTAAAATGGGTAAAAACTAAGTGTATGCTAAATTGAGTAAATACAAGTATATACTAAATGGGGAAATACTAGCAAATGGTTTTGACCCATAACCCATGGTTTTATATATACCACTTAACCAAGTTCATTGTATCCTTAAGATACATTGTATCTAGAAAGAAAACCATGGATCAACCCATAACCCATGACCCATGACCCATAACCAAAAATACCCATGGGCAAAGAGGAGCGGACCACGGATCCCTAGCTTTGTGCTAGCCGGATCCCTTGTGGTAGGGATCCGTGGGATCCGGGAAACAGAAGAGAATTTCCTCTATAAATAGAGAGCCATTTCTTCCTCTCTAAGTGTGCTTTTACACACATACTTCCCCAAAGTATTCTAACCCTCTAACCTCAGATCTAAGTGATCTATGTAGTTTGTCTTTTGTTTTGTGTGATCTACTAGGTTCCTCTTAAAGGAAAGATCACCACCTCTTGAAGACGTGCAAGCTCAAAGTCCATGAGTTGCCATGCTTCATCATCATCAAGACTACTAAGGTTCTCTTGTTGATAGTTCTTCCTTTCTCCATAGATGTTGGGTTGAAGGCATTAGTGAAGAATGCCGAAAGTGTCAAGATGAAAGCATTAGTGAAAGGTGCTCATCATCCGTGTCAAAGCATTAGTGAAGGATGCTAAAGGTGTCAAGATGAAAGCATTAGTGAAAGGTGCTCATCATCCGTGTCAAAGCATTAGTGAAGGATGCTAAAGGTGTCAAGACGAAGGCATTAGTGAAGGGTGCCAAGCGTTGTGTCAAAGGCATTAGTGAAGGATGCCAAAGAATCAAATCAAGTAACATTTGGGAAGAATGCCTAGGTCGTATAATCGATGAGGTGTATCGTTATACATATATGTATTTGTTTATATACAAGGATGGTGATATCCTTAATGGTGTTGTAACAAGGAGTAGATCTCCTTGAGATTAGGTGTTGTGTCGTGAAGGTGTAGTTCACCTAAGGTGTGAAAGAACTAGGTGCTTAGCCTAGTACCTAATAAAGGGTAGGCGGCGTTGTGAAGGATTAGTTCTCTAAGGTGTGAAAGAACTCGGTGGTTAGCCTAGCATCTTGTATAAAGGGTAGGCGACGTTGTGTTAGGTGTGGTTCGCCTTGGTGTGAAAGAACTCGGTATTTAGCTTTGTACCGGAAAAAGGTTAAGCGGCGTTGTGAAGGCTTCTCCGCCATAAGGAGCTGGTGTAGTGTTCTGAACTCTCGAGTAGGTAACTCGGGAGTGAAGTGGGGCAAGGAAGGTGTCCTTGTGCCGAACCACTATAAATACTTGTGTCGTGGTGATGTGCTTCTTACTCTTTATCTTTCATTACACGTTTATATATCTATCTATCAACGTCCAACATAAACAACCAAATAGATTGACATAAGTCGATCTAAATATTGAAAAGGAAGTTTTAAATTGGTAAAACTATTCAACCCCCCCTTCTAGTTTTCCACAGATCCTTTTGGTATTGATGTTTGCCTTAGAATGCCACGATTATATCAGAGATCAATGAGTTTTCTGATTTCGTTTTGAACATTGAGTCTTGTGATTGTTTCATTGTTGTTTCATTTGGAATCCGGTGATGATGGTTTCATGATAAGTGACCTTTGATGTCAATATAATCTCTTTGAATTATCTCGAAGTGATACTGAGGATCCGAAAGTGTATCATGTTTATTTTGTATCGAGTCTTGGATTTGAGATGTGGGCGTGGCTGTGATGAATGATTTTTGGTAATATTGGTCATGTGGTCAAGGTCGAGTCATATTCTTCTTCATCTCTTCTTTTCTGTCCAAGTCGCTCGCCAAAGTTTTGTATCATGTCGCTACCCATTTTTTTTTCAAAGCAAGTCGCTACGACTTATTAAATAACAAGTCGCTAGGTCAAAGATTTTTCCAAGTCGCTAGCAAAGTTTTTGAGTCAAGTCGCTAGCATGTATGTGTCAAGTAGCTACGACTTCTAAAGACAAGTCGCTACACAGAAAACATACTCAACTCGCTACACCAAGTCGCTATATATATGGTACAATGAACCTGGACACTAAGACAAGTTGCTAACTTGATAAGCAAGTCGCTAGTATAATTTATGATTTTTCAGATGAGTTTTCCGACTCATTTTCCGACCATATTCAAAGACACCCAGAAAACATCGACAAAAAGTTCTTCATTAATGCCTGTTTTGACCGTTTGACTGTTTATCCAAAAAAAAGATATGCATAATACCAAAACAGATACTTGGACAATATTTTGAAACAAGACAGAAAGACCAGACCATATGAAATTTTTTGACCAAAAAACCAACTACACAATATTAGATAAACACTGTTTGCCCAAAAAAATAATCCGACCACAAAAACGTATCAAAACCACAAAAAAAATCATCAAGACACAACAACCTTGGCTCTGGTACCATTTGTTGGATCGATATATTATTGTGTTTGATGATTCGGGTGGTCTTGGATGATCAAAATACATGATTGCCATATTTAGAGAGAGAAAGATAGAGAGGGTGTTCTTGCTAGAGACTTGGTTCACAAAATATGGAAGGTTAGATTATGAGAAGCACCACCCCTTCCATGGATGGAAGGGGTATTTATAGTTACAATGAAACCGTCCTCCTATCGGATGTGGATCGGGGATACAGATGGGTAAAGACCGTCCTTCCTCCACGGTGTTGCACTAAACTAAACTACGCTAATAACTAACTAATAAACTAATAAATAACGTAACTAACGATATGTCTACGAGCTAACTTATGCTAGATAATATTTGGGGTGACCGACACTTTAATATGGAATTTCCAATTCCTAACAATACCCCAAATAACAACTTTAGTCCCTAAGTCGTTTTTATTACACCACACAAACCTATTTTTGAAACCTTGCACTCATTTAGTCCCTATTTTGGATGGGCGTTAGTTGAGCCCGTTAAGTGTTTTGCGCTGTTAGTCCTCCGTTAATATTTTTTGCAGCGTTAGTCCTTATTTTTTCAAATATAGTTTTCCTCAGTTAGTCCCTCTGTTAATAATAGTTATCGCCCGTTTTTTTACGTTTTTGTCCATTTTATCGGTTTCCCCTTTTTTTTTTTTTTTTTTTTTTTTTTTTTTCGTCCCTTTTTTACGTTTTATCCCTTTTAATCTGCTTTTATAAGGTTTAGTCCTTATTTTTACGTTTTGTTTGTTTTATCCATTTTATGCATTTTTATCCGTTTCGACATTTTTTACGTTTTATCCGTTTCGTTCATTTTTATCCGTTTCATACGCTTTTATCGTTTTGTCCGTTTTACGTTTTGTCCGTTTTATCGCCGCCCGCTTTTACGCTTTGGTCTATTTTTAACCGTTTTCGTTCATTTTTTTTATCCGTTTTCGACCGTTTTTCATCCGTTTTTTATGTTTTTATCCGTTTTATCCTTTTTCGTTCGTTTTTTTACGTTTTAATCCAATTTTTTACGTTTTTATCCGTTTTTGTCTGTTTTTAGTATTCGCCCCATTTTTTACATTTTGTCCGGATAAAAACTGGCAAAAACGAAAAAAAAAAAAGACAAAAACTGATGAAAACGTATAATAACTGACAAAAACATAAAAAGGTAGACGAAACATATAAAAACGTGCGAAAACTACCTAAAAACGGATAAAAACAGATAAAAATGTTAAAAAAATGGGCGAAAACGGATAAAAAACAAACGAAAACAGATAAAAACGGACGAAAACATATAAAACCGTAAAAAACGTACGAAAACGGATAAAATCGGACAAAAACGCAAAAAAACGGCCGAAAACTAATAAAAAACGAACAAAAACGGACAAAAACGATAAAAAACGGATAAAACGGACAACAACGTAAAAAACAAACGGAAACATATAAAAACGGATAAAAATGTAAAAAAATGGGCGAAAACGGATAAAAAACAAACGAAAACGGATAAAAATGAAAAAAAAACGTAAAAAAATGGACGAAAATATATAAAACCGTAAAAAAAAAGTTCGAAAACGGATAAAATCGGACAGAAACGTAAAAAAAACAGATAAAAAATGAACTATAACGGACAAAATAGTAAAAAAACGGTCGAAAGCGGATAAAAAACGGATAAAAACGTAAAAACGGACGAAAAAGCGTAAAACAAGGGGGGAAACGGATATAAAAAAAATTATTAACGTGCAAAAATAGACCAAAACGTATGAAAAGTTACAGAAAACGGATGAAAACGGACAAAAACGTATGAAAACGGACGAAAATAGGTATGTGTGGACAAAAACGTAAAAAAATGTATGAAAATGGACAAAAACGTAAGAAACATGTGAAACCGGACGAAAACGTGGGACTAACAGTGAAGCAAAAGACCCAAGTTCGATCCTGGCCCTTTTTAATTTATTTTAAAAAATAAGGACTAACGGTGCAAAAAATATTAACGGAGGACTAACAGCGCAAAACACTTAACGGACTGAACTAACGCCCATCCAAAATGAGGACTAAATAAGTGCAAAGTTTCAAAAATAGGTATGTGTAGTGTAATAAAAACGACTTAAAGACTAAAGTTGTTATTTGAAGTATACAACAGGGACCAAACATGTAATTTTTTCTAATCTTCAGGTTAATTTGGATTACGGGTATGTATTTGTGCATTTATATTCTACTGTTCAAACGTTTTGTAGTAACTGTTGTGATTCAAAAATATTTTGTAATAATTTATTGTAGTGTAAATATGTTTTGTACATGTAATTTTGACGTATGATGCTTATGAAAGTTGATTTATGTAATAAGTTTAGTTTCGTATTCTATAACAAATATGTAATAATTGAAGTAGTTTTCTATTTTAAAACAAATATATAAGTTGCCTGCTCGTTAATTATGTAAAGTTAAGCTCGTTATATGGGAGCAATTACATATATACCCATTAAAAGTTGCATATTTGCATATTATTCAAAATATGCGTAAATATTATTGTACATTGTGCATTAAAAACTTGTATTTTGGAGAAATATGCAAATATTCATGTTTTAGTGGGTATATATGCAATTGTACCTTATATGAAACCCGATAACCCGAATCATCCGACCGGACATAACCCGACCCGAAAATAACCCGAACTCGATAACCCGATTTCTTATTGGGTCGGGTTGCGTGTTAGTTTCTTTTAAAGCAAAACCCGAACCAACCCGACTCGATAACACCCGATAATACCCTACACCCAATGGCATTTATATTCTAAAATTATTTAAAATCTTAGAAACGTACCCGGATTGTGACACCCTCAGAATCTTACGACTCCGATCCCTGACGATCTTCATACCAAGAATCTTTTTTGCTTCCCCGAGCTCCTTCATGTCAAACTCCTTTTTAAGCAAAGACTTGATAGACCTAATCTCAGCCTTGCTTTTACAAGCAATCAGCATATCGTCTACATATAACAACATATAGATATACTCACCTGGTGCATAACTCGTGTAATATATGCAGTTGTCTTAACTGCTACGCTTGAACCCGTTGCTCAACATGTAATTATCGAACCTCCTATACCATTGCCTAGGTGACTGCTTCAAACTATAAAGGGATTTCTTTAACAAACATACCTTGTTACCTTGTTCATATCTCGGTGGCTGCCTCATGTAGATTACTTCTTCAAGATTTCCATGTAAAAATGCCGTCTTTACATCAAGCTGCTCCAGCTCATAATCTCTACATGTAGTCAATGCAAGTATAGCCCGGATAGATGTGTGTCGAACTACCAGAGAAAATACTTCATTGTAGTCAATACCTGCCCTCTGTGTGAATCCACGAGCCACCAACCTCGTCTTGTACCTAGGATTTTGAACACCTTCAGTCCATTCCTTTATCTTCAACAACCATTTGCAGCTCACCAGCTTTTGTCAGCTGGATGATCTACAAACTCATAGGTCTTGTTCTTCCTCAAAGAATCCATCTCTTCTTCCATAGCATCTTTCCACTTAGAACTGTCTTCATAAGAAACTGCCTCATGGTATGTTAATCGTTCGTGAGTGTCTTCTTCCTCTGCTGCAGCAAACGCGTAAGCAGCCATATTACTCTCATGTCGAAACCTCAAAGGTTTCACTCTTGTCCTTGGCTCTCAATCCCGAACCAACTGATAATCTGTGAGATCCGTTTTCTGATCATAATCCCGATCCCCTGCATCTTCATCATCGCCATCTTCTTGATCATCTGTCTAATCTTCATCAAGCGTACGATTATTTAACCCCTGTAGTTCCACCTCAACTTGTAATTCCTCAACAGACTTATTAGTACCTGCACCAGAATCCTTCAACGTGTCTTTCTATATGACACTTTCATTGAAGACCACGTTTCTGCTAGCGACTATTTTAGGTGATTCATTATCAAGCCTATATAGCATGTACCCCTTCACACCCTCAGGATACCCCAAAAGAATGCATTTTACCGCTCTCGGCTCGATCTTACCTTGTTTAATGTGTAAATATGCGACACAGCCGGAAATCCTCAACATTCCATAGTCACTTGGATGTCCCGACCACATCTCCATAGGTGTCTTTTTCTCAATCGCTGTCGATGGTGACCTATTGATAAGATATGCAGCCGTATATGTGCTTCCACCCAGAATGTCTTGGGCAATCCAAACTGAATTAATAAACAACGTACCTTATCCGTGAGAGTTCTGTTCATCCGTTTTGCTACTCCATTCTGCTGCGGCGTCCCGATAACTGTCAAATGTCTAGCAATCCCACTCTCAATGCATAACTGCTTAAACTACCGGTTACAGAACTCAAGACCATTATCTGTCCTCAGCTTCTTAACCGTCCTCCCAGTCTGATTCTCTACTAACTGCTTCTACCCTTTGAACCTTCGAAATGCTTCGTGTTTGAACCTAAGAATATAAACCAATACCCTCCTATAATAATCATCAACAATAGATAAAAAAATACCTCTTACCTCCCAATGATTACACCTGAGATGGACCCCATAAGTCTGAATGAACATAGTCTATCACTTCTTGAGTAGTGCACCTTCTTACACCGAAACTGACTTGATGTGACTTTCTCAGTACACAATTCTCACAAAAATTGAGCTTACCTAGACTCTTCTTGCCAAAAAACTCATGCTTTTCCAGCACTTGTAATCCCGCCTCACTGATATATCCCAATCTTTTGTGCCAAACCTGCTCAAGACTGTATTTTTCTTCAACACTAGCATTAAGCTCACATGTCATTTCATGGACATCCATAGAGTATCCCTTCGGGTTCCAGATAAAATAACCCTGGAACCATTAATCACCTTGACTTTTGGCCCACTACAATTTTATGGTATATCCCTTTTTTTCAAGAGTTCCTAGCAATATCAAGTTTCTTTTCAATTCAGGAATATACTTGACATTGTGTAACATAAAACTTGACCCATCTTTCAGTTGTACCCTTACCTTGCCAATACCTTTGATTTTGCACTCCCTATTGTCACCTAACAGTACCCTGCCCCCATAGCATTCCAGAAAATCAAAAAATAAATCTAACCTGGTGTCATGTGTATGAACCTCCTGAATCCATAATCCAGTTCAGCAATGCCTCTGCACTCATCACCATCACCACCTCAGAACCGTCATAAATCGAACCACTGGAGCTTGGCTGATCATTTTTCTTGACTAAACTATTTGACTTTTTGCGATTATTCTTCGGACAATTTCTCTTCAAGTGCTCCTCAGACTGGAAAATATAGCGCTTGAGTCTTCCGCCTCGAGACTTCGATCTTGACTTTCCCCTTGACTGATGCGAACCCCTGCGGTCAGTTCTTCCCCTCACGTATAACCTATCACCATTATCCCCCTTTTCCTTAGACATTTCTTTGATTTCCTTTGAATTCAGTGTGGCCATCACATCCTCCAAAGTCAAAGCTTCCTGTCCATAGAACAAGGTATCCACAAAGTGTTCATATGATGCTGGTAAAGAAGTGAGTAATAATAAAGCAATACCTTCATCCTCGAATTTACCTCAATATTTACTAAATCAAGAACGATATTGTTGAACTTACTCTAAGGTAATCAACAAATTTAGAACTTCAATCAAGACATAATGGGATTCATCCCATTCCATAACACAATGGCGTCTTAAATACTTTCTGGGTTGGAACCATATTGAGTGTACACATGGCACATCCAGTTTTCTAACCTTGATATCTATGGAGGTAAAAGAGTTTAAGTCATCAAAGATCAAACAATATCAATAGATTTTGATTTTCCATGATGGACATACCATAAAGTTGTGGTATTCCACGAAGATTGATATTGTGGGACTATCCCACAACTTATTAGATGAACTTATACTCTATGACTTATGTATCTGCCAACCAAGTCAAACCAGATGGCATCAATAGTGTTTTCAGCCTATGACATACTTAATATTATAAGTCGTTGACCAAGTCAATAACTTCATGTGCATGTTTTGACTAGAAAACATAAACATTTAACATTTTACTATACGTCATAAGTCATTTATAATTTAATGACTTCATGTACATGTATTTAACAAGAATACATAACAAGTTAAAATCTTACTTTACGTTATAAATCTTTCAACAATTAACGGACTTGATGTTTGAGTGTTTACAAGAGACTCTAAACATATTTAAGTAAAGTAATTTCGAGTGCCGACTCTTGGCCTCAATAGCAATTTCAAGTTAATTTCATACTTCAAGTTTATGACTTTACAAGAATACATAATCATATTTACTGACCAATTCAGTGAAATGTTGAAGTAGCTTTTCATATTATCTTGACATTTGTTCTAATTAGGGCAACATACATTTTATGTGTAGCAGTCCTAGTAGAATATTCTTTTTTATACCTTGCAGTCAAGAAAAACTATTAGTCATATTGTTATATGTTGTACCTTGCACACAAGTAAGATTTCTCCCACTTGTGCATGACACAACATCATGCATAATATGACAGTGTCGTAGATAACATATGATTTTAGTCAAAATCAAAATATAAATATATAGAACTTTTATTGTTTTAATAATGAATCATGCATAACAATTTTATTGATAACATTTCAGGAAGTAACATCAGGAACGCGACAAGTTATCTAATAAATTTCATGCAATGGTTCTTATATAAACTATGATGCTTCACATGTGGAAAGTAATGTATTATTTCAAGACAATCACGAAATAAGATGGGCAACCTGCAAGGTTGATAAGGATTTAAAACGTACACTTTTAAGGGGTCATTTAAGCCCTTAATCGCCCACTTTTATATCCGTTACTGCTTAATTTCGTTCCTTTTAACTTTTTAGGTCTCTTGGAAGCAAAATGTTGGAATGATGCATTTTTGGACGAAAAGGAGTGAATATATGAAGAAAATGGCTAAGTCAAGATCAAAGACTCTCAAGCTGCTGGAATTGAAGCTGACGACGTCACAATTCAAGGGCGACGTCGTCCCTCTCCACGTAATTAAATTTGCGACAACTCAGTACACTTTTTGCTAATTTACACCGACGCGTCCAGCTTTGAAGAGTAAGGCGTCACGAAGATTTTTCTTCTCGGCGGCCTAGATCCGATTCGCACGGCGTCATTATCAAGACCGACGTCACAACCACAACGTGACGCCTCCCAACTATTACTTGGCCAAGACGAAACCCTAATGACGGCGATCTCACGGCGTCCCAACTATAAGGTGACGCCGTCTCAGTTGTAAAACTATATATAGAAATCGAATTTTCAGAATTTTAGGAGGTAGACTTGTGGAGTAAAAACCTAAAACGACTTAAGTCCGGTTTGGACAGCATCTTAGGGTTCTCATACCCTATTTTACATCAAGATAAGTATTTTACTTCATTGATTTCATTATGTCTTCAATTGTATGTGTGTATGCTTCCATGTTTAACATGCCCGGCTAAATTTCTTTTGTATTTGCTTAGATCTATGAAACCTAGTTATTAATTATTGATTGGTTGTCTCTTATCTTAATTGTAATTGGCTTAGGAGTGCATTAGGCCATCGTTGTGTTTGAATGCTTGAGTAATCTTTGTGAACCTCAGCTTATAAATTACATAGCGGAATTGTAGGCTAAACATCCAAAGATAACCTTAGAGTTAGTTTATGAAACCTAGAGATTTCGTAGGCAATAACCTTAAGGTAGTCTCAAAGAGTTAGGGATAAAAGCATACCCTACGACCTTAGAAAACACAACGCGTTAAGAATAAGGACGTGGCAATTCAACCACCAATAAAAGATAACTAGGGAGTAATAGTATATAGGTAGACACATTTTTAATCATCATACGAGCACACATCAATAGACATAGACTACCCTTAGTTTAGATAATTAGAATAGTAGAGTAATCGGTAGAAGTACCAAACCCCCAAATTCAAACCCCGAGATTTTACCCTTAGCTTTATAAAAAAAATATATAAAAAAGATAAAAAATAATCTTCTTCAACCTCAACCTTAGCGTATTACATTTCTCACTAGCATTCCTATTACCCTAGAGAATGATATCAATACCCGAGGCTTACCCAATACTACACTACAACGATTAGGTTCACTGCCTAGGGTGTTGAAAAACTTGCTCGACGAAAAGGAAGTTCCTTTGACCCCAAACGCGTTATACGCGCATCATGTTTTTGGCGCCGCTGCTGGGGAATAGAATAGCTAGTTAGATTTCCATCTCATTTAGGTTCCCTTGCTTGATTCCTATCAAGTAAGATTTTTTCTCATTTTTAGCTTCCTCGTAGTCTATCCCCCTTCTTCGTGACCTTGTTAGTAATCCCATCACTTTTCATCATGGAAGGTGATAACCCCCCTCAAATCATTGTCCCGCCAAGAGGCCGTACTCTTGGTGAATATTGTAGACCGAGCCACCAAGGCTATAGGAACACTATTGAGCTCCCCGATCAAGCTCAAACTACGGCCCTGCGATCCGACACCATCCGGTTGGTGCAAAACAGATGTGCATTCCATGGACTTCGTTTCGAAGATCATAATCAGCATCTCAAGGATTTCCTTAAAATCGTTGATTCCATTGACCTTGATGCTACCACCCGGGAGACCACGCGCTTGCGTCTCTTCCAATTCTCTCTACAGGACCAAGCTAGTAATTGGCTTGAGCGACTTCCCGCCGGATCCATCTCAAACTGGGATGATCTCACCACTCGTTTCCTTGCCCAATTTTTCCCACCAGGGAGAACTACCAAACTTAGGAATGAAATCGTGATGTTCCAACAACATCAAGGTGAATCTCTCTACGAGGCATGGACTCGATTCAAGGACTTGCTCCATAAAGTCCCTCATCATGGCATCGATCTTTGGCTTCAAGTCCAAATCTTTTATGATCATGTCAATCTCTCAACTAAGCAATCCATCGACCAAGCGGCCGGTGGCAAACTTAGTGATCTCACAGCGGAAGAATCATAAAGTACAATAGAGGACCTTTCCCTCTATGACAATGAAAGTTGGAATGACCCCCGTGAGTTGCCTAAAACTGTCAAGGCAATCTCCTTGCCTCCCATTGACTCACAACCTTCCGATCGTAGGATGCTCGAGCTTGAAGATCAAGTCAAATTCCTAATGAGCTCCTACAAAAATCCTAAGTCTTCACGCCAAGTGAACAAAGTCTTTTCCTGTTGTGAGCTATGTAGTGGTCCCCATGAAACTCGTACTTGCGCGAGACTCCCCGAACAAGCTTCAGTTGACTACGCATCCTCGTGTACCAATGGAATGGGAAGAAGATTCCCCACAACACCCGGACCTAGGACTTTCAATGATGCCCGAGAAGCATGGAGGGGCAAACCCGACTACAATTGGGGACAAACCAAAGAATTCACCTCCAATGATTCCCCATGGTCCCACGGCCCTAGCCAACAAAACATAGAAGGGATGTTGCAACACCTAGTTACATCCCAAGAAGCTCAAATAGCCAAGCTTTCGGACCGCTTTAACCAACAACAAGCCGAGATGGATTGGAAGATAGATAACCTTTTGAAAGCAATGACCAATAGTGATAGGAAGACCACCGAAAAGGTTAATGCCATCTCGACTTATTCTCCCGAAGCTTCCGGTGTGAAAATTAAGGACCCAAGTAAGTTATCCAAGCACGTTCAATTCGTCAACACCATCACCTTAGTGAAACTAAATAGGACTAGTGACGAAGTGAACCATGAAAAGACATTTGAGGTTAGTGAAGCTCCTAAGGAAGAATCGACCAATGAAGTAGGCGAAGTAGGTGATGAATAATTCAATAAGTTTCCTACGAAAGAGGAACTCTCTCACCACCCACACTTAGTACGCGACCTTCGTCACATGTATGTTAGGAAAAGCCCTCGGATCAAATTTGGGAATCCTTGGAATCTCAATATACCATGTTGCATAGGACATCTTTTCGTGGCAAAGGCCTACATTGATCGCAAGTCCCCAATAAACATTATGACTATCACCTACTATAATTGGGTAATGAAGAAACATATCCCAGATAGGCAAGACCCCGGTGATCCTAGAGTTAGTTGTAATTTCCTTGGTAGAGTTAAGGGATTTCCCGTCTATGTAGGTAGTTTCACGTACCCTATGGATTTCATAATTGTGGAGGATATTAGTACGGCCATAGATCCTAGCTTGTCTCACGTAATTCTAGGAAAGCCTTTCATAGAAAACATCGGGATGACTTATGATCCGTCGTTAGGAATAGTTTGATTCAAGGATGAGACTGATGACGTAGCTTACCAAATTCCATTTAAGATTGAGAAATTTTCATCACTATCCAATGATGAAAAGGAACTTAAGCTATCGGTCTACTATAGGAATGAGAAGGATAAGGAGAAAGGAGTAGATTATGTGATGAATAAGATTTTGGGTTCTATAAGGATTGTTTGAAACTAGGACCAGAATATAGAATCGATTGGAGAGAAGACGACTTCTTAGAAAGATGCATAATAGGGCATTATTATAACATGGAAAACCCCAATAAAGACCGTCATGAGGAAGAAGGTGACAGCAATAAAGTCACGTAGGAGCACGACTTCGAGTCTAGCTACAAGACTCATAAATAAAGAAAAGCGCTTCATGGGAGGCAACCCATGCTTAATTGTTTGTTTGTTTGTGTGTCATATATATTTTCATTATTGTATGTTCTCATGTTTGAATTTGTGAAAATGCTTTATTTTATCTTTAACCTCGTCTTAATTACATATAAAGGTATTTTACAAAAAGGATAAGTGTAGGGAGGATTACACACGTTTTCAAAAGAACGTGAACATGAGAACTACGATTAGTGAAAATGATAAATATGTGTGTTTGTTAGAGTCAAATTCTTGTATCGAGTCATAATGGATGTTTTGCAGGAATTTTTCCAGATTTTAAAGGTGTAATTTTTCCAGAAAAATGCAGCAGACCAGTTTCTGTTAGGATAACCTGACGGCGTCAGGATTATAACCTGACGACGTCAGGAGGAGTAGAAACAGCTTATAACTTTCTCTCGTTTTCTGTGCTAATTATAAATTTTTTTGGAAATTCTTAGGTCTTAATTTTCCAGAAAATCTGCAAACATCCATTCCACAAGCATTATATCCTAGTTTAGTAGAGTCATATATAGTTTACCGCCGATTTTACACGAAGGTTTCGTCTATTTTCTTAAAGTGTGCAGGTTCTATTTATCAAGAAGAAGAAACATAATATTGGATGAAGCTTATCACGCATACATTCTTCTTGGAAAAAATTTAACCACTACTTCACACAGATCCTACCGAGCTAATCAGGGGAGTACTAGTTTCTTTCTCTTTTAAATACCTTCCATTATCATAACTTTGATACTTTCGGGGAACATTGGGGACAATGTTTAGTTTAAGTGTAGGGAGGGAGAATAAAACGGGAACTTTGAAACTATGCTTATCCTTGATCATTTGTCTTGTCCTATTTCATTTGTGTAATAAGCTATGAGAAATATATGTTAGGGCAATTTTAGCGCCAAATTTAAAATTTTTTATGACATGTACGGGTGGGACTTTAGTCTTAATAAAGCATTTCATGGATAGGAGTTATATGACTAGCACAAAAACCTTTTACCACTCAAATTCCACCCAAAAAATGTGAGGTTCGCCCCTAGATCTATAGGAATTAAAGCATTCACCTTTAATGCTTCAAGAGTGTAACGGTAGTATAATAGAGTCTAGAACTTGTTTTGTGATGCATTCCGAGATCGCTAGTGAGACTACACTTGTGTAGTTAGGAATAACTAAATGATAAGAGGCGTTAAGATAACCTTTGTTTGATACCCGTATTATAATTACTTCTTCCACATCGGTCGAGTAATTCCCCCACACCCTTGCGATGTACTCATCTTTAGTACACGATACCCCTAGTTAACCCCTCAAAGCCTATCCTTTTCGCGGTTCTCATGATGTTTCGGTTTTCCAGAATATCAATGAAGAGAATTGTTTACAATCCACCCCCAAATGTACACCCAAATCGCCTTAGCCTACCTTGTATGCACTCACCTTTAGTGCATTATTGTTATCAAACTAAACCCTTAGTTCAATTATCTAGTTACTTGCATGGTTGCTAAGTCGAGTCATATCTTTTGTACATAGTTTTGGGATGATTGGGACTCATGGGTAAAGTTAAATTTTATGGAGTGACGGGAAAGAACGTTAAATTCAAATTCCCTTTATTTACATAATAAAGTACTACAAGTGTTTTGATCTTTTCAATTCCGGTCAAATTAATTTTAGAGTAATAAAAACTCAAGTGTAGGGATGTGCCTATAAATGCCTTATATTTTGATGTTATCGTAGAGGATGGTAGAGTAAAAGTGTATGCAAAAAAAAAAAAAATCGAAAAAAAGAGTGTTCAAAAAAAAAAACGGGCTACCATCCTACATCTATCTTTATATTTATGTTTGTTTGTTTCAAGTATCTAGAGTTTAGTGAGTCGAGTCTTGGCTTAGCAACGCTATTCTTTTCATGCTTGTAACATAAGATTTTTGACTTGCCACCACTAAATCGCCTATCCAACCAAACCCTTTGTTTCCCTACCGTAAGCCTAACATTACAACCCTTTAAAAGACCTCTTAGATAGTTGTTCCTAGGTGCTTACGCCAAAGCGGTGGAGGTTTGATCTAGTCTCAAGCCTATGGTAATCTATGTACTATGACCGGTTAATGAGTGTTTATCTTCCATTTCCATTTACTATATTTCATATACACTCGAGAGATGAGAGAATCCAAAAACCCCTTGTGAAGTGCTAGTATATAATTTTCGTGCTTGTTATGACTATTGCGGTGCTTTTACTTGTTGTGAATTTTGTTAAACCAATGCTTTATGCCCCCTAGCTTATAAATTGATTGGCCAAAAGTACATTTGCTTGAGGACAAGCAAATACCAAGTGTAGGGATATTTGATAAGGATTTAAAACGTACACTTTTAAGGGGTCATTTAAGCCCTTAATCGCCCACTTTTATATCCGTTACTGCTTATGTTAGGTCACTGGTTTTACAACACAAGCATCAAGAGAAGAGATAGAGAGGCGGATGAACAATAAACCAAACACACATACACGATATAGTGAAACGGTTATGCGTAGAGATATGTGAAAGTGATAAATTGAACAACCAACCCTCAAGTGAGGGTTATTACATAGTATTTATAGGAGGGAAGCTAGGGCAACACTTCCTAGTCCCTTCCTTTCTCCTATGGGCTTGGGCCTAAGCTCATGGGCCTTCTACATAAGCTTAAGCTAGTAACAAACATAAAGGCCATAATTAAGCTAACTATTACATATGAATTACTAACACTTGATTTAGGTTTAGAAGTGATTTCAACAATCTCCCCCTAAGTGTTGGTGATGAATGAATATGAACGGTGAAGGCTTTGATGTAATAGTAGCTTTGACTTCTTCTGACATTCTTCTTTCTTGTGAGAAGAATTGCCTTGATTCGAACAATCTCCCGGTGTAGAAATTGTTTTCTTTAAGCAGTTTTGCTTTGACGTCATCTTTAACTTTGTTCTTTGATCATTGTTCTTTGTGATGGTAGTGATAGTATGTTGTTGTTGTGCGCATCAAGTCTCGCCTCAGTGCCTTGCTTTGCTCCACTGTCTCCACGTCATTCTTCAACATGCTCACACTCTTTGACGTTGGATTTCGGTACTAATGAGGTTCTTTAAGTCTTTAACTTTGTAGATTCTTTGGCTTGACGAAGAATCATTCGACTTTTGTGTTGCTTTGAGATATAACTTTCATTAGTGATGATGTTGGCATGAGCATATGAAGAATCAGACGATCGCTCCGCTCCGTAGCTTCCATAGAAGTATACATGAAAATGGTTAGTAATAAGCGGATTCCGCACTTACAAGTTTGAACTTCGAGAGTGTTAACAAAGATAGTGTGAAAACACAACTCTAATTCTTACAAAGGCCGTTCGAACCGGAGTCCCGCAAGTGAGATAACGCGATGTAGCAAAGTACACCTCTGATTCAGATGAGTCGTTGAGGTACACCAAGCGCCACCTCACGATCGTAGACCGTTTGAGACACACTAAGCGTAATCCACGAGGAGTTACCAGTGACTGCTTGTCGTGGTTGTTTGATGTTGACCACGGCGGGAGTTTCCATTCAATCACCGAGGATCACGGATGTGAACCTCTCATAAATTTTCTCGATGCATTGCTAAGATATGTGAAGGACTCGATAACGCACCACCGATGTTCTTATTGTTGAACATCAAGTGATGAAATGTTAAGTGTACCTAAGAGATTTTTGATGAATCTCGTGGCTCTAGACTCAATAGTGCATTTTGGTTTTCCTAAGCGGAGACTAGGGAGGGTCTCCTTCTTCAATACCAGCGATCTCAAGAGAAAGCCAATAGTTTACGAGGGTTCCTGTGAGAATGAAACAAGCTTCTTTTGAGAGAAACTTGAGTGGCTAAGAAGGTTTAGTGCATGCATCTTTGGGTCCATGACGGCTTTTAATCTTCAATACCGGCGCCACTAAGTGACAACCAAGAGTATATGAATTGAACCCGATTGTCCGCTCTAAGTTGAATAATTTGGAGGGCTATTTCTTTTCACCCTTTTCTTTGCATTTCTTTTTAATTCTTCAACTCCTTCTTTCTCCGATTCTCATTTTCTCCTTTTTATAATCATACCTAAGGACTTCTAAGTACTAACTATTTGTGATATCCTTGGGTAGATCCCTCCGGCTCTGGCGGATCATAGGACGGTTATTCCTAACCTTAGTCACCTTATAACTTCATGACTAACCTATGTTGCCATAAAACCAATTTTCAAGAAAATCTCTCACTGCGGTTATGATTGTAAAACATTTTGTACCACAGTAAGTGTTTGATCTTTTTAAATACTCCCCCTCCACATGTGCTTAAGAGTTTTTACGAAATCGCACGGTGAGGAAAGAGCGACTTTATGAATTGATCAACTCAAGATAGACAATTCCCGCGAGACACGGTTACTTTTCATAGTTAAAGAGTTACATTGTCGACTTTTAGGTGACAACTATCTCTAATATCTACCTTGAAGGTTTAGACAAACCTCGAAAGGTTGTCAAACCCGTCGAGTTCATGTCTACCAAGAGTTTCTCGAATGGTACATTCTACTCGGACAAGTCCTTTCATGAGACACGTTTACATCACTAGCGAACTAGCTTGAAATTATTACCCGTCCCGCATAAGTCTTTTCGAGTTACTAACAGTTAAGTATCACAATTCGTTGGTTAAGTCTCTAGCACAAAGATTCATTTGCATTTACACAACATATTTCTTATCACATAATTTTCTCCCCTCAAAATGGCATATAAAATGTTATTTTTGAAAAGTTGAGAATAAATATGATCATTTCGAGTGTTGCGGGAAGATGACCACTCGTGAACAATTTGTGAACAAAGTTTTAATTCAAATACTCTCCTCAACAAGTGATATAAACGGTTGAGGTTTTGAAAATCATACGGAAGTACTTGTTCTTTTGAGCAACACCTTGAAAAATGAAAGGTTTGATAGGTTTTACTCAAAAGTAAGAAGCTTTCGCTCCTTTTATAAGGATTGTGGTCTCAAGCGTACCACGTGGTCCTTTCTTGACAAGAACGGGTTATACATCGATATGTGTGCACAAGCCATTGTCATAAATAATCACACATCCAAAATATTAAGAAATAGAAGCGATTCAAGGGTACCGAAGTCCATCAATGTTACCAGAATGCGAATCGGGCGTTGATAGCCGCGAGAGCAATCATGGGACGACCGCCTACAAAGCTCTCCGAGTTCGAATCGGTCCCATCGATACAAACTTTCATCAATCTTTCTGATGATCCTCCTCACATCCCGTCTTTCCTTGGAATTCCATCGCTTTTGTGACCCAATGCCTTCATGAATATCCTTCAATCTATAAGACAATCCATCCCTAACCTTCTTCAATGTGTGATCCCAAACTTGTGAAGATCTTTACACGCCATCAAGCAGTTGCGATGTGTTTCACTAATGTAAACCACTCCGAATGGTTGGCTTATGAGTGTGTGTTGTGAAAGCTGGTTAATGTCGGGAAGATCTAGTCGAGGTGGAATGAAGTTGACACGGTCCGATATGATTCAACCGCAAGTCGGAGATCTTTTACACGTTCTTTGATGACTATGCTTCGATGAAGATAAGCAAGGACTTGATGAATTCACGTTGTACTTCAGCTTGAAAATTGTCTCATGCGACCACCGCACTTTGGCAAGGTACATGTCTTCAATGTAAATTCTCAAAGTCTGCTTCAGAGAATGCATAATCCCTTTCGTCTTGCCTTTTGACCACAATATTCTTGAGGAAAGTGTAGTCCCATTTAGACGAAAGATCAACATGTTTGATGGCAACAATACTCTTAGTCTCGAAAACTTCATGTTGAGACTTCGAACTGGCGACACGTAGTAGATTCTTGATGTTCCGCCAATGGTGAATCCCATACAAGGCATCACGGTCATACTCTTCCACCTTGTTGGAGAACATGTGGTTAGCTCTTTCCTCGATGGCTATGCGTTAGAGTATATGGTCACGGAATGGAAGTGTCGAGATGTAGCGTATTTCCTTGAACCATCGCCACCGTGTAGAAGAAATTCCAAGTCTTTGTTGAAGAAATATCGAATGGAATCCTAGGTCGATCTGGTTGGCCAATTGTTGGTAGAGGTTTTGACCATCGGTGTAGTATGGAGGGTTGTCCGTTTGGTGAAGTCGATGTTTGCTTCGGGTTGAGCCAATCCATGTTGTTAGACATAGCTCGTGCTATATTATCAAGGTGATACTCAACTTCAATAGCACTTTCTCGAATCGTCTTTTAGAAGTTGAAATGCTTCATTCTTGATTCGCTTCAACTCGGATTTCGTCATCTTCTTCACACGGAATTTTTCTTGTAGTAGTTTTGCATGCTCCAATGTACTACATTCGGAACCTCTTGACCTTCATTTGGGTAGGAGTGGAATCAACAAGCTTCTAGAACCATTCAAATCAAGTATCATCCTCGTCTAGCCATGATAAGACGTCGGTTGTAGGTGCCTTCTTCTTCTTCTTTGGCCTAGAGGAGGATTCGGTTTCTTGGTCGTGTCGGGAGAGATGGGTTGTTGATGGGGCTCATGGAATTCCTTATCGTCACCACCAGATACTCAAAGTGATCACCGGTTTTCGAGTCTCGGTGGTAACTCGAAGAATCTCGAGGTTTTTCACAGAAGAGCAAGGAGGAGATCGTCTTGGTGGAGAGGGCCTTCGGGTGGAGGTGGCATTGATGAAGATTCACCGACTTCTTCGTGCATTTAGGCTCGTTATCTTTATCTTGATCTTTGTCTTCGCTGTCTCTTGAACGCTTAGGCCTTACGACTTCTTCTCGTATCTTGACTGAGTTGGTATTCCAAAGAATGCTTCAAGCAATTTAGCTTCGTGGGAGGCAAATGTTGCGAGCGTTTCGACATTTGAGCTACTAGCCGGTTCACCAATTCATCATCCGAAAAATTGTGGGTTCAATGGATTGATGTTCACATTCATTGGAGTTGATTTCATGGTTTGCTTGGCCGATGCAATAGATTTGGATAAAGTTTTCGGTATACATCTCCTTTGTCGGTTTAGGAACGACCTCCATGAGGAACTTGTGAGAGTATCCTTGGATCATCTCATCCATTTTCCTGAAGATCATCTTTCATGAGCTTCGACATATTCCTTTCAACTTGCATCTTGTCGTTCTCATCATGAAGATATCGACCGATCGTGAAGAAATTCATCTTCCCGTAGAGTATGTCTTTCTTCGACGACCGCTGATGCCTTTGATGATTCGAGTCTTTGCATGAGATTTCCAAGAGGCGGTTGGCTTCTTCACCGATTTGGATGATGATTTGGTTGATCTTTTGATGGTGGTGGTGAGGAGTGAGAAGATGAGTCCGATGAAGATGAGATGTGAGGAGATTCGGGATCCTTAGAGGTTCGTAAGTTTTCTCCTTAGACCGCACGGACCTGCCAAGAAGAAACTTTTCATAATCAACATCTTCATCATTTCCGCACTTAGCTTCTTCATCGCCTTTATCTTTCTCGACTTCTCAAGATCTGGTTCCTCAATGTCAAACTTAATAGACTCCTCCTGTTGCTTTTGTTGTTCCTCAAGAGTGGTGGCACCGGTTCCCTTATCGGGTTGATTAACCGCATCGAGATCCGTGTAGGTTGAACTTCACCACTTGACCTCGGGGCCACCCATTTGATCTTTGGCAAATTCCTCCGCAACGTGTTGAGTCTAACAAATTTGAACTTCCTCCTGTAATCGGCCAGTGGCTCTTCTTCCGAGCTTTCCTCTTCATAAGGCACAAGTACCGAGTCTTCCCTTTTCCTTGGATAGGCGGTGGATCGGGAGGTTTTGCTACCAAGGAGGTGCTTGGTTGCAGATTCGAGTATAAGACCTCTTCGTCGATTGTGTATCTTCGAGCCAGTCCACTAGCTTTCTTTTGGTTCAAGCTTTGGAATGGGAATAGGAACAACTTCCTTAGAAGGAACAGTCCTTTTACGAGGAGGATTCCTCTTGGGAACTTCCTCGACTCTCGGTGCTTATAGCACTTCCTCGCACTTCCTCTTACGGTTTTCTTGCGCGCATGCGTAATATTTTTCATCAAGAAATCCAACTTTGTTCTCTTCACGCCTACCATATATCTTTTATAAGAGTATAGTGTTTGAGTTCATCCGAGAGAAGGAGATCCGCAACACAAAGAACTTGTTTCTTGGTAGTTGACTCCTTTAACCGACCGTTAGTGTGGGTTCGGACAACACGTCAAGATTGTCGGGTCATTGATTCTCTTAGGGATATCGGGTTATACCCAAGTGCTCTATGGATCAACAGCTTAGTATATCGATGTAGGGAATCTTTGAGCCAAGATTTTTGAGAAAGGTCATCATGTCATCCCATATCAAAGCTTCAATTTCGATGTGTTTCATGTTGATCGAGCCCAAAAGATTTGCGTTCTACGAGCTTGGGTGCTCATAGTCACGTCACGACCGAAATGGATTTTGTGATGATGATATAAAGGGTCTCCAAGGTGAGGAATATTATTAAGATCCACGTGAGAATGCTTATTAATAACCCCCAAGCTTCGCTGCACCCAATATCAATCAAGAATTGCGCACGTCTCTTCAAGAGGGTGCAACAGAGAATTCATTGGTATGATGTTAGGAATGAGGAGAACGACCTTAAGTCCGCATGTGTGATGGTAGCTTGTTTGTGATTGAGTGTCACCATATCGCACTTTGACCTTTGACCCTCGCATTGTATTCCGAATTGTTTGTATGTAGATTTCTAACAATGGCGAGTTGGTGAGCATGTTCGATAGGGATGGTTCTTGAGAATATCCACCGCAATGAGACACGAAGATTACGGCGGTGAGAGTTTCAAAGTCAACTCTGAGATTGTTCTTTCCAATCTTCATTGGATAGCCATGCGGGAAGATATCAGTAATGGTGAGAACGTTTGGTGCATCCACATTCATTTGAGCTTCCATGTCGTGATCTGAAACATATTTAGCCAAAATAACCAACATATCGAAAGACATAATGTTAGTCAACAGAAGGTTTTATTGACAAAATATTGAATGTGCTATGTCTATGATTGTTACGAGTCCAAAGTCACTTGTTTGTCCAATAGTCTAATGACGTTGTGATAAGTTTCGTGAGTTAGTTAACTTTAAGTTTTAAAGTTTATGTTATCACAAAATTTTAACAACACATTACACATTTAAGTTTATTAGTGACATTATTGGATTCGTGACGTTATGATTCGTTTATTTACAAGTTTGCCCGCGTAACAATTCATAATGAAGCTTTGATCAAGGCTTAGGCGTAGAAATGGTAGCTTATGCGTAAACAGGAGAAGTATACGCGTAGACGCAAGCTTATGCGTAGGATCCTTACTTACGCGTAAGAAATATTACGCGAGGAAAAGGGGACCTTATGCGTAAAGCTTATGCGTGGCGTATATTAAACCTTACCCGTAAGGCTTACTCGTAAGCATAGACCTTATGCGTGAGGTCATTGTTTACGCATATCCTTCACGGGATACGCGAGTCCCTTGTAGAACCTTCACGCGTAAGATTTCTCTTACGATAACCTTCACGCGTGGGTGATCCTTATGCGAGATTGCTAATGACCTTGATTCTGAATTTTACGTGTAGCAGACCTGAAATAAAGTCATCATAGCAACAATATTAACATATACATCCATTCTAAAATAGATCATGGCAAGAAAACTCATCATACCGTTTACGCGTAAGATTACTTACGCGTAGTCTTAAACCCTAGTTTTAAGATTTACGCTTAAGAAATCTAGCCACGGAAATAGCATCAAACTTATTCTGGTGGTTCTTAGATGTCATGTGAGAGTTATGGCCAAGTTTTAACATCCAACTCTCAATGAATCAAAAATACCCAAACGTGAAGAACAAAAACCCTAATATCTAATTATCAAGCAATTAGTGTTTCTGGGTTAATTCTAAACACATATATGATCAATTCACTATACTAACAACATCTCACAACAATCTTTTTGACCAAAACCATTCACATTTGAAAATACCCAAACCCACGCATAAACCCTAGTTTTTGAAAGTTAATCAATTCGTGTTTCTAGGTGGATTTTGAGGATAAACATAGTATCATTGATATTAAAGAAACATTTTGACCCATTTATCTTAACCTCAAACACACAAACATGATCATGTGTTCTTACGCGTATGTGTAGAACACAAACTCAACCATATACGTAAATTTAACCGTTAGATTCGTTTGAAAATCAAAGCCAATGTTTAAAAACGTGTTACAAACACAAAATCACTTTCAGATTGATGATCAAAACTTCGGATTTGTTGAACGATTTATATGCGTAGATTATGGTTGGTTGTGTGTAATAAATGTGATGGATAAGTTAGGTGGAGTATTTTTATGAAAATAACTTTGAGCTTTTGACAACATTAGTCCCTCCACCTTTTCCATTTTCATCCAAAGCCTTTAACTTCCATTTTGGTTACCAAACGAAGAATATTTGGAAATAACTTTGACAACACTCCCCCTCGACTTAAGAAATAAAGAAAGGTTATAAATTTTAGTCCGAGGAGTGTCAGTGAACCAGAAATGTGACCATCATTATTAAAGAAATAACCGAGATAGGGTAACATGCAAGTACACGGTTATTTTGAAACAGTTAAGAATTTATTTTCTCCCCCTTAACACCTGATCGAAAAAATACTTAATTTTGAAAGATTTGAGTGTTGACGGAAGAAATGTACAGATGCTTAATTATGTAGATTTGAGTGTTGACGGAAAAAGACAGTTCAAACATGGCAAGTACATTTCATCTTTTAAAGACTCGATCTGAAGCACATTATCAGTATTCTAAACAGTTACAACATTATCAACGATGTCGTAGAGATATAATCGATGCATATGACAAAGAATTCAATAACACAACATTATGGACATCAAAGAGATGACATCTTCCAAGAGTCGATCAACATCTTTTCTTAACATTTTCTTTTACGCTTAGTATTAGAAATAGATGTTTCGCATTTTCTCGAAAACGACCTTCATCAATCCAAGTTCCTTATGAAAGTCCTGCTCCCAAGACAATGCACAATTTTTCAAATTTTTAACATTTGGTAAAGATTTTTCCGAAAAATGTCTCTTTGTTCTCGCGCAGAGGCGATTGAAAATGTTGAACTTTGATTTCGTAATGATATTCTATCTCATGTTGTAAAGTTTTGAGGTCACCATGAAAATGTTAAAATATCTAAGAATTTTGCGATTTTCGTGTTTTGAGTTTACTTCACCGATGGAAGGTAAAGGACCATAAATTTGTGCATAATCCGGTTGGGGATTAACATTAGAAGACTCGACGCTTTTATGATAACCCTTGGTGTGCTAGAAGAATCCGTTGGTGTGACGAAAGTGACCGGTTTGAATAATTAAAAGGTTTGTTGCAAACAACAGCTTTTAATTTTGATCGAATCTCGTCTTCTCGCATCTAATTCCTCTTGACGATGATATTCAACAACACTCATAATGTAATTATCAATTTTATATTCGCACTAGAAACTTCGTGATTTGGTTTGAATGCTTTGGTTGAAAGCTTAGGTTTGTAATCGCAAGATTTGGTCCATATCCATTTGGATTGGGTTTTAAAGTAAACTTTTCAATAGCGATTCTTGATTCACCATGTTTGTAAACAATGCTTTAAACTCTTTAAGTTTGTTTTGCAAGCCGATAATTTCTTCAAGATGATCATCTATTCGCTTCGTTGAATGCTTTTTGTATGTAGAGAACTGTTTTTGACAAGTTAACAACTCACCTTAGCTTTTTGATTTTCCAAGGTGAGAGCGTTAATTTGTTTTTATGTTCATGTTTCGCTTGTTCTATTTCGCACAACAAAGAATTCTTCAAAGCGGCTAGATCACGACCGCTCTCTAAATATTTTTCGCTTTGATGAGATTTAGTAAAGGTCGCTTCAAAACCTTTTTCACGCTTTTTCTTGAGTTTTGAAAAAGTTGAGTTGCTTTTGTAAACATTCAAAATCCTTGGTTATGATGCATTTTTACTTTTAAGTCCCGATTCATCGCACGACATTCTTCCACTATGGTTTGTTGGTCTTGAATTAAACGAGCAAAATCTGGATGAGGCAAAAGTTCGGCGTGTTCAACGTGAGTCACAACATGATCATTACTTAGATCCTCAAGTATAACCACGTAGTCAATTTGATTATCAATGGAAACCATAAGGTCATCTTGATTGACAAATTTAACTACGGGGTCTAATTGAAAATCGTCGGAATGAGATGTGGATGACTCATTTTGAACATTCTGAGCCTTGCCGGATTCAGATGTTGGCGGAGATATTAGAGCATAGATAAATATGGTTTGTTTGGGTACCGGAGACAAGCCATCAATGTCATACACTAGGCCTGTGTCACTCATGTGTAACTCATGCATATTAGCCATCAACATAATAAATTGCATTGGCTCGCAAGTCCTCCATATCATCATCCGAGTCAAGATCCGCCATAAAACTCTGTTCTTTGTGCGTGAGAGTTCCACCGACTTCATCCTTAAGAGCCAAAAGAAGAGCCTCTTTGTGATAAGCACGCCCCTAGTCCTCGGCTTTGGGCATGCATTAGCCAGTGTCCTTCTCATTGCGCTTGTAGCATCGAAGACCATTCAACCCATTTCGAGCATTTCCTGCTCCACCACTTGAGCTCATTGTTATTCCTACCCATAGCATTAAACCCTTGACCACCGCCCATCCGACGACCATAACCACGATTACGAACTTCAACTCGTCCATTGTTCACATGACTGATTTCGTGTGTTAGATGAGGATTTGTTGGTATAACGGCTAAAAGCATTAGCAATAATAACAAATCCTTGTTGCAATGCTTCGAACGGATCAGATTCCTCATTAGCTTCACTGACAAATGCTTGAGCATTGTTGTTGTTGTATGGAACCAATTGATTATGTTGAGATTGTTGTGATTGATCATTTGGTGTGATAGTGGCAGTTGGTTGAGTTGCTAGTTGAGGAGGATAACTGTTTTGAGCATACAAGGCAAGTTGTTGATTTTCTGGATGTGAAGGTGAAGCAATTTGAGCTCGGAGAATCCTTTCCCTATCAACTTCCTTTTCATGAGGCTTCAAATAATCATACAACAATCCGTATGTAGAATGATGCATGTTCTTCGCTTGACGGAGAAAAATGACATACTTCTCCCATTCAGGACCAAGACTACTCAGGAACTTAGTATTAACTGTAATTCTTGGCATGATGATGTTGTGTTTATCCAAATCATTGATGATGTCTGAGAATCGATGATGATAAGACTCTAGTGTCTCTCCAGGTTCAATCAAGAAGTGTTCATAAGCCAAGTAAATTTTGGATTCCATATCCTCCCGATTGAGTGCGAGATCCTTCCATAAGTAGATGAATGTGTTCCCACATTGCCTTTGCGATCTTTTGAGCATCAACACTTCAAGAATTGGGTTTGGTAATCCTAAAAGAATATATTACATTGCAAGCTCATCACTTCATAGTGTAGAAGTTCTTACGGATTCAGTGTCCTGCAAGAGCAATGCTTGATTGTTCATCTCTTGGTTGATTAGCATTTGGATCTCCGGCACAATGACAAGAGGCATCGAAATGGACCTTCCAAGATAACCTTCTTGAAGAACTTTCCATGTGGCTTCTTCGATCATAAAACCTAAAGAACCTAATCACCCATTGATCGTAGTTTCGGAGTGAGCATTGGAGGTCTATCAAGTGATCCACCTCATGAATTGATTGTTGGTCGCTTAAAGCTTCACACATCTTTGCAAACCAAGTGGGTTCCTTCATAGTGTTCCTTGATGGATGTTGATTGAAATCATTTGTGTAGGGTTGAACTTGAAGACTTGGTGGTGTTTGAACCATTTGTGGTGGAGGAATTGCTCCAAGTTGTGGAGTATGTTGTTGATTAAATTGTTGTTGATAAATTTCTTGTTGTTGATTCCATTGTTGATGTTGTGGACTTAGTTGTTGTTGTCGTTGAGAATAAGTGTAAGGGAAATAGTTAGAGTATGGTGGTTGTGACATGTTGAAAACTTGTGTTGGTAAAATGGTTCTTTGTAGTCGAATGAACCTTTGTTGATGAAGTATCCTTAGGCGAGAAATCACAATAAACCAAGTAGCACTTATGTGTAAAACACTAAAGTTACGCGTATGACAAGAGTTACGATAGGTTTAGCTTATGCGTAAGGAGAGAAAAAGCACTAAAGTTATGCGTGAAAACTTAGGCGTGGGATTACCTTAGGCGTAAGACGAGGCTTAGGCGTAAGATGAATCTTATGGGTAGGATGTTCTACGCGTAAGCTTTATGCTTATGCGTAATTTTAGGGTTTTATCTCAAGTGATCTTTTACACTATCACAAAGGCAAAAGATATCCAAAGTCGACGTATTTTCGTGCTTATCCAAGCAAGAAAACACGGATTAAACCACGAAAATGAAGATCAAACCAAGGAGTGAGTTACGCGTAAGTTTAGGGTTTCACTTACGCGTGGGACTACTCGTAAAGTGACTTTTGCCCAAAGATGTTTCTAAACCAGATTTTTGTGATGAGAAAGCTTCAATATCACCAAAATAACACAAAAGTGTGATACTTGATGAACAAAAACGTCTAAAACAGTTATGCGTAGATAGAAACCCTCGTTAAAAAGCAAGCTCAAAAACGTTTATCCACGCGTAAAGTTTGAAACTTTTTGCCAAAAACAGTTATTTTAATACCTTAAAACATTGAAAGTACAAGAATCTTGGATTCAAACGTGTAAAAATTGTGTTTTTAGGCGAACCAAAGTATCAAACCACGCACGTATGTTCTACGCATAGGACCAAAACCCACTTCAAGAAACAATACGTTCACCCAACTAGTAGGTGATTGATACCATTGTTAGGTCACTGGTTTTACAACACAAGCATCAAGAGAAGAGATAGAGAGGCGGATGAACAATAAACCAAACACACATACACGATATAGTGAAACGGTTATGCGTAGAGATATGTGAAAGAGATAAATTGAACAACCAACCCTCAAGTGAGGGTTATTACATAGTATTTATAGGAGGGAAGCTAGGGCAACACTTACTAGTCCCTTCCTTTCTCCTATGGGCTTGGGCCTAAGCTCATGGGCCTTCTACATAAGCTTAAGCTAGTAACAAACATAAAGGCCATAATTAAGCTAACTATTACATATGAATTACTAACACTTGATTTAGGTTTAGGAGTGATTCTAACAGCTTAATTTTGTTCCTTTTCACTTTTTAGGTCTCTTGGAAGCAAAATGCTGGAATGATGCATTTTTGGACGAAAAGGAGTGAATATATGAAGAAAATGGCTAAGTCAAGATCAAAGACTCTCAAGCTGCTGGAATTGAAGCTGATGGCGTCACAATTCAAGGGCGACGCCGTCCTTCTCTACATAATTAAATTTGCGACGACTCAATAGACTTTTTGCTAATTTACACCTAACGGCGTCAGGCTTTGAAGTGTAAGGGCGTCAAGAAGACTTTTCTTCTTAGACGGCCCTAGATCCAGATTCAGACGATGTCACTACTGAAGACTGACGGCGTCACAACCACAACGTGACGTTGTCCCAACTATTGCTTGGCCAAGACGAAACCCTAATGACGGTGATCTGACGGCGTCCCAACTATAAGGTGACGCCGTCGCAGTTGTAAAACTATATATAGAAATCGAATTTTCAGAATTTTAGGAGGTAGATGATAACATCAAATAGTCCTGAATATTAAGTGTCAATTTCCCCCGGTAATGCTCGTATTTTATATCATTTATATGGATTTACACTTGTTTTCCTCTGTATTTCACTTTCATGTAAATTATGAGCATCTGAGCTAAGAGACGCGGATTTGGAGAGTTTTTTGAAGATATATCATAGTATGCTCATTTTGAAGAAGTTATGGCGTAACTCCTCTCTCACATTACGCCGTAACAGAAGCGTGGCTCATAAAACCAACTCAACTGAAGATTACGGAGTAACTCTTTCCAAGATTACGACGTAACCAACTAGGTCAAATGAGGTTTCACGCCGCTGCAAGTTACGCCGTAACTATTGTCTCATTTACGGTGTAACCAGGATTTATTGAAGATACGGCATAACTCCTTCCAGATGTTACGCCGAACCAGATTTTCGGGCAAAATATGAAGAATTGATGTTACTGGCGTAACTCTTAACATTAGTTACGCCAGTAACGGATCGACCTATAAATACCCCTCAATTCCAAAGATTTGAGCATCCCATTTCACACACAACATCAAGTGATAGTGAGTAGAAGTCGAAGGTAGATCTAGAGGAGCATACAGAGGTATATCCAAGGGAGAAATCACTCCCCTATGATAAGCATTAGCATTTTATCTTTTCTTTATTTTCAATTCATGTATTTCGTAATGTTAAACATTGAATCGATTGTTTTAGTTAATATGAGCGGCTAAGCACCTCTGGTGCAGGCCTAGTTATGATTCCTTAATTGTTTTGTTTGCGTTTACATTACTTCCGTATAATTATTTCTAAGTGTATGCATGAATAGTTTGTTGGTAGCTACCTTTGTTTCGGTAGTTTTGAATGGCGGTAGTGGCTAGTTACTTAGGAGATATGACAAACTGACCCTAAGTAGGTAGACTGAGTGGGAAGGGTAAGATATGACCAACTGACGACCCTTTCTGCTTGTGCAATTTGACCAACTGAGCACCTACCGTTTAGATGAACTTAAGAAGTTGAGGATGAGTGTTTAAGATGCTAGCGCTCGGGCACTCATTGTTATGAATCATGCATGTAGCGGTACTTAATGACTTGGCTTAGGGGACTAAGAACAACTGGACTTATGACGGGTCACCTGATTTCTCCAGTGGAACCCTTTGCTGATAGGTTAGGACGAACTGACCAAATGTTGTCCTAGCGACTTTGACCCCACCTGAAGTAATTGGAAGTAATTAGACGTAAACATAACTAGTTAGGATGAGTAACCAGGTTAGCACCCCTATCCTCTATTGATCACAACTCTCGCCTTTATTTGCTTTCTTATTCTCTTGTCTTAGTAGTAACTAATCACTCCCACCTTAAATCTATTAAAATCTGTGACACCTAGACTTAGTTTAAATCCACACACATAGCTATTGGAACGACCTCGGTTTTACCAAATACTACACTACACACGACCGGGTACACTGCCTGTTAGTGCATTAGGGTAGACCATAGGTATAACGAGACTTATAAATATTAAAACCTGATCAGTAAAACATGCATCAAGTTTTTGGCGCTGCTGCCGAGGAGTTATATATGGATTTTTATTAAGTCTTTCATTTTTGTTTTGTTTTAAAACAAAAATTTTCTCAATTTCTCACGATCTCTTTTCAAGTTTCAGGTACCATGGAAGTTGTTAACATTGATGACCTCACTCTTGAGGAATATTTGGTGTTAACTAGAGACGATCAAGGGCCCGGGCTCGTAAGACCGGCAATTGGAGCTAATGGCCATTTCAAGATTAAAGATAAATTTATGAGGGAGCTTCGTGCCAACCCTTTTTCTGGAAACATGGACGAAGATGCGTATGAGCACGTTGGAATGTCTTGTACATCGCAAGCCTTTTCAACATTCCGGGTGTGTCTCATGACGTTGTTATGCTAAGGCTATTCCCCATGACTCTTATTGGGGTTGCAAGAAGATGGATCAAAAGATTGCTTGCCGGGGCAGTTGATACATGGGCTCTATTAAAAAAGCATTATATCCAGAGATATTGTCCTCCGTCGAAGATATCTAACCAGCTCTTAGAGATCCATAATTTCAAGTAAGATGACGATGAAACGTTGTATCAAGCCTGGGATAGATACAACGATCTCCTCTATAAGTGTCCTACGCATGATCTAAATAGCCAACAAAAGGTCAACATCTTCTACAAAGGAATCAATGTGACTACAAGACAGATGCTGGACTACCAAGAACCAATTCCGAGCATGACTCCTACACTCGCGATTGAAGCCATCGAAAAAATGGCTGATCATTCCCAGAAATGGCACGATGGAGGAAGCAAAAGGAACCAAGGCGGAAATCTTGATGGAATTGCCGCCATCACTAACAAACTAGAAAATCTCGGTCGAGATATGCTCAAGATCAGAGAAACTGTTCATGCCATCCAAGTAGGTTGCGAAAGCTGTGGAGGAGGACATCTCACCAAAAATTGTCCTCACATTGACAAAGATAGCACCGTCGAAGAAGCCAAATATAAAGAAAATTGATCATTTTACAGGGATAATCGTAATAGTAATCATGGAGGACCTCTCCCATATTATGATTGTGGTGAAAGAAGAGCTAACTTGGAGGAAACAATTAACAAGTACCTCGTTGATTCAACTAAGAGACAGAAAGAGCAAGCAGAATGGCTGAAAAACTTCCAAGATAATACAAACAAGAGCCTTTCTAGCCATGAGATATCACTAAAAAACTTGGAAACCATGATTGGGAAGCTTGGCGACGAAGTACAAAGAAGAAACGAGGCACAAAAGAACAAATCAACAGTATGTAAAGCCGTGTTTTCTAAAAATGACAAATCCACCGATGAGTCTAATAAAGACAATGATGCTGAGGGCAGAAGAGAGTTACGCCGTAACCAAACATCGGAGTTACGGCGTAACCAGGATACGAGGAATGACAAGTCTCCCAAGATAGACGAATCTAAAAGGAAGAATCATTGGTGTAAGGCTATTACAATTGATAATGGAGAGTGTTATGATCTGTGGGCCTCATGCGACCCTCGGAACGAAGCCTGCGATGGAGGGGTCGATAAGGAAAGGATTAATAATGACAGATACATGTGGGCTGCACTTAACGATGAAGAAAGATTAGCTAAATTCTCAATTAATGAATTGGAAGAACCACCCATCAGGCATTGCTGCAGTCCCTTACTAATCACGAAAGATGAGTCCACACGAGCATGGCAAACATGCAACCCCTTTCGTGTGTATTGCAATGGGGGTGGCAATGTGAAGAATGAAGTATGGATATGCCCTCATGAATCGGAAAGACATGACGTTGATTTTGGAAACCCATCCTTCAGTGAGGTTCGGGGACGCAATCATTAATTCGGTTTTGTTGAGAAATTTGGAGCTCAAATATGAAAAACATATTGTAGGATCGTATAATTTATGTTGTTTAGATGATTCGGGTGGTCTAGGATAATGATTAAACAAGTGAGCCATTTTAAAGAGATGAAGAGAGGAGAGGGTGAATCTAGAGAGAGAAATACAAATGAAAGGTTAGATTAATGAGAAGCAACACCCTTTCCAAGGATGGAAGGGGTATTTATACTTACAACTAATATGTCCTCCTGTCGGACTGTGGATCAGGCATACAGTAGGTAAAGACCCGTCCTTCCTCCACGGTGTTACGCTAATAACTAACTAATAAACTAGTAAACAACGTAAATAACGATATGTCTACGAGCTAACTTATGCTAGATTGTATTTGGGGTGACCGACACTTCACTATGGAATTTCTAATTCCTAACAATCTCCCCCTAAGGGAGGTCACCCCATGATTTACATTTTGAATCCTAGCATTCTATTTTATCTTCAGTCTTGAGCTCGTAGACTTGAATTCTTCAACTTCCGCATCTTTGTGCTTTAGCAGTGACTCTTCATAGTCCGCATAGTTTTGTACTTTTAGTGGAGGCCTTTGAACTGATCCACATCTTTGATGATCTTTTAGCTTTCTTCGAGATCATCAGCCACAATAAATATCTAGATCACCCTTTATTGTGTTGCCATCATGTGATGTTGTGACTTTTGGACCGACATGCTCACACATTCAGGATCATGACATCATTTCATCGAGTAGCGGAAGCTTTTATTGGTTCAAGATATTTGCGCAGCAGTAGCGAAGCATAGTATAAAAATATCCGAGCCAGGTTATGTAGATAAGCACTTGTCATGATTTCTTTAATTAAGTGTGGATCTTTGTGAGCATGCGGCTATGAATTGGCTTCTCAATATCGATTAATCAGAATCGTCAAGTGTACCGCAAACAACAGCTAGCAATAAAACACACGAAAGTGTCTTTGATCACTTTTGTTGAATTGAGGTACACGCCCACGGTTCCTCGCTGATCAAGACAAGTACCGCCTGTGATCGGTATAATTTGAAGAATCTCCTTGACGTGGTTTCGAATCTGTTCTAGCCGTTCTCAAACCGAACGTTTCAAAGAAGACAACACGGAGTGAGTGAACCAATAATTGAGATTCATCGATTGATGAAAAATTGATTTGAAAACAATCGCGTATTGCTTAGAAGAATGAGTTATGCAATCTGACGAAGGTTTTATGAGAAAGATCAATTTTCAATTTAAAATACTTTTTGTATTTGAAAGAGAATACACATTCGATGTGCTAGAGAAAAGAAGAGATTTGCACATCGAACGGTTTTTCCAAAAGTATTTTTTCAATCAGAGATACTTTTTGTGTTTAAAAACATGAATACACATTCGATGTGCTAGAGAAAAGAAGATTTGGACATCGAACGGTTTTTCCAAAAGTATTCGTCAATTCATTTCCTGGACCAAGGTTGATTCACAAGTGAATCGCCCCATTGTTTCAATCCAGTTGTCACAAGCTTGATCTTTTGAAAAGATCTCACATGTCACCTACCAAGAGCTTGTTTGATGTTGGCTCTAGAAGGATTTCCATCTTCATTGTGAATACTTTTACATATCACTCGAATGTTCTGGAAATACCACAAGGATAATGCGTAGGACTCTAAATATATACTTACTTTCTACATTGAGTGAAACAGCAAGTCTTCATTAGTTTTGTGTCCTAATGAGATATTGTGGATGATCTCTTGGCTCTAGACTCAATTGTGCACTTTGGTTTCCTATGCTGGAGACTAGGGAGAGGGTCTCCTTCTTCAATATCAACTATCTCTAAGAGACAGTCGATAGATTATGTAGGTTCCCCGTGAGAATGAAACAAGCCCTTTTTAGAGGAACTTGAGTAGATTAGGAAGTTTAGTGCAGTGCGTCACTGGGTCCGTGACGCCTTGTCTTCAATACCAATGTTACCTTAGTAACAACCAAGAGTATATGTATTGAACCCGGTTTACGCCTCTAAGGTTGAATTAATGGAGGGCTATTTCTTTTCACCCTTTTCACATTTAATTATTTTCATTCTTCAACCCTTAAGTGCTTACCAAGACTTTATAAGTAGAACCTTGTTGGGTTTATTCCAAGACTAGCTCGTCTCGCCCGGCACTCTTCCCATATTCTAATTTTCTCCTTTTTTCATCATACCTAAGGACTCTACACTATCTAGTGGATTGTCCTCGGTAGATCCCTCCCTCTCAAGGGATCGTGGGAACGAATACCTAACCTAACCATCCTTATAACACCATGCATAAAGTAAATTGGTCGGTCTTTTGGTATTGTTCTTTCCTTCATGAAACCAATTGAAAAATCATTTGGAAAATCAATCAAGGTACTTGTGATATAATATCAAAGCATTTTGTACCTTAATTGTTTTTGATCTTTTAGAATGGCTCCCCCTTAACATGTACATATGATTTTGAAATTGTTTAGCACATGGAAGCATGTTAGGATTTAGTAAATCCAGTTATTAAAGTTTCAGTCACCTCAAGTATATGTAATCGTTAGAAAGCTCGTAGTCGTAGTTATTATAAGTTAAGCAGTATTTAGTTAAGTAACACCGTGGAGGACGGACGGGTCTTTACCCACTGTATGCCTGATCCACAGCCCGTTGGTGGCGATTTGTGTAAGACTATAAATACTCTCTACCTCCCAAGGTAGAGAGTTGGAGTTTGTTAGGTTACCATATTAGTAACACAAGCATCAATAGAAGAAATAGAGAAGAGGATAGATCGGATGAACAACTAACCAAACACAGACACACGTATAAGTATAGAAAGGTTACGCGTAGAGTGCAAGTGAAAAGATAAATTGAACAACCAACCTTCAATAGAAGGTTTACAAGACTATTTATAGGAGGGAACTAGGGCAACACTCCAAGTTCCCATCCTTTTCCTTATTGGGCTTGGCCTAGGCTTATGGGCCTTCTACATAAGCCTAAGCTTAATAACAAACATAAAGGCCATATTAAGCTAACTATTACATATGAATCACTAACACTTGAATAAGGTTTAGGAGTGATTCCAACATTCTCCCCCTAAGTGTTAGTGATGAATGAATGAATGATAAACATTGTAGGTGCTGATGTAATAGTTGCTTTGACGTCTTTTGACATTCTTCTTTCTTGTGAGAAGAAGTGTCTTGATTCGAACAATCTCCCCAGTGTAGAGAAATTGTTTCTTTTGAAGTGTTCTGCTTTGACGTCTTCATTTTCTTTGTTCTTTAGTTCTTTGTTCTTTGAAAGTGATAGTATGTTGTGGTAATCAGATCGTGTCCGCTCACGCTCCCGGTGTCTCCACGCCTTTCTCCAACATGCTCACACGCTCATTTAACGTTGGACTTGAAGATCGATGTAGTTCTCTTAGTCTTTAAACTTTGTAGATTCTTTGACTTGACGAAGAATCATTCTGACTTTTGTGTTGCCTTTTGAGAGAACTAGCATTAGTGCTGATGTTGGTATGAGCATGTGAAGAGTCTGCACCATCAGTCCGCTCCAGACTTCCATAAGAGGAAAACATACACACGGTTAGTAATAAGCGGATTCTGGCACTTACAAATTTGAATTTCGAGGGTGTTGACAGCATAGTGTGAAAACACATCTCTAATTCTCACAAAGGCCATTCCTGAACTGGAGTCCCACAAGTGAGATAACAGGATGTACCAAAGTATACCTACAGTTCAAATGAGTCGCTGAGGTATACCGAAGCATCACGTCACGACTGTAGACCATTTGAGACACACTAAGAGTAATCCACGAGGAGTTATCGAAGTGACCTACTGTCAGGGCTGTTTGATGTTGACCCTGGCAGGAGTTTCCATTCAATCACTGAGGATCACAATAGTGAACCTCTCATAAATGTTCTCGATAGATTGCTAGGATCTATGTAGGACTCGATAACGTACCACTGTTGTTCTTATTGTTGAACAACAATTGATGAAATGTCAAGTGTATATAAGAAATCTTTTGATGAATCTCGTGGCTCTAGACTCAATAGTGCACTTTGGTTTTCCTGAGTGGAGACAAGGGAGAGGGTATCCTTCTTCAATACCAGCAATCTCTAAGAGAAAGCCGATAGTTTACGTAGGGTTCCCTGTGAGAATGAAACAAGCTTCTGTTGGGAGAAACTTGAGTGGCTAAGAAGGTTTAGTGCATGCGTCACTGGGTCCATGATGACTTTTAATCTTCAATACCGGTGTCACTAAGTGACAACCAAGAGTATATGAATTGAACTCGGTGTATGCGCCTAAGTTGAATAACTGGAGGGCTATTTCTTTTCACCCTTTTCTTTATATTTCTTTTTAATTCTTCAACTCATTCTTTCTCCGATTCTCATTTTCTCCTTTTTATAATCATACCTAAGGACTTCTAAGTACTAACTATTTGTGATGTCCTTGGGTAGATCCCTCCGGCTCTGGCGGATCATAGGACGGTTATACCTAACCTTAGTCACCTTATAACTCCATGACTAACCTATGTTGCCATAAAACCATTTTCTTGAAAATCTCTCAAAGTGGTTATGATTGAAAAACCTTTTGTACCACTGTAAGAGTTTGATCATTTGCAGAAATACTCCCCTCCACATGTGCTTAAGTGTTTAGACAGAAATCTGCACGGTGAGAGAAGAGTGCGCACTTTTGAATTGATCGACTCAAGATAGACAATCCCCCACGAGACACGCTTACGTTGCATAGTTAAAGAGTTACATTGTCAGCTTTTAGGTGACAACTAGCTCTAATAACTACTTTGAAAGTGTGGACAAACCTTGAAAGGTTGTCAAACCCGTCAAAGTTCATGTCTATCAAGAGCTTCTCGAATAGGTACAATTTACTTGGATAAGTCTTTGGAAGACAAATCTTTTCAATGTATGACTGTTCAGATCCCGTTAATTCATGGGTTACGTCTTTTCACACGACGATTCAATAGCAAATCAACATATTTCTTATCACAATAATTTTCTACCCCTCAAAAATGGCATATATAAATGTTATTTTTGATAAGGTTTTGATAATAAATATGACCATTTCGAGTTTTTGTGGGAAGATTATCAGGAAGAACAATTTTGTGAACAAAGTTTTATCAAATACTCCCCCTCAACAAGTGATATAAATGGTTTAGGTTTTGAAAATCATAAGGGGAAGTACTTGTTCTTTTGAGCAAAACCTTTGAAAGATGAAAGGTTTGATAAGTTTTACTCAAAAGTAAGAAGCTTTCACTCCTTTTATAAGGATTGTGGCACTGAAGCGTACCACATGGTCCTTTCATTACAAGAACGGGTTGTACACTGTTATGTGTACACAAACCATTGTCAATTTATATAAAATCACACATCCAAAATAAAATTCGTCGGCGTTCCGGCCAATTGTGAATCCCATACAGTGCATCGATGTCATACTCTTCCACTCTGTTGTTTAAAATGTGGGTAGCCTTTTCTTCGATGGCTATGCAGTTGGAGTATATGGCTGCCGGGAACGGAAGTGTAAGTGAGGTAGCGTATTTCTTTGACACATCGCTATCATCTAGAAGAAATTACAGGTCGTTGTTGAAGAAGTATCGAAATGGAATCTGAGGTTGATCTGGTCGACCAATGGTAGGTAGAGGTTTGGTCCAATCTGTGTAGTATTACAAGAACAGGCGCACGTAGTAGATTCGTCACCGTTCCGGCCAATTGTGAATCCCATACAGTGCATCGATGTCATACTCTTCCACTCTGTTGTTGAACATGTAGGTAGCCTTTTCTTCGATGGCTATGCAGTTCGAGTATATGGATGCCGGGAATGGAAGTGTAAGTGACGTAGCGTATTTCTTTGACACATCGCTATCATGTAGAAGAAATTCCATGTCGTTGTTGAAGAAGTATCGAAATGGAATATGAGGTTGATCTGGTCGACCAATGGTAGGTAGAGGTTTGGTCCAACTGTAGTATGGGCGTTGTCTTTTCGGTGTAGTCGATGTTTGCTTGTGGTTGAGCCAATCAATGTTGTTAGACATGGCTTGTGCTATGTTTTCAAGGTGATATTCAACTTCAATAGCACTTTCCGAGATGTCTTTGAGTATTTGAAAAGCTTCATTCTTGATTCGTTTCAACTCTGATTTCGTCATCTTCTTCACTCGGAACTTTTCTTGCAATAACTTTGCATGCTCCAACGTGCTACCTTCTACCATATCTTGGTCATCAGTTAATGCGGGTGTAGCAGCAACAAGTGTGGAGAACCAATCATACTCGGTGTCGTCATCATCAAGCCATGAGACGACATCAGCCTTGGGAGTCTTTTTCTTTTTCTTAGGCTTTGATGAAGATGATGGTTTCTTTGTTGTTGAAGCGGGAGAGGTGGGTTGTTGTTGGGGCTCAAGGACTTCCTCATCGTCACCACCAGTGTACTCAAAGTGATCACCGGTTTTCTTTATGCAGGGTGGTAACTCGAGTCCCGAGGTTTTTAGTAGAAGAACGTGGAGGAGATCGTTGTTGAGCTGGAGTCCTTTGGGGTGGAGGTTGCATGGAGGATGATTCACCAGTTTTCTTCGGGCGTTTAGGCTCTTTATCTTTATCCTTATCTTCATCATCTCTTGGATGCTTAAGCCTTTCAGCTTCTTCTCTGCATGCTGATTTAAGTTGGTATTCTAGCAAAGCTTCAAACAATTTACTTTCGTAAGAAGCAAATGTTGAAGATCGTTTAGACATTTGAGATACCAGCCTGTTAACCAATTCAGCATCTGAGAATATTATGGGATCAGTTAGATTGTTGTTTACGTGCATTGGTGTTGATCTCATAGTTTGCTTGGCTAAATGCAATAGATTCGGATAGAGTTGTTTGGTAAACATCTCCCTTGTAACTCCAGGAACGATGTCAAGAAGGAACTTGTGAGTGTAACCTTTGATCATCTCGTTTTTTTTTTTTTTTTTTTTTTTTTGGGTAAAGGGGTTTACCCCGGTAAATATATAACCAAAAAATAATGTTAAGTACAAATGGAATGTGGCTGAAATACCACATTAACCTCAAGCTAAGAGCTTGATAAACACTAGTGTTTATGACATGCCATAAACACAAAACCTAGCTATATTACATCAACAAACTAGGCATAAACAAGTAAAAAAACTTGTACCAAGCGAGCATCCCGCGTCCAGCCACTCCACGAAGGGAGCAAGTTAACCCAGGAAGTTTGCCTCCTTAAAAACCCTTTCCAAGAAAAACCCAAAGGGAAAAACCTAGGAGTAGGGAAAAAGAGTACAACCCTTACCCGGCACTCCCTTCGTGTATACATATACTTGGAATCTTCCATTTATCCAACATCAATCGAGACCGCAAGGTTAGCTTCTTGAACTTGAAAGTAACCAGCTTCAACCGAATAGTAGAGACAATGGTGCTAACTACATCAGCAACAGAAGACTTCTTACGCTTGAACAGCCTAGAATTGCGTTCCATCCAAACGAAGTACGTAGTAGCAGCAAGCAATAATCTAGAAAGGATACTACTAACCGACCGCCCCTTAGATAAAGGAATAAGAAGCGTAACAATATTCTCCAACGAAGGTGGACCGCATCCATACCAGATAAACTCCGCACCTGAAACCAAACCTGCATAGAAAATTGGCATTCAAAAAATAAATGAGCATGAGAATCCGGAACCAATTCACAAAGCGGGCATCTAAGCAAGGCCAAATCAACGTCAGGACCAACATCCCATTGGCGCATCCTATCCTGAGACTTTAGCTTCTGTTGAATAGCGAGCCAGAGATGTATAGCATGCCTTGGAATACATTGAGAGAACCAAGGAACATTACACCATTCAACCAAATCAGCCCTAAGACGCAGAGCGTCCCACGCACCCGAGACTGAAAAATAACTAAAATTGCCATCCAGGTTACGCCACAATAATCCATCATCAATATCATTTAGAGTAGGGACCGGTAGAGCATCTAACAATGGAAATCGAGATAACCAATCCAATGGCCAACGCCAACCATTAGATTCAATAAGATCATAAACCGAGTCAGATAAATTAAACCCCGCTCGTGCAATATCTCTAGCAGTAAGTAAATTACTCCCTTTCAGCTGACATCTTGTCATTCTCGTCATGAAGATCTCGAACACAGTCGTGAGAAAATTGACTTTTGTAAAGCACGTCTTTCTTCCCGACCGCTGATGCCTTTAACGATCCTTGTCTTTGCCCGAGAAATCCAAGAGTCCGTTGGCTTCTTCACAGATTTGGATGTGGATCTGGTTGATCTTTTGGATGGTGGTGGTGAAGAGTGAGAGGATGAATCTGATGATGAAGAGTCATGAGGAGGTTCAGGGTCCTTAGGAGGTTCAAAAGTTTTCTCCTTGGAATGAGTTGGACTGTTGAGAAGAAAATCATCATAGTTCACTTCGTCATCTTGACCAGTTTTAGCCTTTTCTTCAGCCTGAATCCTAGCTTCTTCATTTGCTTTAGCTTGAGCTGCGGCCTCTGCATCAGCTTTTTCTTGAGTGACTTCTTCATCGACTTTTTCTTTCTCGACTTTCGATTCGGTTTCTCAATGTCATACTCAATAGAGTCCTCCGATTCTTTGTTGTTGTTGCTCAAGAGTGGTGGCACCAGTTCCCTTATCCGGTTGATTAACCGCATCAGGAATTGGTGTAGGTCGAACTCCACCACTTGACCCTTCGGGGCCACCCATTTGATCCTTTGCAAACTCTTTTGCAACGTGTTAGAGTCTAATGATTTTGAACTTCATCCTGTAATCAGTATCCAGAGGCTCTTCATCAGAGCTTTCATCATCGTGCTCAATCACTGGAGTCTTTCCTTTATCACCTTTGGGACTTGAAGGCTTTGTGGCTGTTTGAGTGTCATCTTTGACTGTTTCAGAGTAAGTTAACTCTTCTTCTGATTCAGTTTCCTCAGAGCTTTCATCCTTTAGCTTTTGTTGCGGTTTAGGCTTGGGAATAGGAATGGCTTCCTTAGATGGAACTTTCCTTTTGAGTGGAGGTTTCCTCTTAGGGAATTTTCTTTGACTCTCAGTGCTTGCAACACTTCCTGCACTGCCTCTCCTGGTTTTCCTAGTAGGTGTGCCAGAAGACTTGTCATCCAGAAAACCAACTTTGCCTTCATCAAAAGCTACCAGATACCTTTTGTATGAGTAAAGTTGTTTGATTTCATCAGAGAGAAGGTGATCCGGCAACACAACACCTTGTTTCTTTGTTTTTGATTCCTTAAATCTGACTGTTAGAGTAGGTTCATACAACATGGAGTGATTGTTTGGGTCGTCGAGTCTCGAGGAATATCGATTTAACCCAAGAGCTCTCGGATCGCCAGATTTTGTGTATCGATGTATGGGATCTTGGTGCCTCGCTTTTTGAGGAAAGACATCATGTCATCCCATATCAGAGCTTCAACTTCGATATGTTTCATGTTGACCAAAGCCCAAAAACTCTGTAGTTCCATGAGCTTGGGATGCTCATAACCACTATCCCGTCCAGAAACAGATTTGGTGATGATGATGTAGAGGGTTCTCCATGGCTGAGGAATATTCTTAAGATCCATGTGTGAATGCTTTGAGATTACTCCTATAGCTTCGTCATAGCCAATGTCAATCATGAACTGGAGAACGACCTCTTCAGAAGGTGTAGCGTTGTACTCAGTTGGTTCAATGACAGGAATGAGGAGAATAGCCCGCAAGTCTGCTGGTGTGATGGTGACTTGCTTGTGATTGAGAGTCACAGTCACAACATTTTACCCTTTGATCTGCTTCATTGTGTGCCAGAATTGCTGTATGTAGATCTCCGGAACTGTGGCAGAGTTGGTGAGCATATTCTGATAAGAATGGTTCTTTAGAATGTCCACAACTATCAAGCAAGAAGACTCTGAGCATGTGAGGGTATCAAAATCAACTCGGAGGTTGTTCTTTCCAATCTTCATCGGATATCCATTAGGAAGATATCAACAACGGTGAGAACATTTGGTGCATCCACATTACGCATTTGAGCGTCCATGTCGTGATCGAAAGATATTTAGCCAAAAGAACCAACATATCGAAAGACATTTTGTTAGTCAATGATGGTTATATTGTCTAATTATTGAATGTGATATGTCGATGATTGTTACGAGTCCAATGTCACTTGTTTGTCCAATAGTCCAATGACGTCGTGATAAGTTTCGTTAGTTGATTAACTTTAAGTTTTAAAGTCCATATTTTCACTTATTATTCATAACTTGTTAAACATTTAAGCTTATAGTGACATTATTGGTTTCGTGGTGTTATGATTTATTTATTTACAAGTTTGCACGCGTAACAATTCATAATTAAGGTTAAAAACAAGGCTTAGGCGTAGAAATGGCAAGCTTATGCGTAAACAGGAATGGTATACGCGTAAACGCAAGCTTATGCGTAGGTTCTTGACTTACGCGTAAGAAATATTACGCGTAGGAAAAGGGGACCTTATGCGTAGAGCTTATGCGTAGGCGTATATGGAACCTTACGCGTAAGGCTTACTCGTAAGAGTCAACCTTATGCGTGAGGTCCTTTGTTTCGCATATCCTTCATAGGATCGCGTGGTCCCTTATGTAGAACCACGGCCAGGCGTTACGCGTGAAGATTTCTCTTACGCATCACATGCTACGCGTAAGATGATCCTTATGCGTAGATGTCAAACAACCTTGATTCTGAGTTTTCACGTGTAACAAACCTGAAATAAGATCATCATAGCACCAATATTAACACATACATTCATTTTCTAACAGTTTTAATCACGAATACTCAGACAATCAGTTAGGCGTAGAACATATTACGCTTAAACCTAAACCCTAATGTTCAAGAATTACGCTTAAGCAATTTAGCCATAGGATTTGCACCAAAATGATTCTGGTAAGTCTAAGAAGCATAGTGAGATGTTTTGTCCAAGTTTTAACAACAAATTCTAAGCGAATCGAAAACACCCAAGTATCAAGAACATAAACCCTAATTTCTAATTAACTAGCAATTAGTGTTTCTGGGTTGATTCTAAATGTGATGAGTAAATGAGTTAAGGTGGTTGTTTTATTAAAATAACTTTGAGCTTATGACAGTTTTAGTCCCTCCACCTTAACCATTTTTATCCAATGCCCATAACTTCCATTTTGGTTACCAAACGAAGGATATTTGGAAAGAAAGTTGACTGATTTTTAAGAATGTTTTAAGAGTTCATCCAATTCCTCTTGAGTCAAACACCGCATACCAATCCGGTGGACCAACTCATTAAACCTTGCAGGAGCTAAGGCTTTGGTGAGAAGATCGCCATTGGTATTCGGTACCACAAAGTATAATTCAACAAGACTGCTCCACGTGGTCCTTGATGAAATGATATCGAAGATAGATGTGCTTTGATTTGAATGTTGAGCAATTGCACGAGATCGAATAGCACTCCGATTGTCGCGAGACATCGGGATTACATCAAACACGTAACCATAGTCCTTGAGTTGTGTTCTCATCCAAATGACTTGAGCACAACACGCCGACATGGCTACATATTACGCTTGGTTGAGGACAACGATGTACAATCCTTCTTCGATTGCCATGACACGGTTTATCACCAAGAAATTGTAATGCTCTCAAGTACTTTTACGTGAATCTAAGCATCCTGCGTGATCGTCTGAAAAACCGATTAGTTCAAAACTAGAATCCTTCGGATACGATTCCCAAATTAATGGTTCCCTTGATGTATCGGAGGATTCTTTTAGCCTCGAGAGGTGGGTTTCAGATTGGTCTCGATCGATAACGGGACCAAAGATATCGACAAACACAATATCGGGCCTGCTTAGTTGTTAGATACATGAGAGACCCAATAATACTACGGTATTTGGTAGGGTCCACCATATTCCCATGTAAATCAAAGCATCTAGCTTCTTGGTATGAGCCATTGGTGTGGCATAGGTGTCCTGAGTTTGCATTCCAAATTTGTTTAACAATTTAAAGGCATATTTGGGTGACTCAAGAAAATACCACGGGGAGATTGATGAACTTGCATTCCTAGAAAGAATGTGAGTTCACCCATCATTGACATTTCAAAATGTTTTGTCATTAATTTTGCAAAAGCATTTGAGTATTTTAAATGTGTTGACCCAAAAATGATGTCATCCACATAGATTTGAACGATTAAGATGTGAGCCCCATAATATTGTATGAAAAATGTGGGATCGACCGAACCTTTGGTGAATTTATTGGCAATGAGGAAGGATGATAACTTATCGTACCACACCCGAGGAGCTTGTTTGAGACCATATAGAGTTTTGTTCAGTTTGTAGACATGGTTTGGGAACTCGGGATCAATGAATCCTTCTGGCTGACTGACATAAACCATTTCTTTCAGTTGTCCATTCGTAAGCGGTTTGGCGTCCATCCGAAAGACCGTTATATTCATTTGAGCCGCGAATGCGAGAAAGATCGAACAGCCTCAAGGCGAGCAACCGAGCGAATGATTCTTCAAAGTCAATACCTCTTCCTGCCTATAACCCTTAGCCACCGGACGTGACTTGTTTTCGATTCGTTCCTTGACATCCAATTTGTTCTTCCAAATCCATTTGAGACCAATGACGTAGACCCTCGTTGGTCTTTCAACCAGTTCCCATACTTCAAGATGTTTGAATTGGTTGAGTTCTTCTTGCATGGATTCAATCCGGTTGTCATTTGTCATTGCGTCTTTAATGTTTTTAGGCTCAGTTTGGCAGACAGTGAGTGCATAAATGCAATGTTCACCATCTGTGTGAAGACATTGTCTTGTAACGACTGGTTGATTCAGGTTGCCAATAATATTCTCTAGAGGATGGTATTTTGTCCAACGATGTGTAGAGGGTTGATGTTGGTATACATTGTGCATATTCTGAGGATTGGTTTATGGATGATTCCGCGACATCAGGTGCAACAGTTTCATTGGCAAACGGGTTAAATAACGCATTTGGATAAAAATATGTAGGTGGGGGTACTTCATTAAGAACATCAGCAGTTGGTTCAGTGTCGTTGGAAGCAGTTTGTTCAACTGTTGTTATAGATTCAACTGGTGGTGCTTCTGCAATGAGTTGTTGTAGCAGTGTATCGGTATAAGAGTAGTATCGGGTTGAGCAATGAAACATCGGATACACACAAGCACGTTCATCAATATCGCCACCGAATGGAGGAGCAAATAGTCTTTCCATTTGTTGGCGTGTAAGTCGGGGCTTGGTTCGGTGATGATGGGGTTTGAGGAAGTTTAAGCGGTTGTGACGGGTTTCAAGTCGTTATGCTCGAATCCATTTCAGTAAGCTCATCAAAATTAGCATGAATCGTTTCCATAACCTGCTTTGTACGATGATTCGAGATCCGGTAACCTTTAGAATTATCACAGTATCCAATAAAAACTCCAATGTCAGCTTTGGCTTTGAGCTTTCCAAAGTCATCACGATCATTATTTGGGTAGCAAAGAGATCCAAATACATTAAAGTGTTTGAGATTCGGTTTTTTGTTGTGGATAAGCTCAAACGGTGTTTTGTTGTGGCATTTTGTAATCATTGAGCGATTCTGAGTGTAGCATGCAGTTGAGACAGCTTCAACCCATAAGTAATCTAGAAGTTTAGCATTGATTAACATCGTTCTGGCAGCTTCCACTAACGTACGGTTTCGTCTTTCAACAACTCCGTTTTGTTCTGGGGTATGTGCTATGGATGTTTGATGCTCGATTCCCACTTTCTCATAATATTCTCGAAGAGTTTGATTCACAAATTCAGTTCCTTTGTCTGCATTGAATTTGTCGGCGGTGTTCCGGAGTGAATTTGAATTTTCGTGAGAAAGGTGATGATCATCGTGGAGCTTGGTCTTTACTTGAAGAAAATAAACCCAAGTCCATCTTGAGTAGTCATCAATAATTACCAAGATGTAGCGTTTGCCATTAATCGTCTCGCACGCGCATCGGCCACACAAATCCATATGAAGAAGATGAAGCACATCTTCGAGAGTGTGTTCCACCTTTGAGGGAAAATGAGCACGGTGCTTTTTCCTTGTTCAAGTGAACATAGGTGATCTTTAGAATACCGGAATCTTGGGAGACCTTCAACATGTTTGTGTCAAGCAAGGTTGGTGATGGTTTGAAAGTTTAGATGTGAGAGACGATTGCCATAGCCAAGATTTTGTAGATGTAGCCTTTGAGAGTGAGCGGATGGGAGATGAAGCAACCTTGTCTTGCATTGAGATTGTGTATAGACTAGAATTGCGAGAGCGGACATAAGATTGTTTCCTTGTAGATCACAGAATGAAACAAGTTTTCTCCTTAAAGCAACTTCCAAATCTCCATCACGAATTGACCGATCGAAAAGAGATTGTGACCGAGGCCTTCCAAATAATAAACCACGCTAATTTCAATATTGCCATTGATATAATATCCGTAGCCCATGATAGCTGCAAGTGATCATTCCGAATGACGGTGCCAATGAACTTTGCAATAAAGTTTGATAATAGTTTAAGGTTGCTGTCATATGTCGGGAACATCCATATCAACAATCCAAAGGATGATCTGTATCACTGCATTACACATAGGCGACACGGATGGAATAGAGGTAGATGTGGAACCCGATGAGTTAGAGGGTTCCTCAGCGATTATAGTAGAAATACACACATCAATGATTTTAGACTTCCATTTAAATCCTAGTGTATTATGTATCCATTTCGCCATCTCCAACTAGTCTTAGCTTTAGTCTTAGTGAATGCACTAGGTGGTACTACATTCTTTGGAGGTGATCTGGAACTACGAGGGACATCAATGCGTTTCTTAGAATCTAAGGAGGCGGTCAACCAAGCACGAGACTTAGAAGCATTAGTGGGCTTAGAGGTATTCGATTCTTAGGATTCCATAAGCGAGACAAGATAGCTCTAGCAACACATTTGTCATGACAATCGAAAGCATACTTTAATGACAAATAACATAAGAAGCATCGAATGAATATCAAAAGTACTTAAAGGTTTAGCATTCTTTACAACACTTTTCCATTACATTTGTCGACGCAATATCTAAAGTAGGTGCAACGTGAGTCTTATTCAAAGTCCTAGGGTGTTCTTCTACTTGACATTCCTTATTATTCTTTTCTTAGGTCGCAACTTCCTATTCTTCCTTGTATTGCTTATAGGTTTGTGAAGTGCGGATGTTTGGAAAATAAGCAACTAGTCTGTTGCGATGAGAGCGAAGCACATTAGTAACTTGTGTTTTGTCAGTAGGCAATCTGGGTTCACGTTTTCTAAGTGTTACAGGTGCAATTCTTTTAATGATGCTAGGCTGAACTTGTTCATACTTTCCTAATATTTCCCTTAACTTAATGATAGTGTGTACAAAATCTTGATTTTCAGAACGAAGATTTCCAACAAAATTCATGACTTCTTTAGTGTGTGCAAGATAATGATCAAGTTCGTTTGATGCTTCATTACGAGTCTGTTTGAGTAAATCAAATATGACACCATATTCCTGTTTAACTTTTGAAAGTTCATGTTCATATTTTGAGATTTGACACTTAAAAGACACGTTTTGATCATCCAGTTGCTCAAGTTTTGGATTAAGATTTTTTGCATGCAACTTGGCGATTTTGATTTGAAAAGCAAGTTGTTGATCGTGAATATCCTTTTGACACCAATTAATACGACGTTTTGAATTTGAAAGTTCGTTTAATAATCGTTCATTTTCAACTTTTAAAGACTCGATTTGAAGTACATTATCAGTATTCTCAACAATTTCAACAGAATCAACGATGTCTAGAGAGATGATCGGATGCATATGAAACAGATTGTAATAACACAACATTATGGATATCAAGATGATAACATCTTCCAAGAGTCGATCAACATCTTTTCTCAACAGTTTCTTTTACGTTTAGTATTTGAAATCGATGTTTCGATTTCTCAAAATTTTCATGAGACCAAGTTCCTTGTGAAAATCCTTTCCTAATATAGTGCACAAGTTTTCAAACTTTTGACATGGGGTAAAGTCTTTTCGAAGAATGTCTCGATGTTCTCGCGCCATTGGCGATTGAAAATGTTCAACTTTTATTTCGAATGAAATTCAATCTCACGTCCAAAATTTTGAGGTCGATAAGAAAGTGTCAAAGTATTTTATGACGCGAAAACTTTCGACTTTTGTTTTAACTTCACTAAGTGAAGGTAAAGGACCATTAATTTGTGCACCATTTTTTGGGACTATCTTGAGCTGGTGTGATAACAAAGGTTTGTTAGAAGTATCTTGTTGTTTGACAAAAGTAACGGCTTTTGAATAGTTAAATGGTTTGTTATAAGCGACATTTTCCGTTTTGACCGACTCGTCATCGCATCTAATTCCTCCATACGATTATATTCAACAATGATCATAATTGAATCATCAATTATATATTCTTTGTAAACTTGAGATTTGGTTTGAATGCTCTGTTTGAAAACTTAGGTTTGTAATCAGCAAGAATTGATCCATATCCATTTAAAATTTGGTTTAAAAGTAAACTTTTGAATAGTTGTGATTGACTCACCATGTTTATAAACAACATTTCGAAACTCTTTGATTTTGTGTTGTAAGTCGACAATTTCTTCATGATAGTTATCTATTCGTTTCATAGAAAGCTGTTTGTACCCAGAGAACTGTTTTTGACAAATTAACAACTCATCCTTGGCTTTTGTGTTTTCAAAGTAAGAGCGTTAAGTTGTTGTTTATATTCATGTTTCAGTTGTTCTATTTGAGACAACAAAGCATTCTTGGAAATGGGTAGATCACGTATCTGTCGGTCTAATGATTTTTCGTTTTGATGAGATTTAGCAAAAGCGACTTCAAAACCTTCTTCATGTTTTTCTTGAGTTTTGAAAAAATTGATTTGTCGAATTAAGCATTCATTATCCTTAATTAACAGTGCATTTTTCTCTTTTCATTTCGTGCAAATTTCCAAATGAGAGTGTTGGTCTTTAATTAAGGTCAGTAGCTCAATTTCTCTATTAGACCGAAGCTCATTTTGTTCAACGGGAGTCTCAACATGATCATTATTTAGATCCTCAAATATAATCATGGAGTCAACTTGATTATCAATATCAACCAAAGGTTATCTTGATCGTCAAATATAACTACGGGATCTATTTGATAATCATCGGAATGAGATGTGGATGGCTCATGTTGAACACTCGATCCTTGTCGGATGGAGAAATTGGCGGAGATATCGATCGAGATGAGTATATTTTGTTCGGTACACGAGACAAGCCATCCGTGTCATACTTTGGGCTGTGTCACTCATGTGTAGAGCTTGCATTTGTGCCATCAACATCACTGCTACATTAGCATGCAAGTCCTCCATATCATCATCGAATCAGCATCCGCCATAAAGCTCTGTTCCTTGTCGGTAAGAGTTCCACCGACTTCATCCTTAAGAGCCAAGAGCAACGGCTCTTTGTGATAAGCAACGCCTCTTGTCCTCGGCTTAGGACATGCATTAGCAGTGTCCTTTCTCATTGCGCTTATAACAACGAAGACCATTAACTCCATTCGAGCATTCCCTATTCAACCACTTGACCCCTTTGTTGTTGCGGAGCACCATGTTATTCCTTCCAATAGCATTAAACCCTTGACCACCTCCCATCGGCGACCATAACCTCGGTTACGAACTTCAACACGTCTATTGTTCACAACAACTAGATTCCTTGTGTTGGATGAGGAGCGAATCGATTGTTGGATTTGTTTGTATATCGACCGAAGGCTTTAGCAATCATAACAAATCCTTGTTGCAATTCATCGAAAGCGCAGAGTCCTCATCGACTTCACCGTAAAGTGCTTGAGCATTGTTGTTGTTGTATGGAACCAATTGAGTTTGTTGAGGTTGTTGTTGTGTTGATCATATGGTGTAATGGTTGCAGTTGGTTGAGGAGTCAGTTCTTGAGTTGTTTGAGGAGGAAGACTAGTTTGAGCCCACAAAGCAAGTTGTTGATTATCGTGAATTGTTGTGAAGTCGGGAGTCCACGGATAGTCCTTTCTTTGTCAACTTCTTTTGATGAGGCTTCAAATAGTCGTACAACAGTCCGTATGTAGCATGATGAAGGTTCTTAGCTTGACGGAGAAAAATGACAAACTTCTCCCATTCCGGACCAAGACTACTGAAAAACTTAGTGTTGACAGCAATTCGAGGCATAATGATGTTGTGTTTGTCCAAATCATTAATGATGTCTGAAAAACGATGGTGATATGACTCTAATGTCTCTCCTGGTTCAATCATGAAGTGTTCATAAGCCAAGTAGATTTTGGATTCCATGTCTTCCTGATTGAGTGATGTGCCTTCCATTAGAAGATGAATATGTTCCCACATTGCTTTAGCTGTCTTTTGAGCATCAACACTTCGAAGGATCGGATTGGGTAGTCCCAAAAGGATGTATTGCATTGCTAGTTCATCGGCTTTAAAGTGTAGAAGTTCATCACCAGTGAGGTCGGAGATAGTTGCAATGTTGGTGACAGCATCTCTTGGTGGATTGGCATACGGATCTGCGGGTATGATAACGATGAGGCATCTGAAATGGACCTTCCATAATGACCTTCTTTAAAAACTTTCCACGTGGCTTCTTTAGATCACAAAACCTAAAGAACCTTATCACCTATTGATCATAATTACCGGGAGTGAGCATTGGAGGTCTATCAAGTGAGCCAGCTTCATGAATTGATTGTTGGCTACTTAAGTCTTCACACATCTTGCCAAACCATGTCGGTTCCTTCATAGTATTCCTGGATGGATATTGATTGTAGAAGTTTGTGTAAGGTTGTACTTGAAGACTAGGTGGTGGTTGAACCATTTGTGGTGGTGGAATTGCTCCAAGTTGTGGAGTATGTTGTTGATTAAATTGTTGTTGATAAATTTGTTGTTGATGATTAAATTGTTGATGTTGTGGACTTAGTTGTTGTTGTTGTTGTTGTTGATTATAAGTGTAAGGAAAATAGCTAGAGTATGGTGGTTGTGACATGTTGAAAACTTGTGTTGTTAAATGGATCTTTGTAGTCGAATGAACCGTTGTTGATGAAGTATCCTTAGGCGTAGAAATCACAGAAAAAACAAAGTACCACTTATGCGTAAAAACACCAAAGATACGAGTAACAGCAATAGTTACGCGTAGGATTAGGTTACGCGTAAGAAACGAGAAAACACTAAAGTTATGCGTAAGCAGAAAGTTAAGCGTGAAAACTTAGGTGTAGGATTAACTTATCGTAAGACAAAGCTTGGCGTAAGATGAATCTTATGCGTAGGAGATCTACGCGTAAGCTTAAGCTTATGCGTAATTTTAGGGTTTTACCAAAAGATCTTTTACACTATCACAAAGGCAAAAGATATCCAAAGTCAAGTGTTTTCGAGGCTTATCCAAGCAAGAAAAACACCGAGTAATCCACGAAACTGAAGATCAAACCAAGGAACTCTTATACGTAATTTTAGGGTTTCGTTACACGTAGAACTTCACCAAAAATGATTTTTGCCCAAAGATGTTTCTAAACCAGATTTTTTGTGATGAAACAGCTTCAATATCACCAAAATAACACAAAAGTGTGAAACTTGATGATCCAAAGCTTATAAACCGGTTACGCATAGAACATTACCCACGTAAAAAACCTAGCTTAAAAACAATGATCCACATGTAAAGTTTGAAACTTTTTGCCAAAAACTGTTATTTTAACACCTTAAGGCGTTGAATGTACAAGAATCTTGGATTAAAAAGAGTAAAAAATGAGTTTTTCATCGAACCAAAGTTTGGAACGATCTTACGCGTAAGACCAAAACTTCAAAAAAACAAAATATGTTCACCCAACTATTTGGTGAATGATACCACTGTTAGGTCACCATATTAGTAACACAAGCATCAATAGAAGAAATAGAGAAGAGGATAGATCGGATGAACAACTAACCAAACACACACACGTATAAGTATAGAAAGGTTACGCGTAGAGTGCAAGTGAAAAGATAAATTGAACAACCAACCTTCAATAGAAGGTTTACAAGACTATTTATAGGAGGGAACTAGGGCAACACTCCAAGTTCCCATCCTTTTCCTTATTGGGCTTGGCCTAGGCTTATGGGCCTTCTACATAAGCCTAAGCTTAATAACAAACATAAAGGCCATATTAAGCTAACTATTACATATGAATCACTAACACTTGAATAAGGTTTAGGAGTGATTCCAACAGAGTTCATAATAATACTTTCATTTTCTCTCACTAAGTTTCCAAACCTCTAACTCTTTCTCTATCTAAAAACCTTAAGTTATACGCCTACTTGTGATCATGTTTTGATGTGTTTGTGAAATCCAATATGTTACAAATTGTATCAAGAGCCATGGTTTGATCATATCTCTTACATATCCTCGGATTTCTAGTTTTATATGGTTTTTGGGTTTGAAAAAGTTTAGTGGTTTTTGCATCATTTGGATCATTTCTTGTGTTAAAGTTTGAATTTTGAGTGTACTTTTGTGTTTAGAATCATTGTAAGTGCTTGGGTTTTAATTTGGAAAGCTTGAATCAGTGTGGTTGGGCTTGTTTTGGATTGAAAAGTGTGGTTTTGAAGTTTTTCAACTTAGCAACTTGTGTCTCAGAGTGTTTTTCTTCGTAGCAACTTGCTTTAGTAATTTCCAGCGAGTTGTAGCTTAAGTCGTAGCGACTTGAGCTTAGCGACTTGTCTATTGAGACAAGCCGACAAACAGTACAAGTTAATGGAGGTTCCACTTCGGCTAGCGACTTGGTTGGGTTAGCAACTTTTCTCTATTGTTTCTAGCGACTTGTCCTTATTGTTCTTAGCGAGTTGACTCTTAGCGACTTGGATACTTAGCGAGTTGCTCTTTAGCGACTTGTCTGCTTAGCTATTTAGCGCTTTAGCGACTTGTGTTCAGTGAATTAGGTCTTAGTGACTTGATTCCAGCGACTTGAGGTTTAGCGAGTTGCTACTTAGCGACTTGGTGCTTAGCAACTTGGTTCAAGGATTATAGCGACGTGGTTTATTTTTTTTTTCTATTACGGTTTTCTCTTGATTTAGTAAAATCCCGTGAAAGAATCTATTTCCCGGTTTAATCATAGAGTTATAAAATCCCGTGAAATCTGTAAACATGTCTACCAACCTGCCTACAATCATCTCTCTGTGGTGGGGAAGTTCAAGCAACTGGTTCGGACACTCGTCCTCCCATGCTTGCAGGCCGACTATGACTCATGGGCTCAGCGAATTAGGTTGTACTATTTAGGAAAGGAAAATGGAGTCAACATTCTCAAGTCAATCGATGAAGGACCTTATCAGTTGAGACTACAAGAGACATAATTGATCTGCTGCGCAGATGGAACCATGATCTTTGGATTGGACGGACCAAAGGCGTATGATGAGCTCGATGATAAGGAGAAAAAGAGATTTGATCTTGATATCGGGGCTTCAAACATTATACTTGAGGTCTTCAAAAGACATCTACAAGCTTATCAATCACAACACTGAAGCCAAGGTTGTTTGGGATAATGTCAAAATGATTCTCTCATGTTCTGAATTAACTAAGGAAGACAGAGAATCACAGTTGTATGATGAATTTGAGCACTTTAAGATGAAACCAGAAGAAAGTGTCTATGAATACTATGTGAGATTCCACAAGCTTGTAAATGATATGAGGAATATCAAAATGACCATGCCAAATATTCAGCTGAACTCAAAGTTTGTGAACAACATGAATCCCGAATGGTACAAGTTTGTCACCTCTGTGAAGCTAACCAAAGGATTGAAGAACACCAACTATGAGAAACTGTATGCCTTCCTTCTTCAGAATGAGAGACATGCTATGTTTGAACGAAGGATTCTTGAACATTTCAAATCTAAGCAAGGAGAAACTAGTTCGTCAAATGACTCTACAGCTTTTTACACCAATGTTGGAATTACCACCAAAGCTTCTCAAGTCATACCCATGGGTAATGGTAATTACAAGATCATCCTTGATCCAGCATATAAGCCTCCCGACTCAAACACACTCATGGAAAACTTCATCAATCAACTGTCTCTCATGGTTAGTCAAAACATGAACTCTCTCCACACACCAACAATAACCTCGAACATCATCCAATCCACACAATCAAGCTACTATCGGAGATGGGAAGGTTATGGTGCAACCAGTTCAAGAAAGGCGGTATGAGCAGGGAAGAGGTGGAGTTGGAAGAGGATATGTGGCAAATCAGAATCGTCGAAGGAATCCAAATCAAGGACAAGCAAAGCCAATCAAATGCTACAACTATGGTGGTGAGAGACATATTGCGAGGCGCACATCTCAAAACGTCCACGAGAATGTAGAATACTTTAGAGACAAGATGTTACTTGTGCGAGCTCGGGATAATGGAGCGACTTTGGATGAAGAGGAGTTGTTGTTTCTTCTTGAGGAAATGCCAAAACCTATGATGTTGATGTTGATGAGCGACCAATTCAAGAAATAGGTCACAATCATCAAAATGCCTTTCAAGTAGGCGATCGTGATGCATTTGACTCTGATGTCGATGATGAACCTACTACCCAAACAATCTTCGTGGCTAGCATCTCACCTATGGTCTCTCCAAAGGTCTCTTCACTACAACAGGCTGGCCCATCCAAAGATTCAATCATTTCAGAGGTATTAAAACTATATGATGAAGTTGATGAGCAAAAGATGCATAATCAAGTACAATCTCTTGAAACTTATGAATCAGATATTGATGATGAGGGTAATAGAAATATTGTCCCATATGATCAATATGTGAAGCAAAGTGAAAGTGAGATTGTACCAAGTAATGCATATTTTGCAGTCAATGATGACTATGTTTTGATGAATACATTGCATGTGCCCCGATGATTATGTTATCTACGGCGAATGCCTATAAAGAACAAGTTGCTATTTATGAACAACATGCTAAGTTTGAGTTAACTACCGTGAGCGGGAAATGGATGACCAAATCGTACAATTATTAGAAAAAGTAATTTTAGAAGAAGTATTAAAACAAGAGTTAAACTCCTTACAAGAAAAGCTTTCTAAAACTACTAAGCAAAAACAAGAACTTCAAGAAAATGTGAAAATGCTTAAGCAAGAATTCAATGCTAAGGAATCAAAACTTTTGAATGATTTTCCAATCTAAAACTTTGAAAAACAAGCTTGAAAATAAGTTGTATGTATAAGGAATACCATTGAATGCTCACTTGATCACTAAGCACGAGTCTTAAGTGATAAGCATAGTATTCCCTTGTTGAGGAACCAAATCCAGAGGTCGTTAAAAAGCTAGAAGCGGCTCATAAGGTACTATATGATGGTAATGAGATTCTTAAGCCTAGGCAAACACCATCATGTGTTGGAAGCACGGAAGAGGATAGAAAATTAGATGATGCCTCTAGGAGAAAATGGATAAGAAGCTTAACGATCCTGCGTGTAAAAGGAAAACATAACGATAAAACCCCATGATTACACTAAGGAAAATTGGATCTCCTTAAACAAGTTTAAGCCTCGACTCTATTAACCCCGAACAATTGTTACGGAAAAGGATATGGATATGCAAAAAGTGAAAATCTTGTTGAAAAGAATCCTCTTATAGGAAATTGCCTCCGACAACGTGTATCCTCCAAATACACCAATGCATTTAGTTCCTAGATCTATTCCACTAATAGCAAGACCTTAATCATCCTGTATGTTGTTTATCAACTATTTGTTGATTTTGAGAAGGCGTAAGAAGAGTATCACACCCATGGGGATAAGCGGGGGAAAGGGGTTTTGAGCAAACTAAAGAATGTTATTTAACTGAGGTCATGCCTTTCTTTAAACAATTAAAAGGTCAATTTGAGAGTCTTCAAAAGGGAATAAAATATGATATCAAAGATATGGAAAAGGAATTTGATGCAATGATAGTTGAGGTCAATGATTATGAACGAAAACTCAAATATAATGAAATTGAAAGGAAGAATCTGCATATCTTAAATGAGAACTTAATATTGAGTTGTATGACTCAAGATGTGTTTTATACTGTTACTAAGCATTCTATTACTATTTCTCAATTTCATGAACTAACTGTTGCATTGAAAGTTTCCCATGATCGTGTCATTGAGCTTGAAAGCAAAAACTCAGAACTAAACGAGAAAATTGATCAGGATGATCACGATAATTTGGTAAAACAGTTTTCTAAGCTAGAAGTTGAACACTTTAACTTACAACTAAAATATCAACATCTCAAAGAAAATGTCAAAACCTCAAACATCAAGACATCCTCAAATGTTCCAGAGTTTGATGCACTTTTTGAAATAAACAAACAAGATGAACAGATTCAAGCTCATTGTAACACGATCAGGAAGTTGAAAGCCCAAATTTCACAATTAAAGGGTGAAAAGAACAATGTGACGGGTTCCCAAATGCCTCCTCCTTTAGATTCTCAGTGTTCTCAAACCTTTCATCTTCAAAACTTGGTTAATGTTTTACAAAAAGAAAATGAGAGTTTTATAGAATAAAATGAAAAGGTTAAATGACACTTTAAAGAGTTATATGATTCAATGAAAGTCACTCGTGACAAGAACAACGAAAAATAACGTCTTTACAAAAGAAATTGAGAATCGAGGAGTCGGGAAAAGGAAGCGCCACTTGTCTTTAATGAGAATGTTGCATCAAAGTCATCCTCGAGGCGCAAATATCTGTAACTATTAAATACATTCCTCCTCATCTTAGGAATAATGAACTTGTGTTTCATAACTATTTTGCTCACTTTAAGGATAGTCTAGAATGTCTCCGTGAGATTGTGGAAGAGGATTTCATAAATAAGCCGCTTGATAGAGAAATTAGGTTTGCTTGCATTCAGGCCAAACGATCTTAGGAACTGCAAGAATGTTTAATAGCAACATGTCCTAAATCCTTAGGTGCGAAAGGTAAAGCTTTGATGCCTTGTTCTATGCCTTGTGCCAAGTATACAAACCATTCTATGCCCAGTATTAAGAAAGTGAACTCTAATGTGCCTTCAGTAGTTCGGATCCTGCGTCTAGTTCGGGAATGCAAAAGTAGATCAACCAACTAATGTTCCCATAATTCCCTCTACAGAGTAATCGGTGACATAAAAGCAAGCGGGTCAAAGCCTCCGGGCAATACCAAGCAAGATAGGACCTCGCAAGCTAAGAATGTGCATTGGAAGAGAGTAGAAGACCACCCTAGGAACATTAAGTTTGAGTTGAATAAAATGAATCGTGTTGATTCTAGTATTAGCCATAAGCGTCTTGTAATTAATTGAATTACGCTACTATCGCAAACCATGTAATGATGATTGCTTGATTTACATTACTAATCATGAATGTGGTGTGAATGATTTGTCTAATGTTGTTAAATGCCTAGTTAAAACTATTAATGTTAAAAATCAAGCTAAGAAGGCTAAAAGGCAAAGGCGAAAGAAAGTTAAAAAAACAGTGGAAACCCACAGGAAGGAAATTTAGTAATATAGGTTATCAATGGATACCTACTGGCCGTAAGGTTAATGAGTTTTGCCCTCAATTTGCTAAGACAATGCCCACTAGAAAATGGATGCCTATTGGTAGAACTATTCCCTTAAGAAGTGAACATACTTTGAATAGGTCAAATACGGACATTAGCAATGCATCTATTTCTGATAATTCCATTGTTTCTACTTTTGATGTGGGTGTTCCAATCACTGTTACTAACCAAGTGGAACCCATTATTGCATGGGGTTCCCAATTATCCAGTTATCCATTCTAGTGCGTGTTCAGCTGCGGATCGTTCAAATCGTTACGTGGTACACGGACTCAAGTTGTTCCAAGCATATATTTGGAGATCGCTCATGGCTCATGAACGTGAGTAAATTCATCGGGATTGTTAGATTCGGGAGCGACCATTTTGGTGCAATTATGGGTTATGGAGATTATGTTGTTGGTAAAGTGTAATCTCGGGGTATATTATGTTGAAGGTCTTGGTCATAACTTGTTCTCTGTTGGTCAATTCTGTGATTCCGATCTTGAAGTGGCTTTTAGAAAACATACTTGTTTCGTTAGAGAACTTGATGGTGTGGAATTGTTAAGAGGAACTCGTGGTTCAAATCTATACACCATCTCCATCGAAGACATGATGAAGTCTTCGCCAATCTGCTTGTTGTCAAAGGCTTCTAAAACAAAGTCATGGTTATGGCATCGTCGTCTCAATCACTTGAACTTCGGCACCATTAATAACCTTTCTAGAAAGGATCTTGTCAGAGGATTACCCAGATTAAAGTATGAAAAAGATCATCTTTGTTCAGCTTGCCAATTGGGAAAAAGCACGAAATATGCCCACAAACCAAAACCCACAAACTCAGTAATGGAAGTTCTTCATACCCTTCATATGGATTTGTGCGGACCAATGAGAGTGCAAGCGATAAATGGGAAGAAATACATTCTAGTCGTTGTTGATGACTACTCTCGATTTACTTGGGTAAAGTTTTTGAGGACAAAGGACGAAACTCGGATGTCATCATCAAACTTATCAAGCGACTTGAGTTCGACTCAACAATATTGTTAGAATTGTTCGAGCAGACAATGGCACGAGTTCGTTAACAAAGACTTAATTCGATTTTATGAAAGTGTTGGAATCGGTCATCAAAGAAGTGTTCCACGAACTCCTCAACGAGCGGTGTAGTTGAAAGATGAAATCGAACTCTTGTGGAAGCCGCAAGAACAATGCTTATTTATTCAAAGGTTCCAATGTTTCTACGGGTGAAGCCATTGCCCTTGCTTGCTACACCCAAAATCGTTCTCTCATACACACATCTCATGGAAAAACTCCATACGAACTTGTCCATAAGCGAAAACCACGATCTTTCCTACCTTCGTGTGTTTGGTGCGTTGTGCTATCCAACGAATGACGGTCAAGATTTAGGTAAATTAAAAGCTAAAGCGGACATTGGAGTTTTGTAGGTTATGCATCAAACAAGAAGGGTTACCGAATCTACAACAAAAGAACTCGAGATATCATGGAAACTATTCACGTCACGTTCGATGAGTTGTCCGGAAAATGGCTCTAGGACAATCCGATTCTGGACCCGCATTTCAACCTTCATCAAGTAGTCCTATCGGTTCTACTCTTGTTTCAAATCCTCACCAAACAACTCCTTATGTACCTCCTTGAAGATGATTTGAAGAAATTATTTGATCCAATGTTTGATGAACATTATGAGCTAAGTGCTAATGATCATCAATTCCATCAGCAGAGGTGCTCCTATTCACATCAATGAAGTTAACCCTTCGGTTTCAATGTCATTAAGTCAAGAAGCGCTGCTGCGATCACTCTGTCTCATCAACAAATCATCAATCATCGAGTGTACATCATGGAATTATTTTATGGCACCAATGATGGAGATAATCCCTTTGCTACTCCGAAGATGCCCCATTTGAAAACATATTTGCTCACGAATCATCATCGAACCATCTTCATCGGAGATATCGACTCTGCTACTTGGTTCCTCAACAACAACCACATGAACACCTTAGAAAATGGACACATGATCATCCATTGGACAACATCATTGGAAACCCCTCTCGTCCAGTATCCACACGGAAACAACTTGCAACCGATGCCTTATGGTGCTTCTTCAACTCTGTACTCTCTAAGGTCAAACCAAAAGATGTTAAAACCGCCATGAATGAAGACAGTTGGTTCAATGCCATGCAAGAAGAAATTCATGAGTTTGATCGACTAGATGTATGGGAATTGGTACCTGCTCCTGATTGTGCTATGATCATTGCTCTAAAGTGGATCTTCAAAGTAAAACTTGATGAGCATGGTGATGTATTAAAGAACAAGGCTTGATTGGTTGCAAAAGGATACCGTCAAGAGGAGGGTATTGACTTTGAAGAATCATTTGCTCCTATTGCTCGTATCGAGGCAATCAAAATCTTCTTGGCTAATGCTGCAAGTAAGAACATGGTAGTCTATCAGATGGATGTAAAGATGGCTTTTCTTAATGGAGATCTCAAAGAAGTCGTATCGTCGACCAACTGAAGGCTTTGTGAATCGAGCATCCTACTCACGTCTATCGTTTGAAGAAGGCTCTTTACGGTTTGAAGCAAGCTCAAGGGCATGGTATGATCGCTATCAAAGTTTCTTCTATCTCTTGGATTCACCAAAGGAGCGATTGATCGACATTGTTCACCGAAAGTCGAGCAAACATTTAATTCACGTTCAAATCTATGTTGATGATATTATTTTGCCTCGACCGACCCCAATGAATGTGACCGTTTTCAAATGAAATGGGTTCCAAATTTCAAATGTCAATGATGGGACAAATGTCATTTTCTTGGGATTACAAATTTCACAAAGTCCGGAGGCATTTTATAAATCAATCTAAATATGCAAATGAGATTTTAAAGAAATTTGGATTTGATTCTTGTGACCTGTTGACACTCCCATGATAGAGCATACTAAAGCGGATGAGGATCACTCGGGGATCATGGTAGACCAAGCGAAATATCGTAGTATGATTGGATCACGATGTACCTCACGACCGATGAGACCAGACATTATGTTCATTGTTTGCATGTGTGCTAGATATCAAGCTAAGCCTACCAAAAGCACCTTGAAGCGGTTAAGCGGGTCTTCGGTATCTCTAAGGAACCATCAATATGGGACTTTGGTACCAGAAGGACACCGGTATGTCACTAACGACCTATGCAGATCTTGATCATGCGGGATGTCAAGATACACGTCGAAGCACGTCGGAGGTGCTCGGTTTTGGGTGATAAGCTTGTGAGTGGTCTTCAAAGAAACAAATGAGTACTTCTATATCCTCTCAGAGGTTGAATACATAGCCATGTCATCTTGTTGTGCTCAAATCCTATGGATGAGATCCCGATTATCGACTATGGCTTTGAATTCAACAAAATCCCTCTGTATTGTGATAATAAAAGTGCTATTGCTCTCTCATGCAACAACGTTCAACACTCAAGAGCAAAGCACATCGACATTCGACATCATTTCATCGGGGAGCAAGTAGAAAGCGGTGTGGTGGAACTTTATTTTGTGAGGTCGAATACCGGTTAGCGAGACATCTTCACCAAAGCTCTTCCTAGAGAACGCTTTGAGTTTATCCTCCACGACTTGGTCTAAAGAGTCTTCAACCGGAAACACTCAAGCGTCTTCAAGAGGAAGGCGAGGAGTAAAGGTCTTTCTTCATCCATCTCTTGTAAATATTTTTTCGAAAAGCAAAATACAAAATTACAAAACCTCAAAAAGCAAATAGAAAAATATAAAATTTTCAAAATCCATTAAAAAAAATAGAAAATCTTGAAAAATTCCAAAAATATTGTTTTTTTTATGTTTTTCCTTGTTCGATATCATCTATGGACTTTGTGTGGACATTCAAATAATGTCACGTGTTTGTAGATATTCTTCGAATGTACATAATTTGTTTTTTTTTTCTTAAAAAAAAATCAAAAATCAAAAAATATTTTTGGGAGAAAGTGAAACAATGGTTTATGGTCATTTCAGGCAGTAACCCATTTTTCAAAGAAAGAACAGAGCCATGCTTTATCTTAAATCTTCAAACGTCATGCTCTGATTCTAAAAACAAATGTTTGTCGTTAAAAGGACAAATGTTTCCTTTCAAATATTTTTCCTTCAAATGATTATTCGAAAATATTTGTCATCTAATGAAAACAAAATTGCTTTGAAAATACTTGGACTCTACGTTTGAAAATCATCCGGCTTTTCATTTGTCAAAATCTCTATCCTTCAATCAACAACATATGTCATTGATTGAGGGGAGAATGATTTCAATCAAAAGAGTATTTTTCAAACAATTGCACGTAATCGTGAAAGGTCTACTCTTGAATAATCAAAAAGAACAATGTTTTACAATATTGTATACAATTGATATAAGACCTTTGTTATAATTATGTTTTCAAAAGATACTCAAGCATGTTTAATCTTTGGAGTCTAAAGTCTCAAACTTGATCCTTATCGGTTAAATGTTTCTCTTAATCAAGTCACATCTCCCCTCAAAAGCTTTCAAAATCGATTTAAATCTACAGAGATCACAAATCTCAAATGATTTGAAAATTGTGATCGGGGGAGAATTTGTAATTTAAATTGGATTTAAACTGATGATTCGATAAATGGTTTCACAAGTGTTTAACAAGCTTCCCTCCCCACATGTGCCAAACGATTTCAAATTTTCCATGCACATGTTGAGGGGGAGCATCCTTTTTAAAACACAAAGAATTGAAACGTGATTGATTTGTCTCTGAGTGCAGGTTCCTTCTAATATGTGCAAAACTCTTTCAAACCTCGAGGCACATATTGAGGGGGAGCAAAACTTATGAAAACCTCATCCTTCACCAATATGCTTTATCTATTTGATTTGATCAGGGAAGTGATGTTCATATCTTTTAGAAAATGGTAATCAAAGAAGTTAATCCTTCCTCTTGCCTCCGTGTGCTAAATCGATTTCAAATAAATGATGTACATGTTGAGGGGGAGTTCTTTTTCTAAAAATATCAAAAACAATTCAGGTACGAAATGCTTTGATAATGTATCACAAGTATCTGGATTGATTTTCAAATGGTTCCAATGGCAGATGAACAATACCAAATAGACCGACCAAATTTACTTTTTGTATGGTGATATAAGGATGATAAGGTTAGGTATTAGTTCCCATGATCTGCCAGAACCGGAGGGATCTACCGAGGACAATCCACTAGATAGTGTAGAAGTCCTTAGGTATGATGAAAAAAAAAGAGGAGAAAAGTGAGATATGGGAAGAGTGCGGATGAGGAGAGCTAATCTTGGAATAAACCCAACAAGGTTCTAGTTATGAAGCCTCGGTAAGCTTGAAGGGGTTGAAGAATGAAAAGAATTGAATGAGAAAAGGGTGAAAATAAATAGCCCTCCATTAATTCAACCTTAGGCGAAACCGGGTTCAATACATATGCTCTTGGTGGTTACTAAGGTAACACTGGTATTGAAGACAAGGCGTCATGGACCCGGTGATGCCTTTGCACTAAACTTCCCAACCTACTCAAGTTCCTCTTAAAGGGCTTGTTTCATTCTCACGGGAACCCACATAATGTATCTACTTTCTATTAGAGATTGTTGATATTGAAGAAGGAGACCCTCTCCCTAGTCTCCGATATAGGAAACCAAATGTGCACTATTGAGTCTAGAGCCACGAGATCATCTATAAATCTCATTAGGACACATCATCCTTGAAGACTCACAGTTTCACACAATGTGGAATGTGAGATTATATTTTGATAGTCCTACGCATTATCCTTGTGGTATTGCCAAGACTTGTTGTGTCATCTGGACTTCATCAATGGAGCAATTCAAAATTGAATTTTTCCTTGTCCAGGAAAATGGATTGATGGATACCTTTGAAAAAACCGGTCGTTGTGCTTAAAAATCTTTTCTCTAGCACATCGACTGTGTATTAATGTTTCAAAAATTAAAAGGTGTTTATGATTGATAATTGATTTTTCTTAAAACCTTCGTTGTATTGCAAAACACTTTATTGAGCGATACGATTGTTTTCAAATCTATTTTCATCAATCGGTGAATCTCAAATTATTGGTTCACTCACTCCGTGTTGTCTTCTTTGAGGCGTTCGGTTTGATAACGGCTAGAGCATTGCGAAACCCCATCAAGGAGATTCTTGAATTATACGATCACAGGAAGTACTTGTCTTGATCAGCGGAGAACCGTGGGCGTGTACCTCAATTCAACGAAGTGATCAAAGACACTCTCGTGCGCTTTATTGCTAGCTGTTGTATGCGGTACTCCGGCGTTTCTGGTGATCGAATGGAGAGGTTAATCCATAGCCGCATGCTCACACAACACATTCATTTCCAAAGATATCGTGATTGGTGCATCAATGACTCGATATTTTCACTCCATGCTTACGCTTCTGCTGCGCAAATATCATGAATCAACTAAAGCTTCCGCTACTCTGATAAGAAGAAATCATGATCCAGAATGTGAGCATGTCGGTCCATAATGTCACAACATCACATAATGCCAACACTACAAAGGAAGAGTCAGAGATTTATGGTAGCTGATGATCTCAAAGCTGGCTCAAAACTCGCCATCACGTGGATCAGTTAAAGACCTCCACTTGGATTATCCAAACATGCAAAAATGAAGAATCAAAGACTACGAGCTTCTGAGCAAAGAACAGGAACAAGAATCCAAGAACAATCTTAATGTAATATCTGTTTGTATTCAATGTAATTTGAGGTGACCTCCCTTAGGGGGAGATTGTTAGGTTTAGTAAATCCAGTTCTTAAAGTGTCGGTCACCTCAAGTATATGTAATCGTTAGAAAGCTCGTAGTCGTAGTTATTAAAAGTTGAGCAGTATTTAGTTAAGTAACACCGTGGAGGACGGACGGGTCTTTACCCACTGTATGCACGATCCACACCCGTTGGTGGCGACTTGTGTAAGACTATAAATACTCTCTACCTCCCAAGGTAGAGAGTTGGAGTTCATAATAATACTTTCATTTTCTATCACTAAGTTCCAAAACCTCTACCTCTTTCTCTCTCTAAAAACCTTAAGTTATACGCCTACTTGTGATCATGTTTTGATGTGTTTGTCAAATCCAATATGTTACAAAGCAAGAGTTCTTTGAAATGATTTCTTGATCACAATTTCCTTAGAAAAAGCCATTTGAATTTCTTTGGTAAATTCTCCCCCTCAATATGTGCGTAGGATATTTTAAATCATTTTATCACATAGAGGAAAGAGTTCTTTTGAAGTACATCCAAGATCACAAAAGCCATTAAGAAACCATTTGCTCCCCCTCAATATGTGCATCGATAAACGAAAGAGTTTAGCACATATTAGAGAGAACTTGCATTTTGAATCAAAACGATCATCATTTATCAGATTTCATAATTAAATCACAAATTCTCCCCCGATAAAAAATATCAAACCCTTTGAGATTTTGGATCTCAAGTGATTTAATCAGGTTTAGAAAACATAGGAGAAAATGTGGCCTGGTTTAAATACTCATCTTGTTTTTAGGTAAATGCTCCTCCTCAATCATGTGCATCATGTATATGAAATCGTTTGGCACATGGAGGCAGGAGTGCCTTTAAAGGACTAAAACATATTTGAGATTTAAAGGATCAAAAATATCAAACCCTTTAAGATTTGTGATCCCAATTGATTTAAATTATTTAGAAAAGTTTGGGGAAAGACGTGGCCTGATTTAATATAGAAAAATGACTGAAATGGATCAATTTAAGACATTTAAGGATTGTTAGAGTCAGGTATGAAAGTTTTAAGAGATCTTTAAGTAAAATAAAATAATTTCACAATCAAACAAGAACATAAAAAATTTCATTTTGAAAGATCTTTGAGTATTAAAGAAAATCATACCATGACATAACATTAAATCTTTAGATCACTACATTATATTGTACAAAACGGACTTTTATGAAGAAATATCGTTTGAAAATATTTTATTTTAAATCACTCTCCCCCTAAATCGATGACCGTAGTCGTTGATTGAGTGACTTAAGATTTGATAAAATGAAGTCCGGTGATTTCCAAAATTTAGTTCAATTTATTTTCAAACAAATATTTTTCCATTTTCAAAACAATATTATTCAAAAATTGTTTTAAAAAATGGTGTTATTCACTACTTGTCCTGCACATAGATACGTTAGGTGGATAAGCTGCTTTTGTTGTTGTTGCAGGAGGTTTGGAAGAAAACCATTTGCGGATGCAGTGAGACCTCTTACGTTGCATTTGTCATGCCAACTCTCCATAGAGGTCAAATTAAGCTCCGTTTCTTCATTTATCGACCCAAGATATAGTTACCCTTTCCTTTCGGCATCCAATCATCTTCATTTATGGGATCCGGATCGGGAACATTCTTATATACCAGTATACCTGCATACATTAGTGGACACAAACAGATATATGGTGGTCGACAACACCCAAACAGCAATTGACTAATAAAAGTCAATCCAACATATCAATCAGTTCATATAAGGCATGGGATTTATGTGTTCATCAAACTCTAATCATCTAATTCTAACAATCATATCCTAAATTCCTAGTCCTTCGACATAGGCAAATATCATTTTTAATTAAGCACGTAGGATAATTAAGAAAGCCCGTTAGATGATGTAAATTTGAAGAACATTCTCCCTCTCAATCAATGACTCATTTTCTGAAAAAGAATTAAACAGCGCTGAAGTCATTGATTGAGTTTTCAAATTTAACTAAAACTCTAAATCTGATAGATTTTCAAGCAACTCATTTTCCACCATTTTTTAAAACAAATATTTTTCGGAAGAATTTTAGAAGGAAAAATATTTGAGTAGGAACAGCAGTCCTTCGACAGACTTTCCTAATTTTGTTTTAGGATAAGTGCACGAAATTTTTTGAAAATTGGTTTAGCGCAACACTTTCCTTTCTTGAAGAGCGGGTTGCTATCTAAAATAATAGCAAGCCATAGTTTAAGCACGGGTTACAGTCTGAGGTAACTGCAAGCCATAAGTTTTAGACATGTTTTGGAAAAAGAATATTTACACCTTCTGCTCGAACTTCATCTATGGTCCCGTGCCATTGTTGAATGACATTTCTAAGACCGTAGATGTTATCGATACCAGAAGACATGTCTTGAAAAACATATTTTTAGTATTTTTCAAATTTTCTGATTTTTATGAGTTTTTGTTGGTTTTATATTTTTCTATTTTCTTTTTGTTGGTTTTATATTTTTGTATTTGGTTTTTAGATAAATATTTACACAAATAGAGAAGATGATATAGTTTAAGAAGATGATGATACGAGTACCGATATAAGGATATCGAGCAGCACGTCGTAGAAGAGAGAATTCATCATCTCTTAAACTTCCACCACCAAAGCTTCCGAGGCTCCAGAAAAGAAGATAGAACATGAGCCTTTGAGAAAGAGAGACTTTGCAGCTTCCCCAAACCGAAAATCCATTAGATGAGCAGATTCGAAGCTCTATTTCAAGCTTGCCTTAGCCTCGGGAAAGAATAAAAAACGAAGAAACTACTACTACTAATGTACACACGCTATAAACGTGTGTCTAGACTCTCATTAAGAGATGAATACTATGATATGAAATGAAAGAGATAATGGAAAAGGATGATTAAAATGTTAGATGCTCCCTCTTTATACAGTAGAGGGAGGATACATAAAAACCCTAATTGTAGCTTACTAACAAAGCTACTTAATAAATTATAAAATAAACCCTCGTTGTTTCTTCTTTTTCATTCTTGCTCGTTTTGTAATCTGCAATTCCCAACAAGGTGCACAGAGAAGCACACCATTATAATAAATCTCGCTGCTCCTTTTAAGAACGATAGTCGAGATTCTTCGTTCGGGGTTATATCATCAACAAGAACAACAACGTATCATCCCACTCTTTAAATTTCTTCTCATATTTCATTACCACTGAAGTCTGAAGCGATGCATCCCCAAAAGGTGTCAAGAGACCACTTCCCCCATGTAGTTGAATTAATGCAGTCAGTCTCTTTGAATGAAGCTCATGAACCCGAATACACATATGGATGTGCTTCAAAGACAGAGAAGCTTATAACATCGAAGTAGCATATTAAGTCCGATATCCAAAGAATAAACCCGATGTATACTTTTCTCTCCCCTAAAGAAAGTGTATGAAGCTCTAGAACCCGAAGTACCCGAATGACCAAAGAAAGAATAACCGAGAACATTGAAGAAGCATGCTGAATCACTGATTATCTCTGTGGATGTCAACTCTGGAATAAGTGATTATATCTCTGAATAACTGATTAAGCCCTCAAGTGAAGCAGCTGAGCATCCCCAATGTACACAATCTCTCTCCCCTGATGATTGCGATAGCATGAAAATCATCACACACTTGTGTACCTCTTTTATCTTCAGAAACTAACTCTTCCATCTCTTCCCCCACATAGATGGAATTAGAACACTAAACGCCATGAGATAAACATTGAGTTTCTCTACGGTAATGACCTTTGTCTTCATGGGATATCTTCAATCACTTAGATGTATTAAGTTCATCAAGTTTACTCGCGTTTAGATGCGTGTCTCCTTCCCCCTTGTTGGTTTTGATACTTCAGAATCAACAACATATTATAAGCCCAAATACTTGAAATCTTTTGAGAAGATCGCTTGAAGTCTTTGTGAGAATCAATTTGCTGAAGAATGTGAGCAAGTCTAATTGGGTATTGAATCTGACTTATCACTCTCCCCCAATTAGTGCTCTCCCCTAAACCGACAATCTGTTTGATAAATGCCCAGATTAAGAAGAAGTCTTTAGATAATCAAATGCAACTCGTCTTTAGTCTTCTAACATGCAGAAAATGTAGAATGATGTAGACTTGACCTTCTTCAAGATTGTCGTTTGGGGATCAGAAAGTTAACATCTTCTTCTCACCACATGCATTCCCGTTAACTTGTATATAGCAAATCCCCTTAAATCAATTCCCTCCTAATCAAACAAGAACAGAAATATGTTCATCAAGGAAATCAGCCCCGCAACTGGAAGCACTTTGTCGTTAAACTCATCAGTCCGTGAGAAGTGTCAACCAACGGCTCATAGAAGAAACTCCATGTAAAGATGACCCGATAAGAAGAAGCTCGGTTCTTACATGAGTTAGGAGCCTTATGACCATATATTCTCATATTTCAATCAATCATGCAGAATTATCACACTTCTTCTCCCCCTCAAGAATTGCATACGGAGATGCCATTATTGATTAAGCAAGTGAATATCTTCATAATGTAGTCTCTTCACACTTCTCCCCTTCAAAGGTAGCCTATGATGTCGCCATCGTCATTATGATTGAGCAAGAGGAATAAGAAGACAATCAACAGTAGTTCGGTTCACTTGATGACTGAAGCGCTTGGAAAAAGCATGAAGCATGTTGATGAGAATGGTCATAAATAAGAAGATTTCTCTTCTTCCGAAGATTAAGCGCACTGAAACGTACACTTGTCTTTTCTTTAGAGAACGAGGCTTGAACTGTTGTGTTCAAACGTCATTATCTCTCTCTTTTCATCATCTCTTGGCAAAACTTGTAATCACCCCATTATCATTCAGTAGGCTCTTTGTCGTGACAGCTGATGGAGAAAATCCAATATGATGAATTTGACCCTGAAGTAAACTAACCTGAACTCGTGACTTAAACTTGCACATATATAACAAAGAGCGGTGCCGAGAGTTCATCCTCTATTGAATCTCTAAGTACTCTATACTCTTCATCCGACCAACCATATGGTATAAGACGTACATCACCTCTTGAAAATCCACAATTGAATGTGACACTGAGCACTACAATGTAACTCCTTAAAGTGATAGTTATTTTGTGGTGGTAAGAGCCCAATTCCCCCAAGTGGTAAAAGAACAGGAAAAAAGTCACGCAACAATAACTAGATTTCCAAGTCTTCATTTTTTATAATAAGCTCAAACAAGGATCTTGAAGAATCTTCATCCAACCATCCCCGATACCTTCAGATACTAAGTACACTTACCCGTGATATTTCACTTCAACCTCAAATAAATAATAGTGAATTAACCCCGTTGTCACATCTTCTAGTTAAAAGTTCAAATCTAGCCTCCTTTGACGTTTTAAGTGAACTATGATAATGGTTTTCATCCCGACCATGGTTAGAAGCACATAATCCCGTAAAACCATGTAATAACCAAACTGCCATGACGAATATCCAAACACACATCCAATTCATGAAGTACACCCTTTTATCCCTTCTTCGAAGTAGAAATTGTAGCACCAGCATCAGATAAGACCTCGAAATACACTTTCCTTTCTCCAGGATGGTTCCATCATCACGGGATTTTACAATTCTATGGTTTAAACCTAGAAATAGTTTCTTTCGCGGGATTTTACAAAACCAAGAATAAACCGAGAGATAGATCCAGAAATGCACTTTACTTTTACCAGGATGTTTCCATTGTTATGGGATTTTACAAGTCTATGATTTAAACCGAGAAATAATTTCTTTCGCGGGATTTTACAAAATCAAGACTAAACCGTAAACAATGTCAGCTTGAAAGTGTTATGACAAATTAGGTTTTGGTGAATATATGTTTTAGGGGAACATGCAATGGTTCTTCACGATTCATTCACCATCTTCAACACTATCATCAACAATTCTTTACCCATATGTAGACAACTTCACAAACCATACTAAGTCAAGTAGTATAAACTACTTCCCCATGAGGTTGACCGTAAAACATTAAAGTACATGTTTCTCCCCCATGATGGTTTTTAACTTTCGGAGGCATCATTAACGTGTACGACCATCTGCACAAAAAGTTCTAGTCATAAGCAAACATCTCAAAAAAGCATGTGTGACACTGAAGAGTCTTGAACTATTTTGCTTAGACTGTGAAGTATCATTGACATTCTGTGGCGACGAATATCTCATGGGAATTGCTGAAATTGAACCTCCATAGATTCATCGGATAATAGTACTGACCACATATGGAGATTTCCCGATACGACTAACTTGATAAGAAAGTAAACATCCCAACTCTGTGACTTACTGCTTGTTCTATATTTTTGAACAATCCACAACGTCGTGTGACACTAAGTACTACAACTTCCTTAAGGTGATAGTTATACACTGTGAGCACGACGACGTAACTCCTTACATCAGTTATAACCAGATTGTCAATTCATAATCACTTAAAGTGATAGTTATGCCCCCAACAAGTTATCTTGAGACATGCATCCAACCAACCATCGTCTCAACGATAAAGAAGTTCACCCGTGAAACGTCACTTCTATTCTTCGTAAGTAATACCGTACAAAAATCCCGTCATCATTTTTTTTTTCAAATTTTAGCGCAAGCTGTCAATCTGTATCCTCCGTGAAAATGTGTAGCCCAAAGTATCAAGCCGCTTAACACAGCAAATCTTATCAAGATGATCCAAGTATCACATATCACCATATAAAGATGACCCGATTCAATTTTGCACTAAACGACCTGGTCCATCATAACATCAAGCCCAATTACATTAGAATCATATCTCATTACCCTAAATACCCGGATTCATATAACGTGCACTTTCACAATCACACTCGTTTTGATCCAAGCCCACACACATTCGAATTTTTATCAAGAGCTTTTATAAATCAAAGAATAAATTACGGATAAGTAATTTTAGATGGACAATGTATGCGAATTGCAATTAAGCTTAGCACCATTATACTCTACCAAACGAATAAGGCTCAAAAGACTGATCCAGTCCAGCCAGTACCACATGGGTCAAAGGTGCACGATGTGCACCAACACCTGATCCAATATAACTACTCGGCCCATGACAATAAGCAACTTACCCTAATTTTCGGGGAGTATAAAAGACCACATAATCTCACTTATCCCTAATTTTACTCATAGCAAACCCTAATCACATAAAATGTCCGCCCCCTTTTCTCTCAAAACAACTTATTCCCTTAAACACCAAAAAATTAGATCGGATAATCAAAAGAAAACTCCTATTTTCATTTGATCTTGATCTCAACACATGCAAATCACTTCTCATCTCCATCATTATCATAAGCCTAAGATTTCACACAATGAATTAAGTCGAACTCATGAAAAATCAAAGCCACAGGGATGGCTTGAAGTGCATGATTTGACTTAGCAACAGGGATGGCTAGATGTCCATCGTATCATCATCATGATCAAATGACAAGGTAGATTTTATATTGTTTCTTTGATTTCATTTTGTATTGACTGGACGAATCAAAGGATGTTTATAACAATTATTTTTATAAAACTTTCTTTACATTCGAATATAAAAAGAGTGAAACTCAAAATCGATCAATGAAGGATTCGTTCTATGTGTATAGATCCTTTCGAGGTCTATGTGTTTGTAAAACCGTACACATAAAATAACAAACTGAGATCGAGTCATAATCATTGAAGCTTTGTTTTTCAATTTACATGGTGCCTTTTAGATAGAAACAAATCAAAGAGTGAGCAAACATTCTTGCTGATTTCATATCTTGACTTTCGAATAGTAATAAACTTTTGGTCAATGAAGAGATTCGTTCAATAAAAATGGACTTTAATAGATTTAGAACCATCATTGAACCAATATGAGATCATGATTGAGTCGGATTTGATTCTTGGGTATGTGTTGTTTTTGTTATGAGTTTAAGACTAATGAGTATTAACTGAAGTCATAAACATAGTCGATGGTGTTATGGTATGGTCATTGTCAATTGTTGATTCTTCATCTTCATTTCTTCTTAAGTTCAGACAAGTCGCTTCATGAGTGTAGGATAGCGTTTGAGACAAATCGCTTTCAATAAAGTGTTTGTCACAAGTCGCTTATGACCTTTTGACTCAACAGTCAAACAACCACAACTCGCTTTTGACCTTGAATATGGACATAGTGACAACACGCATTCCAGTAAAAGACAAAATGCTCAAAAGCATTTTGACATAAATCGCTTTGAAGAAAAACTCATCAAACTCAGAAAAATAGCATAACAAATACTCATCAAAATGATTACACCAACAATAATAATAACCATTTGACATGCTCTTCAAACTGTTAATAACTTATTTCGCACACTAACATCGAACCACGAGAATTACCATTTAACAACGAGAATAAGCAACCATTTGAACCACGAGAATCACCATTATCGACTAACGAGAATAAGCAACCATTTGACAAACCACAACAAAGACCAAACATAAACCAAATAAAAAACCGCACACAACATTGTACAAACCGCATACAAGAACCATAAATCGAACCACGAGAATCACCATGAACAACAAAACCTAGGCTCTGATGCCAATTGTAGGATCGTATAATTTATGTTGTTTAGATGATTCGGGTGGTCTAGGATTATGATTAAACAAGTGAGCCATTTTAGAGAGATGAAGAGAGGAGAGGGTGAATCTAGAGAGAGAAATACAAATGAAAGGTTAGATTAATGAGAAGCACCACCCTTTCCAAGGATGGAAGAGGTATTTATACTTACAACTAATACGTCCTCCTGTCGGACTGTGGATCAGGCATACAGTGGGTAAAGACCCGTCCTTCCTCCACGGTGTTACTCTAAACTAATCTACGCTAATAACTAACTAATAAACTAGTAAATAACGATATGTCTACGAGATAACTTATGCTAGATTGTATTTGGGGTGACCAAAACTTCACTATGGAATTTCTATTTCCTAACACATATTCTTCAAGGAAAGACCATTAAAACTCTCAACGATATTCCTTCTAGCAACACCGATGACAAAGGAACTCGAAGTCATTGGTGTGAGAAAATAAAAACCCCTGACGGAAATATTTGGGCATCTTGCAACCCTTTTGATTATGAATGTAATGGGGGAAGCAGTATAGAGAGAGTTGGGGAAGATGAGTTCCTTTGGACCTCAACTAATGACTCGGAAAGAACAGAATTGCCTTGGCTAGACAATTTAGGATTCGACAATTGGGTCAAAATCAAATATGGGAAGGTAGATGCGCTAACCAAGGATAAGATCTGGAACGGATGTATGAGTAAAGACGAACCAAGAGAAGAAGTTCCAAATGAAGAAACGGATAATGATACCAAGGATTCATCGAGGAAATAGAAAGAGGAATGCAAGCAGGTGCTAGTGGAAGATTTACTCGACATTAAATGGTTTAAAGATACCGAGTCCGACGACGATATAGATTACCTTGAAATTCAAGGTGAAGATGGATTCACTGACCCCGAGGATGAAGCATATGAGCAAAAAAGGTGCAAACTTCTTGGCATTCCGTATAAGAGGCCGCCACCAATTATAGCCAAAAAGTATGAGTTCACTAGATACCATTTGGGGCCGGAAGAAAAATTTTGCAAAGTTCAGAAGTTCGAGACTAAAGAGTACCTTCGAACTGCTACAAATGTCGCTTGGGTAAGACATAACTTGATGAAAGACATGGAGGAAGTTGGTCAAGTTCAAATGCCACCATAAAGCCCCAAGGCTCTGAGTCTAACTTAAAGACTCGTAAATAAAGAAAAGTGCTCTTTCGGGAGACAACCCAAATTATCCCTTTCATTTGTTTTATTTCCATTTCTGTTGGGTTTTGTGTTTTTAACCATTTTTGCAGGAAAACGAAAAAGTTGTTGCACCATGCTGAACGGGGACCTGATCTGTCCATAGTTACGGCGTAACTCATTCTTATGGTTACGCCGTAACATACATTTTTGCAGCAGTACTTCAGAGCACTACCAATTACGGCGTAACCCAGGCAATGGTTACGCCGTAGCTACACTCCTGTAGCGTCTGCCAGGTTTTGCTTAATTACGGCGTAAATCCTTATGGGAGTTACGACGTAACAATCCTCTGTAATACTTCTTTCATTTTAAACACAATAACCTTGTATTAGTTTTCAAATGAATTTTGTGGGTATGTTCCCTGTAAGCCCTCACGAGACTACACTCGTCCACTTGGGACACCAAGTGGTTTAAAAGGCTTGTTGCATATGCTAAATGCAACCTTGATTCCTATTAAAGTGAGTTAGTTTTCTTTTTTCATTTTTTTTAGAATTATGCTTGTCGGTAGTGCGATTTCAGGGATCGAAGTTTGCTCGTGGATGCTTATGCGAAGGCACGACTCTTTTCGTGGGCCTTCTTTCTTTTTGGAGCAAATTTTAGGGAAGTTCTCTCTCTAAATCTACTTTTCTCTTCACCTTTATTTAACGCTTAGTACAAAAGGGACTTTGTACATTTCAAGTGGGGGGGACAGGGAGTAGAATTGTCTCTTGAACTTTATTTTGCCCTCGTTTTTCTAGTTTATTTTAAAAAGTTATTCCATTTTTTAAATTTTGACATGTTTTTCTTAACCTAACTAGATTAGACCTTAGCCGAGTACATTATAACTCTTGATATTATATGGTGAGATTAGCCTTATCCGTTTCCAAATTTTTACCCCAAATCCACCAATTTATGAGTGTGCCGGTAGCTTGTAAACTTTAGAACTTGGCCTTTATATCATTTCGAGACCATAGACGATGTATGTTGAGTTAGCTCGATGTATTTGGACTTTTCAGCTTAAGAAGGCAGTATTATAGGATTATCACCCAAATAGCCTATCATTATGTGTCTATCGATTAGTCACCTCGACTTCTCGACCCCCATGTTAAACCCTTTGTTGCACTCATCTTTAGTGCAAGATACCCCTAGATACACCCTTTTGAGCCTTTCCTTTCATTTTGTTCACCCAACATATTGTTTCGATACACCATTACACCTTAGCCTACCCTGTAGTCTTTATTTGTAATTGGGAAGTCATTATTTGCCTAAGTTCAAGGTTCAAGTGGAAAGGTTCGGGAATCACGCTCTCGTCAACGACATATCCTTAAAGATCATTGAAGACCCCCCAAATTCTCATATTGTTCATCTCAAGTGGGGGGATGTTATGTTATTGGTTATGCTTAAAGAAAAAAAATAGTTATTGTTATTTAGTGATTGTAAAGTGCGATGTTATAAGCACTATTGTTATGAGCTTAATATAGATTTAGTATCGAGGAGGTCACCTCGGTCACATTTGAAGAATGAAGTTGGAAGTGTGCCCATCATGATGTCCTCTAATGGCACATCTACCTGGTTATATCATGATCCGGTTTCTTGACTTCGAAACTTGAACTTTGGGCGAACGGTAAGTGGTGATGACTTGGTTATAGATTTAGACTATTTGCTTGATTTTATTTTACACCAATTTTATCCCATGTTTTATCCTACCCTTAGTCATGAAGCGTGTCTAGGTGATGCAGCGAGCAATCTTTGGTATTTTGGCAATGGATTTGGTCATGTATCATTGATTTTGTCCACTTCGTCGTGACATGTTAGTAATGACAAATCACCCTTAACCTTTGTCGTGTCTACCCATATTGCCTTCGAGAATTGTTTTGTCCTTAACTCTAGTGGGGGAGATTTGTGTAACCACCAAGATTATGATAGAATACATGCTATGACTGTGCAATGAGTGATCACCGTGAAATTGACACTTAGAATAGTTGAGAGATTTGAGTGTTTTGTTCCCATTTCGTGAGGTGTTCGGCTTTGTTTTATTCTAGCATAAGGGATTTGTAAACTTATATTTTCCAGGTAATGGGAGATATAGGAATCTATCTAATAAGCTCTACTTGAGGGCAAGTAGAGTTCAAGTGGGGGGATATTTGATAACATCAAATAGTCCTGAATATTAAGTGTCAATTTTTCCCGATAATGCTCGTATTTTATATCATTTATATGGATTTACGCTTGTTTTCCTCTGTATTTCACTTTCAGGTAAATTACGAGCATTGGAGCTAAAGAGACGCGGATTTGGAGAGTTTATTGAAGATATATCATAGTATGCTCATTTTGAAGAAGTTACGGCGTTACTCCTCTCTCACATTACGCCGTAACAGAAGCGTGGCTCAGAAAACCAACTCAACTGAAGATTACGGCGTAACTCTTTCCAAGATTATGACGTAACCAACTAGGTCAAATGAGGTTCCGCGCCGCTGCAAGTTACACCATAATATTGTCTCATTTACGGCGTAACCAGGATTTATTGAAGATACGGCGTAACTCCTTCCAGATATTACGCCGTAACCAGCATTTTCAGTGCAAAATACGAAGAATTGGATGTTACGGCGTAACTCTTAACATTAGGTACGCCGTAACCAGATCTGGCCTATAAATATCCCTTGAATTCCAGCATTTCAGAGCATCCCATTTCACACACAACATCAAGTGAACGTGAGTAGAAGTCGAAGGAAGATCTAGAGGAGCATACGGAGCTATCTCCAAGGGAGAAATCACTCCCCTACGATAAGCATTAGCATTTTATCTTTTCTTTACTTTCAATTCATGTATTTTGTAATGTTAAACATTGAATCGATTGTTTTAGTTAATATGAGCGGCTAAGCACCTCTGGTGATGGCCTAGTTATGATTCCTTAATTGTTTTGTTTGCGTTTACATTGCTTCCGTATAATTATTTCTAAGTGTATGCATGCATAGTTTGTTGGTAGCTACCTTTGTTTCGGTAGTTTTGAATGGTGGTAGTGGCTAGTTACTTAGGAGATATGACCAACTGACCCTAAGTAGGTAGACTGAGTGGGAAGGGTAAGATATGACCAACTGACGACCCTTTCTGCTTGTGCGATTTGACCAACTGATCACCTACCATTTGGATGAACTTAAGAAGTCGGGGATGAGTGTTTAAGATGCTAGCGCCCGGGCACTCATTGTTATGAATCTTGAATGTAGCGGTACTTAATGACTTGGCTTAGGGGACTAAGAACAACTGGAATTATGACGGGTCACCTGATTTCTCCAGTGGAACCCTTTGGCGATAGGTTAGGACGAACTGACCAAATGTTGTCCTGGCGACTTTGACACCACCTGAAGTAATTGGAAGTAATCAGACGTAAACATAACTAGTTAGGATAAGTAACTAGGTTAGCACCCCTCTCCTATATTGATCACAACCCTCGCCTTTATTTGCTTTCTTATTCTCTTGTCTTAGTAGTAACTAATCATTCCCACCTTAAATCTATTAAAATCTGTGACACCTAGACTTAGTTTAAATTTGTACACATAGCTCTTGGGACGACCTCGGTTTTACCAAATACTACACTACACACGACTGGGTACACTGCCCGTTAGTGCATTAGGGTAGACCATAGGTATAACGAGACTTATAAATATTAAAACCTGGTCAGTAAAACCTGCATCAGTAGACTTGTGGAGTAAAAACCTAAAAAGACTTAAGTCTGGTTTGGACAGTATCTTAGGGTTCTCATACCCTATTTTACATCAAGATAAGTATTTTACTTCATTTATTTCATTATGTCTTCAATTGTATGTGTGTATGCTTGCATGTTTAACATGTCCGGCTAAATTTCTTGTGTGTTTGCTTAGATCTATGAAACCTAGTTATTAATTATTGATTGGTTGTCTCTTATCTTAATTGTAATTGGCTTAGGAGTGCATTAGGCCATCGTTGGGTTTGAATGCTTGAGTAATCTTTGTGAACCTTAGCTTATAAATCACATAGCGGAATTGTAGGTTAAACATCCAAAGATAACCTTAGAGTTAGTTTATGAAACCTAAAGATTTCGTAGGCAATAACCTTAAGGTAGTCTCAAAGAGTTAGGGATAAAAGCATACCCTACGACCTTAGAAAACACAATGCGTTAAGAATAAGGATGTGACAATTCAACCACCAATAAAAGATAACTAGGGAGTAATAGTATCTAGGTAGACACATTTTTAATCATCATACGAGCACACATCAATAGACATAGACTACCCTTAGTTTAGATAATTAGAATAGTAGAGTAATCGGTAGAAGTGCCAAACCCCCAAATCCAAACCCCGAGATTTTACCCTTAGCTTTCTAAAAAAAATATAAAAAAGATAAAAAATAATCTTCCTCAACCTCAACCTTAGCGTAGTACATTTCTCACTAGCATTCCTATTCCCCTAAAGAACGATATCAATACCCGAGGCTTACCCAATACTAACTTGAAAATAGGCATGCATTTCCTCCATAAGGTCCAATTTACCACAAGGGTGTGTAGGACCTTAGTAGGTTTATTGGGTTAAGTTAATTGCTAGGTAATCATACTAGTAATTGTCTTTACCAATTTGCGGTTTATTGATATTTCCGTCTTCTAATTATTAAAACTCATATTATTTTGGTAGCTATAGAAAACGTGTTCTATAGTTATCCAAATAAGATGTGCAACCATACTTAACCGTTTTGAATTTTGCAAGATATCACGATTTCTAGAGTAGGTGTGCTTTGAGTTTGATTAGAATTAGGACAATTCAAATATTCCTATTATGATATTTCCTCATAAAGAAAACGGATAGGAACAAGTCACTTTCTTACAAGGAAAGAAACACTTAGTTTGACTTCTTAACAAGAAAAGAACAAACTTTTGTTTACGGTTGTGATGCATTATTTCACGAATTGAATTTACAAAGTTCATTTTTAGTATTTTCAATACTATCCTTTTATAAATTAATTACCCCATGTTTATTATTTAAAACAATTAATTTATGAAAAGGCTAAGATCCACATTGTGCTTTTACTATCACATCAGTTAATCTGCTAGCAATAGTAGATTCAATTGGTAGGCTAATCCATGCATTAATGATCAAGTTCCTAGGCTAAAACGAAAAGTCTTAGGTAGAGACCTACTCTCTGAGTCCTCCAAAACGGGACAAAATGAAAATGCCTTCATTCCTGCTACTCTTGGGTTTGATCAAGAAATTATTCCAAAACCAAGCGATTAAATTGAAAGAGTCAACCCTGATAGCATGTTGCCAAACAGGGAAAATCCTTGCTCCTAAAAGTCAGGCAATCAATGAAAGTCTTGGTCTCTCAGACTCTCAATCAACAAAAGAATCTGATTCTAAACCACAGACACCCCTACCTCCTCTGAAAATCCTTCAGGGAGCACCTCCAAGCTCAGAACTTAAACCTTTGGTTTACTCTGAGCACTCTCCAAGAGAGAAACCTGGGTTAGGTAGGATGAATCATAAGAAAGCTGACTCACATTCCACTTCAGGCCAGAGTAACTTAGTTCCTACTGAGCACTCCACTGATTCAGTTCCTACTAAAGCTAAACATGATGAAAATGAGTCTAAAATCGATCAAATAGCTGAACTAATTAGAAAGCTTAGTGGCAAGGTTAACTCGTCACAAAAACCTCAATAGTCCAAATCCAAAAGACCCATACCTGACTCTTCAAGTGTCAGCAAATCAAGACACCTTCCTAACCTAAACAAAAGTGTGACTTTGAGTAATTATGCAAATCACTCCACTATTGATTGCTACATAGTTTCTGTTTTGCATGATATGTAAAAGAAATGACCACAAAATCTCTTATCACACTACACAAACAATGTCTTTAAAAGCTGCTACTGATTATAGATCCAAATATTATCAATATGCTTTACCTTTGTGCCACTCTTGCAAATGCTATTTATCATAACACAAGACTTGACTTGTCTATTTATAAATTTATTTTCTTATACTAATGTTTTTCCTAATTAGTCATTTATCCAAGTTATACTTATGGTCCATTTTCTTTTAGGATTTGATGAGCAAAAAACCACAACTATTAACTGGAGTTGATGAGCAAAACAATGTACATAATATGCTGAATCATTTTCTTTTAGGATTAAAGCTTTTAAACCATTAAACTCACCACGCATATTGCTTGCTCCATCGTAACCTTGTCCTCGCAACTGTTTCAAATATTTAATTAACATGTTACATGTAAGACAAATAATAACTTGCTAAAAAATATAAGATATTTAAGATTGTGTTCATTAAATAAAGAATCAATGGCAACTTTTAGAGTAGAAGAAGATGTATTCTTTACATGAATAATACCGAGAAATCTCTCTTTTAAAACTCCAAATTTGTCAACATACCTCAAAACTACAGCCATTTGTTCCTTCTTAACCACGTCACTAGACTCGTCAACTAACAATGAAAACACATCATCACCAATATCTAAACAAATAGAGTTAACTATCTCTTTTGCAAAACACTCAACTATATCTTTTTGAATCATAGGCGATGTCAAGATACAATTCTTTGGAGCATTTTCTAATGTAACCGCACGAATTTCCTCATTATGATCTCTAAGAAATTGCAATGCTTCAAGAAAAATCCCTCTATTCAATGAATTTACGCTTTCATCACGACCACGCATTGGATTCTCTGTTTTCATACATAGTTTAACACAATCAATTGAAGAATTTAATCTAATTAGATAATTCTTTTTGTCGATTTCACTTTTCTTATTAAAGGCCTCGACAATGGATTGATGTTGTTTAAGAAGATTTTCATATTTTTGGAATGCTCTATTGTGATAGCTGTCAACATTACCAACATGTTGATACAATCTATCCTTTTTATGCCAATTATCAAAACCATTAATCACAAATGCATCATTCCCACCTTGCTTCTCAATATTATCTCTAAATAAGTAACAAATCAAGCAAAATGCTTTGTTTACCTTTACACTATACTCCAACCAAGGAAATTCCTGAAACCATGTGTAACCACCGGTAAATTTTACCTTGTGTTAAACTAATATAAAGTCCTAATAAAAGAATATTTATCTATTTTCTACTACGTCAATTTGTTTTAGGTAAAACGTTATCAGTTTGTCTGATTAAGAAAACCAACTAATGTGACGTAAATTTTCATAAAGTTAAATGACTATTTTACCTTTTGACTTTTAAAGTTGACTTTTGACTATTTGACTTTTCCAATAACGTAAACGCATCTCATTAATCTTATCACATCTTTAATATACTTAGATGTAGTATATTGACAAGTTTTGACATTTTTGTAAGTATTACCTTTTTACATTGCTCGGTTTTAAGTTGCGTGACCTAAAATGCTTAACATTAGTAATTACCGGGATCAAACTATACTCTCTATACCCTAAACTATCATTATATAACTGTATTACATAAGATTTATAAAAATAAAATAAAAATATCTACTTTTATTCTAAGTATGCCATGCCATAGTATCATACTATCATACAACTTAATATTGAATGATAGTCATTCTTTTTATAAAACGTGGTAGTCTAATAACTTCACACGTTGTAATTGTAATAAACTTGTCAACCATGCAAACCCCACACGTTACTAATTCATGCAAAGTACCAACATATGACCAAGCTTTATGTCAGCGTTCAACATGATATCATGAAAACATAACATTTGATATCCACACATTCAAACACAAAAATCACTTTCAAACTTTCAAATTCATTGTCATATAAATGAACCATGCGCCATCAACTTCAGCCACCATGGTTCTGGTGCCGCCACCCTCCTCCACTGGAAGCAAACGCCACCACCAACCTACTCCAAGCCTCAGCCGCTACACGCCGTGAAGATCGTAGGTATTGACATGGGTTAAATCATGACAACCGGGTCATATACAAGAGTTGAATCGTATTTTGTTCGTGGTTGGTGTGTATGTGCTCAGCACCGTTTACTCATCTCCTCGTCTCCTGTTTTTCTTTGTTTTATAATTGGTAAGTCGACACCATCGTTTTTGTTATTTTAAAACCGATTAGTAAAGTTTTCGTGGATATTATATTGGATTAAAACGTGTTTTTCTTTTTAAATCATTCGTGCGGTATAAAATCATTAAAGGGTTCTTGCTTGTCAATTTATTGTATATACGGGTGTGTTAGATCTCGTATGGGTCAGTTTATTGTATGCACTTGTCCTAGGTTATTTTGGTCACGGGCCAAAACCCTATCGCAAGGGTGTCTGTTTTGATTTGGGTCGAGTTGACCGGTTAGTGACGGGTCTGAGTCGTCCACCGCCAGTTGGAATTGAACTTGTCTGAATAGGTAGTTTTGTCTCGGTCCGAGTCAGTTTCACTTCTTTTACTTGTGTGTGGATTCATTTTTATTACGGATCAAAATGGTAATAGGTTTAAAACTGCAAGAATGATAGTAATTGGTAATGATGTAGTTTTATTTTTATACGATATAAATGTGTTTGCAATGGATTTAGCATAGCTAAATGCAAAACCAACATCTTGATACTGTAGTCTTCTACACTTGAGATTCATGACTGCCCAAATGAATATAAATATATTCACTTTTTATTTTATTTTATTTTATATGCAATCGATCATGTGAATACAAATTAGTTAATGAATTCGTGACTCTACCATTGCTAAATGAAACTTCAATTATGTTGAATATTAAAAGTGTGCTAATTATTAGACTAAAATAATTAACTTGAAGATGATACTCTCGGTTAATGAAAATTGTAAGTAATTGTTTTGACTTGGATAGTGCTACGTTTCGGATATGTATGATTGGGATTGTGAGTTGAATTGCTTACGGATTGTGAATTAGTTATCGGACATTTGTGGATTAATGATTATTGGATAAAAACTTATTGGATCTGAGACTCGAATCATTCGGACAAATCATTGGACTTGTAATAGATTTAAGTTGGACTTAACATTTTATTAAATAAATTGTGGACTGATGACGGGCCATCAAACCCGATAATTAGTAAACGCCTTCAACTCATTAAATTATCTAACCAGATTAATTATTATCGAAATGTATTTTAATCAACTAATAATATCAAAGTTTTATCTATATACTTATTATCGTCAAAGAAACTGAAATTTTTGTGTGCAAACCCGATAATAAAAATGAAAAGTATAGTTTTATTCTATATAAAATCTCTATTTAATTAATTTATATGCTAGAACTTATGTTTCGTACAAAACATTTAATTCTAACATTTTATTTAGGGTTACCGGATAAATGCCTAGAACACTACTGGGTACTTACTTATTGCTTATTTGCTAATTGATCCCACTTGTTTAATTTCTTCTATATATTTTATTGCTTCGACGTATGTTCTTGAGTCTTGGTCAATATTTATTGACTATTCCTTATAATGTATTGGGATATACGTTATGCCTTGGTGTGAGTTACTTTTTGAGTCCTTGTTTTCTTACCACCACACGAAACAATAATAATAAACTTTTTGAGATATGATATTATACTTTTAAACAAACATTGATATGAGTATTCCACGAAAACTAAAATACTTATGTTTTGAAAACTCATCTACTTTACGATGACGCATTCTAAGATAAACCATATACTATTAGGTTGTGCCAATGACGTACCATTGTCTCGGTACCCTTGTATCGTTGTGCGTTTCTACCTTGTGATACTACTGTGTTACATTTCTCGATGCCAGTCGTGTTAGTTGTGATTTTTATATTTCTTCGGACTAAGGTGAGTTTCACAGCCTCATTTTACTATTTTACTCTTTTTGGGGTGAAAAACATGCTATGATTACTTAAAACTAAATTGGTTGTGCATTCATGAAATTATGGATTCTTGAATCGATTCAATCTCTTGAGCTATGCTCTGCTATACTGTGCAAACTGGTATGTATGCTTATGTTTGGCGCCTATATATGTACGACTGTAAAAGTCCCCTGTTACCACACTACTTATTAACTCCCTCCCACTGTACGGGATGAGCCGTTGATATCTATGGATAACGCTATTTAGGGGCAGAGCCAACCCCTCACTCTACTAACCGGAGTGCATAGAATCACCTTCTCATGCTAGGTTAGAGCATGTTGCACGTAGGGGCAATGTATTTGGCTGAATCGGCTTAAGTAGTGGAACCCTTATGCCATGAGCGCGCCGCATCTGAGAATGGACCCTTTGAAATTTTGACAACCAATTGATTTTCCTGTTTTGGAAACTACTTGAGTATTTAAAAACCTGTGAACTCACCAACCTTTGTGTTGACATTTTTAGCATGTATTTTCAGGATGGCGTTAGCTAAACTTTGGAGGCACTTGGGCATTGGCATGGCATGATCATAGAAGACTCTGATGTAAATTTGGGGACCACTTTAATTCTTTTATGGGCTTACATTCTATAATATATATTTTGAAAAATGTAAACATAAATCTTTACGAAATACAATTTCTCAAGTTAAACTGTTGTTCTATACATTATGTTGTGGTACCAATCGAGTAATACCCCGATAACACTTACTTCCGCTGCAGACTATCATTTTTGGGGTGCTACAGATTGGTATCAGAGCCTCGGTTATAGAGAACTGGGTATTTTTGAAACCTAGACTATAACTACTTTTATGAAAACTTAACCTTATTACCGATACATGCCTGCCTGCCAAGCTGATGCCTCGATTTTGACTTGTTAAAGTCATACTTGATGAGATATGTATTATATTACTATTCACTTAATCTCACTATGAACTATGATTGCTTTCTTATACGTATGTTTACGTACCACAGCGCTACGCCTTATCCCTTACATACATGGAATGCTCGTTTTACTCTTTCGTAACAACTTCTAAAAGTAAAGGACTTATTGCTAGTGTAACTGGGCTAAGTATTCCAAAGTTCATGTGAATATATATTGATCACCTATATTCATCAGGGAGAAGGCCATAGATTTATCACCTATGTCCAACCCTGAGGCGAACTTTGCAATGCTGGGGATGATTATTCTGGTTTTGGGAATGCAAAGATTTTGCATGTGTAAACGAGCATGGACATGATAAAATTTTAACCCTACACATACAACACACTGGCATCACAATACTTATTCATAGTGATATTTTTCCACTTTTACGGAACGTCTTTCATCGCCGCTTGGTTATGTTACGACTATGAATTACTTTCGGAATTAATGAAAACTATTAATCGTGCTTTATGTTGGGTCGAGTTAGACCCGATTAACCACCATTTAAATCCGAGTTGCGTATTTCGACACGTTTGATATCGTAATAAGTTCATTGAACTTACAGGAGTGTTTTGGAATTAATCTCGACTATATTTGCTTTTGGATTATTTGGTACTGAGATTTTAGGTCTCGTTGCGAATTTGGAATTGCTACTTTATTTTAGCCTTGCCTTGATCGTGGTTTTGTTACGGACCCCTTACCCCAAGCCCTATCTTGGAACGATTGTTGTTTATTTTCCGAATCAATGCCGTTCACTCGATATTGTTCAATCGACGTTATTCAGTCGATGTTGTTAAATTTTCTGAATCGATAATGTTCTACCGACGGTGTTTCATCAACAATACTCGATTAAGGTTGTACCTTACGCTTTATTGATGTACCTCACGTACTATTGGTGTTGTACCTTATGCTCCATTGATGTATTCCTATCGATGTCGTTCTATCGACGCCGTTTTATTGATGCCGTTTTATCCATATCATCCTACTATGTTGTTTTATCAATAATATCCTGCTGATGTTGTTTTATCAATGCTATCTTATCCATAAGTACCATACACTTAATTGGTGTGTGATCCTCTATCGTAACCATTGGGAACTATTGACGCTTACTTGTATTTGGAGCTCGATTTGATCTCGAATTGTAGTCGGATTTATTTTGATACTATGATTTTGAATCGAACGTTGTACCCTTCTTCGTTAAGTACCGAGCCGATCGACTGACTACTAGTAATGATTAACTCTCTCATTCGGAGTTGTACCTTGAACTTGTTAACCTCTCCCATCAACATAGATTCTATACCCAACAGAAATATTACTTATGATATATTAAATCACCATTACTGAGTCGTTGCAACACCATGTCATCTCTATCCCATCCCATTGTCATTTTCTCTGACGTTGGGATCGAGGTTACCTCGTCACTCATTGCTGTACTAGTGTCTCTTCTATCCCAAAACTCGTACTTAATTGATGAGTCGGATTATATCCCTTGCCGCACTAGGAACGACACATCACAACATCTACGAAAGGAAAATCTCGTTAAATATAAGTGACAAGCGAACCACTAAACTTTTAACAATCTAGAAACATACCACGAGTTAACTTGTAACTCGAGCTACTATTTATGGGAACATATACCTAATCCTTATCCCTAGAGAATACCAAAAGGTTGCTCAACTACTCCCCCTTATAAAATAGTAAATTGTGTCGTTTCCTAACGCACAAACTATAATTAATCATCTTGTCAACCGTTTCACGGTCAAACTACCAAATATTGTACTACTTCATCCAAAAAAAAAAACAAAAAAAAAACAAAAAAATCGACCTTACCGGTATTATATAAAGAATAAGTTTTTCTTAAACTGTCCTACAAACTTTTGCACAAATCACCTCACAGACTACTATATTCTAGTGAATCGATTTACCACTGTGCTTCTATTTCATTAAACAACAAACACTTTTGCTAACATCTTGTAAACTAAGTTACAATTACCCTACAAGTTTACCACAACTTTATGAACATACTCTGCCACTGAATTACAAAATAAACTACAAATATTTTTACTATTAGGCAATTAATAAATTGTTTTCTTACCTACTCTATGAATTATTTACAAATCATTTCGTGATTTATGTTATAACCTGAATTGTTGTTTTATCAAAACATTACAAAATTTAATTACGATTTCACTACTATTCTATAAACAATAAATCATTTTCTATTTTCCTATAAGCTAAAATAAAAAAAATAAAAAAAAAATAATAATAATTAAAAATTTAAAATTAATTACCTTACCGAGTTGTTGCTTCGATGCTAAATCAAAAACCACGATTTACCACTAAATTGCAAATAATAAAATATCTTTCTCATTGCTCAACAAATGGTTTTCCAGTCTATTTTATAAATTATACTGCAGTTACGTTATAAACTATTTAATCCCTTGAAAAGCTTTAAAGGATAACCGATACCTCCTATTGTAATTGAACCAAATCTTCAGAGTAGATCAAAACCTTTATTATGAAACAATGAATAATAAACGTTAATGGGAAATTGCTAAGGAACAAACTTATTCATTATCTACAAAAGCTGAGGTGTTGGAATTATTTGAATTTAAGAAGTAACATTTGAACTCATATAATAGACATGTAAACCTTCAACTTGGGACCGAGTCCATGTGGTCATTTAAGAATTTATTTAACAAGTTTTCATCACAGAAGCTGAAGTTCAACAACTTTCTCTATATTCGTTTAGTTCTCTCCCGAAATTTTAACAAGTCGAGACTCTTTGTTTTTATAGCGATCAAATCCGAGAGGACGGTGACACCATGTTTGTCGTTATAGGATAAACTACCAATAAGCTTAACATTAACAACGATAATCTAACCTTAGGCATCTAAAACTTATGAATTCATACATACTTAACTACATTTTCTTCTATGACGCTTCGCCTTCAAGGACCTTGCTTCAAGAGTTTCATTTGCCTCAACGATAAAACTTGTGATGACATTTTTCTGAAGATAATTGTTCTTACAAATTAGAAATCTCTGGTCAAACCTTATCAAACTTTCTTATGCTAAGAAACATCAAAACATCGACTCTTGCCAAAATGTCTTATTATACCACGTCTGAAAACCTATCTAACAAAAATATAATCCTTCGAGATCACGAACATCTTACCCAACTATCTATCTCAGACAAAGATACTTGTATAGCTTACAACTCACAATACTACCAACTGTTGAAAATAGCGGATATAAGTCGTGATATTAATATCTCTGACAAAATCACCTGTATTTCTTGCACCTCATCCTGAGGGCAATACTTCTTGATCGATAACTTATTCAACTTAGTCCAAGCAATCTTATGAGTATTCTCAATACTAATACATTGAGCAACAACATTCTACCATAACAAAGCATCATTCAGAAGTATGCTTGTGGCTTGTTTGACTTTGCATTCTTCATCATAGTTGATGATTAGAAATATTGGCTCTGTCCACCCAAACCAACGAGCCAAACTAACCGTTCTTTCCGTGACTTTGAAATTGTTGAGCTTGTAGCTCCAAATATCCTTGTAAGAACAACCTCTAACCACTGATATAACATTTACGCCTGTGGTGCCTTCAACTGGCCCTGCAACATTATTCTATAATTGCTTTAGTCCTTCAATCATCTATATTTTTATATTACCCCTTAGAATATACCAACTTGAAGCTTGATATTAATCAGAACTTTTGCACACTGATAAAACCTTACTAGAATTCCTGATATCACTTGGGAGCGTGAGACCAGAATTCATCGTAAACACTCACATTTTCCCCAGACATCTCAACATCAGACTTTTCAAAAATCTTCATTTGAATTGGATCGATAGCGTACAAACTCGAGCTACTACCCGAATTTATCAGTGTACACGATGTCATTCAATTGTACTACCACAAGAAGTGTCATACTGGTGAGACACTCGTTATTTCTCTGGAAGAGATCCAGATTGATGAAACATCTGAACTTTATCGGAAAACCTACCGAAAGAATCAAATGACTTAAGCAAGTTGTATTTCTATTGTCGAAGTTCAATGGAACTCGAAAGGAGTTCCCGAATTCACGTGGGAACGTGAAGATGAACTCAAACACACCGTCAACATATAACACTCACTGAACTTCGGGACGAAGTCCCCTTAAGGGGGTGAGACTGTAACCACCGGTAAATTTTACCTTGTGTTAAACTAATATAAAGTCCTAATAAAAGAATATTTATCTATTTTCTACTACGTCAATTTGTTTTAGGTAAAACGTTATCAGTTTGTCTGATTAAGAAAACCAACTAATGTGACGTAAATTTTCATAAGGTTAAATGACTATTTTACCTTTTGACTTTTAAAGTTGACTTTTGACTATTTGACTTTTCCAATAACGTAAACGCATCTCATTAATCTTATCACACCTTTAATATACTTAGATGGAGTATATTGACAAGTTTTGACATTTTTGTAAGTATTACATTTTTACATTGCTCGGTTTTAAGTTGCGTGACCTAAAATGCTTAACATTAGTAATTACTGGTATCAAACTATACTCTCTATACCCTAAACTATCATTATATAACTGTATTACATAAGATTTATAAAAATAAAATAAAAATATCTACTTTTATTCTAAGTATGCCATGCCATAGTATCATACTATCATACAACTTAATATTGAATGATAGTCATTCTTTTTATAAAACGTGGTAGTCTAATAACTTCACACGTTGTAATTGTAACAAACTTGTCAACCATGCAAACCCCACACGTTACTAATTCATGCAAAGTACCAACATATGACCAAGCTTTATGTCAGCGTTCAGCATGATATCATGAAAACATAACATTTGATATCCACACATTCAAACGCAAAAATCACTTTCAAACTTTCAAATTCATTGTCATATAAATAAACCATGCACCATCAACTTCTACCACCATGATTCTGGTGCCGCCACCCTCCTCCACTAGAAGCAAACGCCACCACCAACCTACTCCAAGCCTCAGCCGCCACACGCTGTGAAGATCGTGATTATTGACATGGTTTAGATCATGACAATCGGGTCATACAAGAGTTAAATCATATTTTGTTCGTGGGTGGTGTGTATGTGCTCAGCACCGTTTTCTCATCTCCTCGTCTCCCGTTTTTCTTTGTCTCATAGTTGGTAAGTCGACACCATCGTCTTTGTTATTTTAATACCGATTAGTAAAGTTTTCGTGGATATTATATTGGATTAAAACGTGTTTTTCTTTTTAAATCATTCGTGTGGTATAAAATCATTAAAGGGTTCTTGCTTGTCAATTTATTGTATATACGGGTATGTTAGATCTCGTATGGGTCAGTTTATTGTATGCACTTGTCCTAGGTTATTTTGGTCACGGGCCAAAACCCTATCGCAAGGGTGTCTGTTTTGATTTGGGTCGAGTCGACCGGTTAGTGACGGGTCTGAGTCGTCCACCGCCAGTTGGAATTGAACTTGTCTGATTAGGTAGTTTTGTCTCGGTCCGAGTCAGTTTAACTTCTTTTACTTGTGTGTGGATTCATTTTTATTACGGATCAAAATGGTAATAGGTTTAAAACTGCAAGAATGATAGTAATTGGTAATGTTGTAGTTTTATTTTTATACGATATAAATGTTGGGATATGAAAGTGCTGAAGATTAATTAAAGTACTGCTAAATGATAAAGTCAAAGTACTGCATACGAAGTCAAAGTACTGCAAGATCAAAGAACTGTTTATAGAAAGTCTTGTAATTCTAGAATATTCTATGTTAGATTACTTGACGTACAAGGATACAAATTGTAAACCGACTAGGGTATCCTTGAGCCTATAAAGGGCCCTAGATTGGCATAAGGCGACGTGATTTTATTAGAGTTTTAGAGAGAAGTTCGATATTATTAGAGTTGTTAAAGATCTGCATAATAAGCAGAGTTAGAGTTATTAATAAAATCGTTCAAAGTTAAAGTTATTCTTCTTAGCTTTGTTAAGTAAATTCCGCATACTTAATAGAGTTTGCTCAGTGTTTCTCTGTTAATAACTTAGGATTTATCCGAGGTTATTAAACCTTAACAAGCTATTTAAGTTAGTTTAGTTAGAGTACATCGATCCAACAAGTGGTATCAGAGCTTGTGTGGAAACTCTGACTAAGAAGAAACCCTAAAACAGACTAAAACAGAACCTAAAGATGTCGATCGATTCATTCCACCACCTTCCATCACCTCAATGAGGATTCCCGTCATCAAGAAGGCGAATACGATCTATGGTGTATGAAGATGAGGCGATACATTGCCATTACGAGACCATGCTCTATGGAATGTAATTGTCAATGGCAATGAAGTAGTTCGGATCCTATAGAGGTTCTGGACAACCTAAAGCACCCAAACCAGTCTTACCAAGAAGCAACCTTAAGGAATCAAGAGAAAGCACTCAATATTCTCTTGTGCGCCATTCCGGATGGTCATCTTCTCAAGTTTCATGATGCTAAAGATGCTAAGCGACTCGGGCGCTCTCAAGACCGATTTGGAGGAATGAAGCTTCTAAGAAGATGCACGCAAATATTTGAAGTATCAGTTTGAAACTTTCCTTGAGGTGAAAGAGAGTCTTGATGCTACATATGATAGGTTTCAAAATCTCCTCAATATGTTGGAGTTATACCAGTGTAAGTTTCGGTTGAAGATGCTAATCGAAGTTTCTAAGGAGTTTGTCATCCACATGGCATGTGATAGCTACAATGATTAGAGGACAACCGGGTTTGGATGTAATGGACTTTGATGATCTCTATAATCATCTAAAGGTATATGAGCATGAGATGAATGGTCAACCAAGTTCTAAGTCTCACAAGATTGCTTTTCTATCATCTCGAAAGAGGCGTACTTCCACTAAAAGTCTCGCTTCTCCAACTCAAAATCTTGTGACTCAAAATCTTGTCTCAGATCTTGCTCCCACCTATGCTCAAGAAACCCCAACACCTACTACTATGCACTCGGATGAAGTTGTGTGCTCCTTCTTTGCTCGACAAGCTAGTTTACGTAGTTTATGAAGAAGATCTCTCCCAGTTGATGAGGACGCTTTAGAAGAGATTGATATCGGTGGAAAGTTGCTTTGATCAACGCAAGGATCAAGAAGTACATGAAGAAAACTGGAAAGAGCATTGATTTCAAACCAAAATAGGGATAACTTTTGACAAATCCAAAATTGAATGCTTCAATTGTCAAAATCTGGTCACTTTGCAAGGAGTGCGGGTTTGCTAAGTATCAAGCAAATAAGATGATCGAGAAACAAAAGATGGAGCTAAAAGAAATTCCATTATGAAACAAAGGCTTTGGTTGCTCAAGAGAATTTGTCGAAGTTGGTGGAGTGAAGAGTTTGATGATGAACCGGTGACTTATTGTATGGTAGCGATAGAAGAAGCGAGTTGAAGATTTGGTAGAAGAATTGGACCGAGAATCGCTTTTGATGAGGAAGTTGATCATGCCGCTTTGGAATCGGAGATGGGTATGGAGGATTTGATTGGAGCTTGGGTGTGAAGATGATCATGTCCTACTTGCAATGGTAGCTACTTCACCAAGTTCAACACCTATCTCGAGGTATGCTCAATTGTCATGATTTCTATCAAAAACTGCTAAATAGTTATGTGATTGAAAGAGATAATTGTGTTAAGGCTAGGTCTGAGGTAGCAGGTTATCAAATAACCTTAGAGTCAATGGAAGCTAAAATATTAACACATGAAAATAATGAAATGGCTTGGGCTAAAAAATATGAACAACAAGATTACCAGTTAAAACTTAGTGAATGGAAACTAAATTGTAAAATTGCTGAAATTGAGAAATTGACTAAGGAAAGAGACGATTTGTTAGCAAAGTTTGATGCCTGGAAAGAACCTGGTCTGTCACATGTTACTTATGTTCAAAAACAGAGGAGAGCATACATTAGAACTGGATTAGGTTTTGGTATGGATTTTAATAACATAGAAGAAAACACATCTAGTAATCAGGATGACTTAGAAGATATAACCACTAGTGATGATGAACTCATTAATTATGTAGACACATCTAGTAATGAGGGTTCAGTTAGTGATTCACCTCCTGAGTATAAGAAAGACAGAGGTTATCATGCTGTTCCACATCCAGTTGGTAGTCATCAACCCATAAGACCTGATGTTTCACATTTTGGTGTAGACAGTCTAGAGTTTAGAAAGAAGCTTATTGGTCAATCTAGGTGCGAAACCCCAAAAAAGCTGTTGAAACTAATTTTCAAAGTCAAGCGGTACCTTCTACTCAAAGTATTGCTCCACAAGCAAGACCTTCAGGAAAACCTTTTCAAAGCAAGATCGCTAAACCTTTTTGGGATAATTTTGGTCAAAACAGATTTAATCATTCACCTAGAAGGCACAATAATTTTGGTCATAGACATAAAAAAAGTCACTTTGGGAGTATGGGTGAAAAACTGTGTTTTGTGTGTTTTAGTCCTACTCATTTAATCAAGGATTGTGAACATCACTCAGAATACCTTAGGAAATTTCCAAAGAACAGGTATGCCAACTAGAAACCTAGAGAGAACAAACCAGTCTGGAATAGTTATAATAGGGTTAATCATAGCAATTTCTCACCAGACCATAGGTACCCCCACCAGAGAAGACCTTTTTCTAAACCACCAGTACCTTCACAAGCAGTACCTTCTCAAAGTACTGCTCGGTCAAACCAAGGTACCGCAAATATCACTTGGAATGAAATCCTAGAAGATCTCATTACTATCAACCTAGAAGGTACTACAATTCACATGGGGATCTAGATCACAGAACCAAGTGTTAAACCGAATGGGTTAAGAGAGAAATCTTGCGAGGGACAAACAGTACTTTCAACAAAAGTGAATTAGATGTTTTCATAATACAAGAAAAGAGAATGAATTTGCAAAGAGAGTTCATTGGAAATCCGTAAAGTTTTGAAAATCCACATGCTAAAAATCAAAAGATAATCCGGATCATGTTTTGAAAACAGTGGAAATTACATACTCAAAGAATTTAAGTTTGTAACTCCACAAGGGAACACAAGTCGATAATGGCTTGGGTTCCTAAAAAAAACAACTCTCTAAATCTTTGTGCGAGGCAACCCGGAGGAGGAGCTTAAAGATCATCTTATTGTGGATAGTGGTTGCTCGAAGTATGACAGAGACAAGGATATTACATGCGATTTTAGATCTATTAGTGGAGGAAGAGTTGCATTTGGGAATGATCCCAATGGAGGAAGGATTCTTGGGAAAGGAACTATCAAAGCGGCGTATAGATTTTGAGAATGTTAGATATGTGAAGGAGTGAAGTTCAACTTATTGTCGGTTTCTCAAATCTGTGACAAAAAGCATCTTGTCTTATTCACTGACACAGAATGTCTCATCCTTTCCTCTGAATTTAAGCCTGTTGATGATAACTTGGTGGTACTCAGAGTACCAAGATCCAATAATGTGTATAGTCTGGACATGAAGAGTCTTCACTCTTATGGAAGAGCCACCTGTTTAGTGATAAAAGCAACAACTAAAGAAGCACATCAGTGGCATAGAAGATTGGGCCATGTAAATTTCAAGAATATCAACAAACTGGTCAAAGGCAATTTAGTTAGAGGTTTACCTTCAAAGACTTACAAGAATGATCACTCCTGTTTGGCGTGTAAGAAGGGAAAACAACACAAAGCTTCATGCAAGAAGCTTTAGGAGAGGACAATTAGAGAACCTTTGGAGCTGTTACATATGGATTTGTTTGGACCTATTTCTGTGGCAAGTTTAAACAAGAAAAATCTTGCTTAGTGGTTCTGAGATGATTGCGAGATTTAGTTGGGTATTTTTCTTGGGATTTAAAGATGATACTTTTGATGCTATTCGGACATTAATAATAGCACTTGAAAACCAATTGAGGCTCAAGGTCGAGGTATTAGATGTGATAATGGGGATGAATTCAAGAACAAGCTTATGGATGAATTTTGTGCTAACAAAGGAATCAAAAGGGAGTTCGAGAGTGCAAGAACACCACGTGAGAATGGTGTTGCGAGAAAGGAAGAATAGGACTTTGATTGAAGCGGCGAACTATGCTTGCATTCACAACTACCTATTCATTTCGGTGAAAGTCGTCAAGAATGCTTGCTATGTACTTAATGAGTATCGGTCACCAAACCACGATGAAGATACCTTATGAGTTGTCGATGGGCAACAAACCCAACATTCGTTTTATGAAGCCTTTTGGATGCCTTCTCACTACTTTAAACACAATTGATAATTTGGGAAAATTTGATGGCAAGTCGAAGAAGGATATTTATTGGGTTATTGTACCAACAAGAAGGGATTTAGAGTGTACAATGAGTCACTAAGAAGATTCAAGATTGTCTTCATGTTGAGTTTTAGAAGATCAAGACAATCGGAAGGGTAAAGGTCCCGATTGGATGTTTGATCTTGAAGTTCTAACTCCTTCTATGAACTATGTACTGTTAGAGAAGAAAATCAACTTTGTACATGATGGATAAGACTCACAATTATGTTGTTCATGGAGTTCATATTAGACCGATGTTGTTCACGATACTACAAAGCAAAGTCTTGAAGTTCCAAAGCAAAGTCTTGATGCACCAAAGAAAAGTCTTGATGAACCAAAATCCTCATTATCTGCTGAGGATCAATCTATTCAGGAAGAACTTAATCGGATGCTTCTTCAAGATGTTTTAGCACATTCTTACACCGATGAACAAAGAAGAGCTTATGAAGCGAGAAAGAAAAAGACTAATCTTTGAGAATACTCTTACGGTGCTTTGACAAGACTTTCAACCAAAATCTTCTTGCGATTAATGATACTTTAGATGATGTGGATGATCCTACCATGCCCGGATTAGAGGAAACCGATGATGAGTTTGGAGATGAAGGTATTTTCTCAGATTCTAATGAAGGTGCTGATTATACTAACTTGGATGATGCGTATGGAGTTCCACAGTATCCAATCTTAAGAATTTATAAGAATCATCCTACTAATCAAATCATCGGTCCTTCTACTTCTGGAGTGATGACAAGACACAAAGCTAAGAGTTTTAGTAAACCTCATAATGCTTTACTTAGCTTTGTCTACAAGCGAGCAAGTGAATCATAGAGACCATCAAACATGTCTGCTTACTTGCTTTATTTCTCAAGAGGAACCCAAGAATATTGCTCAAGCATTGACAAAAGAAAGTTGGGTTGAAGCTATGTAAGAAGAACTGCTACAATTCAAACTTCAAGAAGTTTGGGTATTATGTGATCTTCCAGATGGGAAGAAAGTTATTGGAACCAGATGGGTTTTCAGAGTCAAGAGAGATGAAAGAGGTAATGTTATCAAGAACAAGGCAAGGTTAGTAGCTCGAGGCTACCGACAAGAAGAAGGACTCGATTATGATGAAGTATTTGCTCCTGTAGCGAGGATTGAAGCTATTCGAATATTTCTTGCTTTTGCTTCATATATGGGATTTCAAGTTTACCAGATGGATGTCAAGAGTGCCTTTCTCTATGGCACTATAATGAAGAAGTTTATGTAAAACAACCTCCGGTTTTGAAGATCCTAAACATCCTAACAAAGTCTACAAGGTGGTTAAGGCTCTTTATGGCCTTCATCAGCACCTAGATCTTGGTATGAGAGGCTCTCCACATTCTTATTACAACATGGTTACGGGAGGGAGCTATTGACAAGACTTTGTTTATCAAAAGAGACAAGAAGGATATCATGTTAGTTCAAGTCTATGTTGATGATATCATCTTTGGAGCTACCAAGCAGTCTATGGTTAAGGAGTTTGAGAAGTCGATGCGAAAGAATTTCAAATGAGTTCAATGGGTGAGTTAAATTTCTTTTGGGACTTCAAGTTAAGCGATCAAAGGAAGGATTTTCATAAGTCAAGACAAGTATGTATTTGACATACTTAAGAAGTTCAATTTTGATGACATGAAGTCGTCACTACACCTATTAAATCAATTAACTCATTGGGCAAGGATGAAGATGGACACCCAGTTGAAGTCAAGTTATACGGATCAATGATTGGTTGTCTTATGTATCTTATCGCATCTAGGCACGATATAATGTTTGCGGTTTGTTTATGTGCAAGATATCAAGTCTCACCAAAGATTTCTCATATGAATGCCGTGAAGACAATTTTACATTATTTGAAACAACAACCTAAGTTAGGGTTGTGGTATCCTGTGGATTCACCTTTTCACTTGGAGGCTTTTCAGATAGTGATTATGCATGTGATAATTATGACGGAAGATCAACAACTAGATGATGTCAATATCTTGGAAGAAGATTAGTTTCATGGCGGTGTAAAAGCAAACAATTGCAGCAACATCATCTATGAAGTCGAATATGTGGCTGCTGCAAGTTGTTGTGGACAAGTTCTGTGGATGCAAAATCAACTTTTGGATTATGGGTTCAACTTCAAGAATACTCCTATCAATATTGATAATGAGAGTACTATCTGTATTGTGAAGAATCCAGTCTATCATTCCAAGACCAAGCACATTCAGATTAGGCATCACTTTATCAGAGATTGTTATGAGCACAGGCTCATTAATGTGGTCAAAGTTCACACGGATGATAATGTAGCTGACTTACTCACCAAAGGCTTTGATGTTTCAAGATTCAATCACTTGGCGGTGAGCATTGGCATGATTAACTATTGACCTACATTTAAAGGGAGGACTATTTTGTATTAGTATAGTCCTGTGCATTATTTGAGGGGAGGATATTTATGTATACTTAGCTTATACAGAGGAATTTGGAAAAGTCTTGTTTTTTATGAAAGTCTTGCTTGAAGAAATCGCACTGCGTGGAAAGTCTTGTTTGTCTTATTAAAATCTTGTTCCAACGGTAATATTGAGGGTAATTCTACTAACGATAACTTTGTTATTATAGGTCGTGATTTTCAAATCTCACCTATAAATAACTACTCCGATTTTCCTCTCATCTTGATATTCTCATATCTTTTCCATATTTCTCTCACCATCTCTTTATTATTCGATTATATCTATTAATTGTGCTTACATACTCAACTATGGCGAATCGTCCCTCTTGTTTCAAAGCACAACATGGTGGCGAATTTAGACAAGGCGAAGATAATGAGGCTTTTCATGATATTATTGATTATCTCACTTGGGTCGCCAATCGCTTATGCTCTTTTAGTGGAGCCGGATATCATTGAACCTTGGATTCAAGAATTTTGGGCTACCGCCGAGGATAATATGGAGAATGATGAATTTTATATTAGGGCTACAGTTGTTGGAAGAACTGTGAAGATTACTGAAGCATCTATTCGGGAAGACTTATTGTTTAATGATGAAGAAGGGGCTATTCGTTTCGATAAGCAGTTGATTTGGGAAACTTTTGGGCATCTTGGTTATGAAGGGTCTTTAACAGAACAAACATTCAGGAAACAACTATTTTGTCCTCAATAGAAGTTTTTAGTGCATGTGTTGCTTCATTGTATTAGTGCTAAAAGCACTTCATGGGAGCAATTTGGATCAACATAGCATCTGTTATGGTGGGATTGGCTACAGATCGTGTTTTCAATTTTTCAAGGCTTATTTTAGATGGCATGCTTTCTCACATCACTCATGGATCCAAATGGTTAATGTATCCTCGGTTTATACAAGTTTTCTTGAACAAACAACTTGCTGATGTACCAAAGCCTACAGACTTACTACCTGTTATTGTACAACAAGCAAAGATTTTTACTTTTATGGCGCGAAGAAGTGATTTGTTCAGAGGACCAGACACTCCTTTAACTACTTCTATGATGGAAGTTGTTCAAGCTGTTAGAGCTGATAATGAAGAAAGTGAAGGTATCGCACTGCAGCATCTTGCATCCGCAAATCTTGCTTCTCAAAGTGTTGCATCCAAGAGGTACCGCATCTCAAGGTCTTGCTTGGCATCTTGAAGTTCAAGAAGATGTTGCAGTTTCACATTCTCCATCTCCACAACAATCTGTTCCTGCTTCTCACTCAGAGGAACATTCACCAATTCAAGGAGATGATTCGCATACTATCTCACTTGAAGGTTTAACATTGGATAATTATGTTTTGACAAGGGAGTTAGTCAAGTTGAAAAAGACTACAGAGGCTCAAGCAAAACAGATTAAGAGGTTGATGCTCAAGTATAAAAGGTTAAAGGATTTTGTTAAGCCTTTTATCAAACGTTATCGCTTATGGGTTAAGGAAGAACACAAGCGCCGAAGGCAGTTTAAGAAGAAAACCAAAGGCAAAAAGGTTCACAAACAATCTTCTGTCCAATTGGGGAGGAATTTAGAAGAAAAGAATTTGAAAGAAGATGTTGTTAAGGAGAAAGAACCTAAAGGTACTGAAGAGCATGTTGTCATTGAAAGTACTGAAGAAGAAAGGTTTGAAGATCAAGGTACTGAACAACAAAGTACTGCTTTCACTGGAACTCACAGACAAGAATTGGTTACACCAAGGGTATTAGATTTTAAAAAGGAAGCTGGTCCTTCAACTATTCCACATGAAGAACAAGTGGTCCTCAACAATCTGCTATACCGTAGGAAGTCGATACACCTCAAAGAATACATCTTGCAAGTGATGATGAATTTATTGCAACTATTTTGCATGATTTATCAAAGCCAAGGTCATTACTATTCCAGAGTGCAAGAAGAGGAACAATCAAGAGTTTCTCAACTGCTATTGATCCTAAAGATAAAGGAAAAGGTGTTTTGGTAGAAGTAAAGAAGAAGAAACCAACTTTAGCAGTTAAGGGTCGCTCAAGATGCTTTGAATGAACAAGCAGCTAGAAAAATTCAAGAAGAATTAAATGCTAAAGATAGAGAAGATAAGGAAGCTGAAGAAGCTCAGAATAGAGAAGCAGCTAAGAAGTTTCAAGATGAATTGAATGCTGAAGCTAGTGAACAATTAGAGTCACCTGTTCCTGTTTCTTTTATGCCTAGAAAACCAAATCTTGCTAAAGAAAGAAATGCAATGATGGCTTATTTGAAAAGTCGAGGATATAAAGTGTGGAAAACTAGAAGGGGGGGTTGAATAGTTTTACCAATTTAAAACTTCTTTTTAAATATTTAGATCGACTTATGTCAATCTATTTGGTTGTTTATGTTGGACGTTGATAGATATATATATAAACATATAATGAAAGATAAAGAGTAAGAAGCACATCACCACGACACAAGTTATTTATAGTGGTTCGCTACAAGGACACCTTCCTTTCCTACTCCACTCCCGAGTCACCTACTCGAGAGTTCGTAAGCACTACACCAACTCCTTATGGCGGAGAAGCCTTCACAACGTCGCTTAACCTTTTCCGGTACAAAGCTAAATACCGAGTTCTTTCACACAAAGGCGAACCACACCTAACACAACGTCGCCTACCCTTTATACGGTGCTAGGCTAACCACCGAGTTCTTTCACACCTTAGGAGAACTAATCCTATCACAACGTCGCCTACCCTTTATTAGGTACTAGGCTAAGCACCTAGTTCCATTATGGAGGAACTACTACCCTTCACGACACAACACCTATTATCAAGGAGATCTACTCCTTGTTACAACACCATCAAGGATATCACCATCCTTGTGAATAAATAAACACTTATATGTACAACGATGCACCTCATCGATTATACGACCTAAGCATTCTTCCCAAATGCTACTTGATTTGATTCTTCGGCATCCTTCACTAATGCCTTTGACACAACGCTTGGCATCCTTCACTAATGCCTTTGACACAACGCTTGGCATCCTTCACTAATACCTTCGTCTTGACACCTTAAGCATTCTTCACTAATGCTTTGACGCGGATGATCAGCATCTTTCACTAATTCTTTCATCTTGACACTTTCGGCATTCTTCACTAATGCCTTCAACCCAACATCTATGGAGAAAGGAAGAACTATCAACAAGAGAACCTTCATTGTCTTGATGATGACGAAGCATGGCAACTCATGGACTTGAGCTTGCACGTCTTCAAGATGTGGTGATCTTTCCTTTAATAGGAATCTACAAGATTACACAAAAACAAAAGAGAAAAGCTACATAGATCTCTTGGATCTGAGGTTAGAGGGTTAGAATACTTGGGGGAAGTATGTGTGTAAAGGGATCATTAGAAAGGAAGAAATGGCTCTCTATTTATAGAGGAAATTCACTACTGTTTCCCCGGATTCCACGGATCCCTTCCACTTGGGATTCGGCTAGCACAAAGCTAGGGACCCGTGGTCCGCTCCTCTTTGCCCATGGGTATTTTGGGTTATGGGTCATGGGTCATGGGTTATGGGTTGATCCATGGTTTTCAATCTAGATACAATGTACCTTAAGGATACATTGAACTTGTGTAAGTGGTATATATAAAACCATGGGTTATGGGTCAAAACCATTTGCTAGTTCTTATCTATTTAGTATATACTTGCTTTTACCCATTTTGGTATATACTTGTTTTTACCCATTTTAGTGTACTTAATATAAGTATGTATTAACCCAATATGTAAACACTAGTTGTTGTACATATGTATCTAACTCATAGAGTTACTTAAACTTTTTAAGCCAATATGTAAACACTAGTTGTTTTACATGTGTATCTAAAATATAAAATCACTTAATCTTGTTATAGTGTTTTATGTGAAAGCGTAAGTGTGTTACAAAACTATTAGTTCAAACCATTTACGTATTTTATTTGTTTCGTTAATATGATTTTACTTTTGTTATCGACAAAACATTAGAAGATCGTAAAATATAAATAAACGTTTTTACGGCTTATTTGTATTAACAATCTCCCTTTTGTTGATGACAAAACATAAAATTATTTTAAGGAAAAGCTAAAATTGTAAATGTTTGAATTTAGAAGTTTTACTTTCTTCTCCCCTTTTGTCGAAACAAAAGTGTTTGAAGAAACTAACACAATTTTTATAAGAAAAATTATAAAAGATGTAACGAGAGCAAGTGACGGAATGGTACTGTCTTAAATCCCCTTGACGAGTCCATCCCTTTGAAAAAGGGCGTCAAGGACATAATGTAAAATAAGCTACTTGTGTTTGCAATTAAGTTTGCAAATGGTTCGTCTATGAGTAAAACGTGCTCCCCTCGAATATTGCAAAGTTGCAATGGGGTATCATGAAGTGTAATCCAAAAATGGATTAAGTTGCAAATGATTTTGCAATATTGTTTGACACAAAGCTCCCCTAGCTTTTATGGTGTCAAAATCTTCATGTGTTATTTTGAAAATCTACAAAGTAAAGGTTAGAAAAACAAGAGTATATTGCATAATTTCCGCAAAAGAGACTCAAGTTAGTAAAATTTGTGCTTACGTACCACGGATCCCACGGTTCCCTTCAAGGAGGATCCGTCCGATTATCGAGGAAGGGATCCGCTATCTGTTCCGCTTTCTTCAAGAATGAAGAAATGTCAAGGAGTGCAACTTGAGGAATGAGATAAAAGTGCAATATAACAAGCACAACACACATAATAGTCATGGCATAAAAGTATTCATTCAATAAAACAAAGAGATACACAACCAAATCTCTAAAAACTAAGAGAATGATCTCTAATAAGTCAACCCAAACTTAAGATTCGACTAAAAGCTTAAATACTAAAAGATGTCCTAAACGTTCTAGGTTTGAGCTTATGACTATTATGGTTATTGTGGTTTAGGCTTGTTAACCTCTTCGAAACGTTCGAGGAGGTGATGAAACATGAAACGATGCTCTTCGCGTAATTCATGTATCAACCTTTCAACGTGTTTACAATGATAGCAATTTTTGTTACGGTTTTGAATTTCTTGAAGTGAAAGTTCAAGTGAAGTGGGTTGAGGTTCTTTAAATAAAGGAGGATTTGGTTGAGACTCATTTAGTGGTGGCTCTATAATGCTTGTGGCTAGAGGTAAAGAGACATCAACTTCCATTTGGTCAAGTGGTTGCTTTTGATGTCTTCTCATAATCCAAAATGGACTATTGGGAGGGATGATAGAGTTTGCTTTTGGATCAAGTGTTGATTCAACATTTTGATTTTGTGGCTCAATCTTTTCATGTGAATTGGATGGTAATGGTGAGAAATGAGATGGCCAAGATGGTAAGTCTTCTACATTGTGAGAGTGTGAAAATGATTGTGAAGTATCTCTAGGTGCTAATGATGTTGGTTGAGTTGTGGGCGGTTTGTTTGGTATGGTAGAATTTGGTGAAGATATCCTAGTGGGAATCTTATTCTTGGGGATTAGTTTGATTGGTTTCCTTGATGTGGGAGAAATCCTAGCATTGGTGGACTTAACCGGAGATGATTCGGTTGAAGAAACTTCATGTATGATTCTAGCAAGTTTCTTGGGTGGTTCTTGGGTGGATGAATGAGCACTAGGAGCCTTTCTCATATTGAAATGATTAAGGAAATGGTTGCAATTCTTCGATATTTGTGTGAGATGACTAAAATGTTTCTAGGCGATGTGGTTTAAAAAGAAGATCTTGGCAACTAGTATTTAAGACTTAATCCACTAATGTTCTTGGAAATGTGATGATTGACATGCACAAGGTTGAAATTCAGAGTTTCAACGACCTAGGAACTCATTTAAGATGAGATGGAGTGTTTGGGTTAGCAATGTTAGACATATCATCACCCGGATCCCACGGTTCCCTCCTTGGAGGATCCGTCTAGGCTATTCCTAGGGATCCGGCTCTCGAAGATTATAGCGACAGTTTGAAATGGGGTTTCTAGAAGCTAAAGCCTATCTTGTTTTGGGTGTTTCAGCTCTCCTAAGTGTTTTTGAAAGAGACGGTACTTGAATGATCATGAGTAATAAGTGTTTGTGCACATGATTGCTTTTTATGGAAGAAGGAAGGGACAAGAAAACTACCAATGGATGTCCAAGGATAACACTATGTAGGATATTAGTTTTCACATACACATCATAACATTAACACAATGAGCACATAGATGGTTTTAGAGAGAGAAAGAGTGGGACATTCTAGTAAGAGAAACTTGTAGAATATTAGATTACCAAAGAACATCCAACCCTCTACCTTACAAGGTAGAGGGTATTTATAGGTTACAAACTAACGACCTCCGACGGCACATGGATCGGGATAGAGTGGGTAAAGACCCGTCCTTCCTCCACGGTGTTGCACTAAACTATTCTTCGCTCTTGACTAACTAAATAACTACATAAATACGTAACTAATGATAAGTCTACGAGCTAACTTATGCTAGATAATAGTTGGGGTGACCGACTCTTCAATCTTGGAATTTTCTAATTCCTAACAATCTCCCCAAGGAGGTCACCCCATGTTTTACATTTCAAATCCTAGCATTCTATTCTTGACTTTGTTCTTGAGCTCATAGACAAAACAACTTCAACATCGCAATCTTTGTGCATAAGTAGTGCAACTTCAAGGTCTGCACATATTTGTACTTTAAGTGGAGGTCATTAATGATCCATGAGATAATAATTAGGAGCCATCTTTTGAGATCATCAGCTATCATCAATCTCTGAGACATTCTTTGTGGTGTTGGTATTATGTGATGTTGTGACTTTAGGACCGACATGCTCACATTTTTTATCATGATATCTTCTCATCAGAGTAGCGGAGGCATTTGTTGAATCATGATATTGGCAGCAGCGTAGCAGAAGCATGGAGTGAAAATATCAGAGTCATTGATGCACTAATCATGATTTCTTTTTAGATGAATGTGTTAAGTGAGCATGCGGCTATGGATTGACCGCTTCATTCGATCATCGCAAGCGTCGGCGCACTGCATACAACAGATTAGCAATAAATCGCACGAAAGTGTCTTTGATCACTTTTGTTGAATTGAGGTACACGCCCACGGTTCCCGTTGATCAAGACATGTCCGCCTGTGATCGGTATAATTCAAGAATTTCCTTGACGGGGTTTCGCAATGCTCTAATTGTTCTCAAACCGAACATCTCAAAGAAGACAACACGGAGTGAGTGAACCGGTAATTTTAAGTCCATCGATTGATGAAAAGAGATTTGAAAAACAATCATGTATTGCTCAATAGAAAATTGTTTTGCAATACAACGAAGGTTTTATTGAAAATCAATTATCAATCATAAAACACCTTTTGATTTGAAAAATGAGTACACGGTAGATGTGCTAAAGAAAAAGGTTGTTAAGCACAAAGACCGGTTTTCAAAGGTATCCGTCAATCCCTAACTCGAACCGAGATTGATTCAAGAAATTGAATCGCCCCATTGTTTTTGTTCGGTTGTCACATGGTTGATCCATATAATAGATCTCACATGCCACCTACCAGAGCTTGTTTGATGTTGGCTCGAAGGCTTTCCATCTTCATTGTGGATGTGTAAACACATCACTCGGATGTTCGGCAATACCACAAGGATAATGCGTGGGACTCAAGATATAATCTCTCTTTCCACATTGTGTGAAAGCAGAGAGTCTTCATTGAAAGTGTCCTAATGAGATTTATTGATGATCTCGTGGCTCTAGACTCAATTTGTGCATGTTTGGATCCCGTGTGGGAGACTAGGGAGAGGTCTCTTCTTCAATATCAACCATCTCTAAGAGAAAGTCGATAGATAATGTCGGTTCCCGTGAGAATGAAACAAGCCCTTTAAGAGGAACTTGAGTGGTTTGGAAAGTTGAAGTGCGGTGCGTCCACCGGGTCCATGACGTCTTGTCTTCAATACCGATGTTACCATCGGTAGCATATGAATTGAACCGGTTTACGCCTAAGGTTTGAATAAATGGGGCTATTTGTTTTCACCCTTTCCTCATTCAATTCTTTTTATTCTTCAACCCCTGCTTACCGAGACTTCATAGCTAGAACCTTGTTGGGTTTATTCCGTGACTAGCTCGGTCTTAGTCCGCACTCTTCCCATATCTCATTTTTCTCCTTTTATCATCATACCTAAGGACTTCTACACTAACTAGTGGATTGTCCTGGTAGATCCCTCCGATTCTCGGCGGATCATGGGAACACATACCTAACCTTATCATCCTTATATCACCGTACATAAAGTAAAGTTGGTCGGTCTATTTGGTATTGTTCGCCCGCCATTGGAACCAATTGAAAACCATTTGAAAATCAATTCGGATACTTGTGATATATTATCAAAGCATTTTGTACCGAATTGTTTTTGATATTTTAGAACGAGAACTCCCCTCAACATGTGCATCAAGTATTTGAAAATGTTTTGCACACGGAGGCAAGAAAAGAATTAACTTCTTTGATTACCATTTTCTAAAGATATCAACATCACTTCCCACATCAAATCAAGTAGAAATAGCATTTCGGAAGGATGAGGTTTCCATAAATTCACTCCCCTCAATATGTGCCTCGAGGTTTGAAAAGAGTTTTGCACATACTAGAGGGAACCCTTTATCATCAAAGGATTTGAAGCCATATGATCAAGGTACCTTAAAACATTTAAAGTTGAATTTGCAAAGATTTAAGTGTTGTGTACCACGATGACTTGAATTTGCAAGAGAGTTCTCCCCTTAATATATGCTTCGAGATTCGAAAATTGTTTAGCACATATAAGAGAGAAGTTTGCACACAAATTGGTCATCTTATCTTTTAATATCTTTCATATTTATATCACATTTTCTCCCCGATCAAAATCTTAAATCCTTTGAGATTTTGGATCTCAATTGATTTAAATATGTATGAGGTAAAATATTTGTAGGAGAAAATGTGTCCGATTTTATATGATCAAAATGGACAACACGGATGTTTCCCTTTTACAAGGGAAACCACAGTACAAATCCTAGCACTATTACATGTATTACGAGTTGTTCATATTTATTACACCACATATTACACATAGTAAAAACACACCATAAACAAGTATCCAGAAGAAGTCTTCATTCGGTCCTCGAAGAAGTTTGTAGTGACCATCACGAAGCCTTCCACCAACAAAACTTTCAAGGTGCGGAAGATCCTTCGTGTCTTGAGTCTTCGATCGATTGCGACAATGAAATGTTCACATCTCTTCACGTCATCATCGGTCCAAAAGTAGTTTTAACCCAAGATTTCATATCAAGTTTGGCTTCTTTCACTCACGGTGTCAAGTTCTTCTTGACCAATTTGAGCGTACCATCACTAAACTTGTAGAGTTCACATAGACGCATAAGCATACGAGATCCATATCTGTCTGTGAAGATGACGGCTCTAGGAGTGTCAAGGACTTTGTATTCTCGATGAAATTCATGCCCGGTTGCATTCCATTGAGGACTTGTAAGGTTGATCTGGTTTGGTAACTTTCAATGCCAAGTCGAAAGTCCTCAACTCATTTTCGAATGACTAAGCCCCGATCCAGAGTGACAGTGCAGAGAGGGCCCTTTTCTCACGGACGGTAAATGCTCAAGGTGTCCTTGAAGATTTAAGAGATAGAGATCTTGAAATCATTTGGCGAAGATGTTTGAAGTCGTTCTCTTTAATAGTATACACTTTGAAGTCGACTCTTTTAAGGACAATCTTCTTCAAGTACTCATATCCATAGATAGGAAGATCTCTACACTAAAACACTTAAGATTTGCGACTTTGATCGACATCATTGCGTCTTTATCGCCACCATGTCTTCGATGTAGAACTTCTTCTTTTGAACACCGTGAGAAATACCATAAGAAGCGGCAATATCATATTTTTGTTCTTCTTGACCCGAATTGATCAGAACCATCATTCAAGCCCCGATCGAGTAGGTTGCGACTTTCATCTTTGATATTGATAGAGCGGGCCTTCTTTCAGCAGAGCGAGCACACAGATAGTCCAAGTCGTGATTGAAGAAGAATTCAGCTGAATGGTTATCGACCGGGTTCACCACCAAGAGGAAGAGATTTGTTGACATTGAAACGATCGATTTGCTCACCGACTTGGTCATTCGACATCTTATGGCATTCTTCCATCGATATTGAAGATGATTTGCATCGAATGGAAGACTTTGACAATTTCGTAAGCTTGTCCTTCTAGATCTCTTGGAGTTATGGATGAGATACTCTTCCGCTCACAAAACCATCTAATAAAACTTCCCATATCACGATTGTAGTGCGAAGAGAGTCTTTATTGGAACTTCATAATTATTGGTGATAAGCGATGCCCAATTGTTGTCGGGAATCATAGAGTCGACTGGGATGGTCCATGTGGGTTACGGAGAAGGAGGTCTATCTTCCACAATGCGACTTTGAATTGTGTCTCTTGAAGGTGCTACCTGGATGTGCTAGTGCGGTTCCCACCATGTAAGTATGAAACCAATCTTCGATGGCTTAGGAATATGCTTCGTCGATGCATCATCTTCATCCAGTTACGAGTCACCATGACTTGAGACTCTTCGTGGACCATTTGATCATCAGGAATTGAGGTGGATGTGGACATGAACCTTGAATCAACCGTCGTCCAGGCAGCAGATTTCTTCTTAGTACTATGTTCTTTTGTAGGACCTGATTGATTAGAAGGTTTTGGCGGTGATGATGGTGGTTGTGATGGAGGTGTGTTGGTTGTTGTAGAGGGATTACCAGCTCCAGAAGTTCCAGCGCCCCCCGTTGGTGGTGGGGGTGGAGGAGGATCTTTACGATCCTTCATCAATGCTTCCATCACAATTGTTCTCCTTTTCTTTTTAGCTTCTTTTTCCCCGACATCAATCTTAAACTGCTCATAATTGTCGAACTTAATGGATTCTTCAAGTGCCTCATAGAGTTTCTTGTGAACCTCATGCTTGTCCTCTTGACCTCATACATCCTTTCACACGTAGCTGCTCTCATATCGGTGATGGGAGGTCCTTGAATCGTCTAAGTGGAGCCTCCATAGCCCATTCCACAGCATCCTTGACTTCTCCTTCAATGGCGGCAAGTGACCCCTTCATTGAAGTTGAGGTGCTCCAATCTATAGACACGATCCACGGAGAATCAACATATTTAGGAAGTTGCCTTTCGAGCTTCTATCCTTTTATGGCTTTATCCAAGAGTTGATCGAGGTGAGAATCATGGAGGGAAGGTGGTGGAGCCACCTCATCCGCAATAGTAATGACAGTTCGGGGTTGGTGGCGATGTTGGTGGTGTTTGTACAGATTGATTGAGTAGGTAAGGGAGGTGGAAGTGCGATTGATAGTGAGGATGCGACATTGGTGGAATAGTTGACGTATCTTGCTGAATACTGACAGTATACATGGATTGTGCAGTATCTAAGGATTTGTCATTAATGAATTGATCACCAAAAGAGAAATCTGCATCAAGATTCTTAAGTGAGGATAGAGAGTTAGTAGACAGATTTGGTTCATCCATCTTCAAGGTCTCATCAGATCTAGTCTCAAGGTTCTCCTGAGAGCCTTTTTGCAACAGAGTGTCAACATTCAAGCCAGATTGAGTCTCACTAAGTGTAGGAGTTTCCTTAAGCGTTTGAGCACTTTGTCCACCTGCAGTTGTTCTTTTGCATGAGATGATTCATTCTTCTCTTGACTCATATTGATTTGTGGTGCTTGATGGAGATGATGAGATAGTTAACGACATGTGAGCGACTTGTTCGGTTTCAACACTTGCAACCCTTTACCCTTGTCATGTGTAATTGGGGTTGTTTGTCGAGGTAGTTGAGCGGGTTCTCTTAACACAATTCCACCCACTTGGAGCTTTCACATTCGACTTTCTAGGCTTATTTGAATTCCAAGTTGCGAGATCGGCATCATCTTCATCGATTAACTGGTAACATTCCTTGGTGTCTCGATGTTCTCACCAATTTCCTTTTCCACTTTCTTCCTTTTACTTTACGCTTCTTGGATGCGGTGTCCGACTGTTGTGACCTTTCAAGTCTCTTTTTAGGAAGAGAGGCATAGGATGCTTGTGAGGCTGACTTGGTCATGGGAGCATTTGGTTGTAAAGGAGAGGGTGTGACATCAGCAGAGAGTTTGGTTGCTCTTTTATTGTATTGCTTGAAGTAGTCCTTCTTCTTGATATCTTCTGTGAGAAGACAGTCAGGAATTGGCAATCCAAATATTTCATTGTCCATACCTCTAGGAACATATTTCAGGTTTCCCAAGACATATTCATCTTCTGCATTATGTAGAGTTGATTCACTCCTAGGATTGAATTTGTGAGTTTGTTGTAAGTACTGGATGACAAGCTTAGAGAATCGATCTTGGGAATTACAAGCTTGTTCTGCTTTCTTTCGCCTTGAGCTTTGTTTTGGAAATTGATTCATCGGATATGAATGTGTTCATTGATAACGAAAATTCTTCCCAAATACGATCGATACATTCACATCAACCCTATTAACGATTCCCCATAGGATTTGCAAGATAGGGATTCTCACTTTATCGAACCACGATGTTTTGCGGATAAGCACAAGTTAAGAATTGTTGTAATGGCTCTCGTGGTTGATACATGTGTCGATGATGATGTCGATGCTCTTGAAATCTTGCTCGATAACCCAATCCAATAAGAAAGACAATCCGATCATCAGCACCAGGTGGAGATTCAGAACGAAAGTCAGGGTTACATGGGGTGATTCCAAGAGCCTTGCTCAGAATATCAGAATCAATTGTGAACTCCATATCATCCAGTTTGCAGGAGTATTGTGCTGTGATTTTGTTCCATTGAATGGTCTTCCAGAATTGTTGAATGTAAATGGTCGGAATTGAGCATTGCTTGGTAATTGCTCCGAAGAAGTTTGTGTTTTTAAGGATGTCAATAGAAACTTTGAGTATCGGATTTTGTTGAAGCCTTTGTAGGTCCACGTAATAGTTGCTTTTTCCAATAACCGCCCATTGACTCCTGGGAAGAATTTCTTCGTCTGAGAGAACTCTGGATGATGCCGAAGGGGTAACGCTCTTTTCTGGGATTGAACTTGCCATTGATGGTCTGAGTAATCATACAATCAACAGTAATGAATGGGAACAGGTTAGATGATAAATGGTAAGTGAGACAACATTGAGAGCACCCTTATGACATAGACACATAGAAGTAGTCACTCAGAAGGAGTTCCCAAAAACACATACAGAGACATATATGACAACTTCCTTACGAGAGATAATACAATGAAGTATAATCTTACAGATAAATATTCACATGACGAGCAGATAAGGGATTAACAGGCAAAAGAGAGCATAGCAAAGGGATCATGTCATGAGCCATGACACAAATGTAGAAGTGATATAACAAGTGTGCATGAGGAAAAAGAAACATTTTGGTTGTCGTGAGAGAAACCAAGTACCTTTTGCCTAAACAGACTTGACATAGCAGATTACATAGAGTGTGTAGACTCAACAAATTGAATTAGGAGTTCCTAAGTATTGAGAGAGAGATCAACTATAACAATGGACCTTTGAACATTTTAATAACCCTTGACCCTAAGACAAATTAGCAACATGAAAGTGAAGAATGTGGAGAACTTGTAAATACAAGTCGCGATCACTAGAGTCATAGACAAGTCGCTAATTGTTTAGCACTCTAAGTCGCCATGCTAATTCGCTACCTTGTAAAGACAAGTCGCCATGAAGAGTAACTAAACCAAGTCGCTACAAAACTGTAAACTCAATCGCTACTATTACTAACTCGCTAACTTGTGAAGACAAGTCGCCATGAACAGTAACACTACCAAGTCGCTACAGATTTGTTGACTAAGTCGCTAATGTCACTGATTTGCTAACTTGTAAAGACAAGTCGCTGACTACTAACTCGCTAACCAAGTCGCGAATAAAATAAACTTATTCGCTACGAAACATAGTCGCTAATATGCGCTAACTCGCCATGAAGAACACTCAAACTAAGTCGCTACCAAGAAAAAGTTAAATCGCCGTCAAGAACACCAAACAACAACAACAAAACAAAACAAAAAGAAAAACCCAACACCCCAATCCACTTTACCATACATCAAGATATTCCAAACAATATATTCCAAACACTTTGAACCCGTTCAATCATTATACTAGCAACAAACACACGATTACATGATAAATCGAACCTAGGCGAGAGTCAAATAGTCACAAATCACGAGCTCGAAAGGATCTGGATATAAAGACAAGTTAGTAACTTAACCCAAACGCTTAAGAGAACAAAGATAAGAGGGATTCGATGCAAACCTCTTGCTAAGTCGCTAATATGGGCAATATGACGAGGAGGAGAAAAACGAGAGAGAAAAACAACACTTTTTGGGGAAAAAAGAAATGGTAACTCGCTAAGTGGTAATTCGCTAGGGGTATACAAACTATCTTTGACAGTATGACACAATTGGTCCTTGTGGTTTTAACATGAGGTGAGGTAAGTCGCTAGTGCAACATAACTTTCATTATATGACAAGTTTGGTCCCTATGGTATTGATGAATGAGTGGTAAGTTGCTAACACGGATTATAGACTAAGTCTCTAGCATTGATTATCACACTGATCACCATGAATCAATTAAACATTTAGACACATAAGCATTTAAATCTAAGCTAGGCACTTCATACGTAGGTACACAATGATAATCACATGAGCAAGATACGACCACAACCTACAAAAACCATAACCAGATAGTTACAAAGGCAAGACACGACCTCAACTTACAAACGAGCAAGCATTATAACCAAAGAGAAGCCAATGGCATAAGTAGTCAAGAAAAACATATACACAATCTCCTCAATCAATGTCATCAAAGAACATTGATTGACATAAGTTAACCCGATATAAAGAAACAAGAATATTTCAATTGTTCGAACTTCATCTATGATCCCGTGCCATTATTGAATGACATTTCTAGGACCGTAGATGTTATCGATAATGATGAAAATATTCTTTATTAGATAGGAAAAGACATGATAAAATTGTAAATTTAAAAGAATGAAAAATATTCTTAATTTTTTTTTTTTTTTTTTTTTTTTAAGAAACTTGATTTATACAAAGATATGGAAGAACGAGTCCCGATTCAAGATGAATAGGAGTCAAAGTAAGTAGTGCATCAACTCTTGCACGCTATAGCTCTGAATGAGCTATGTTCATTTCGATGGGAACCAAGTCATGAAGTTCTGATTGAGTTGAGCATTGTACGAAAAAGGCGAGAGCACATTGTCTTTGGAAGCACATGTAGATTTGTACATAGAAGAGTTAGTGACATGTTTAGTCTCACATTTGGATGCATCACAAGATAATCTGGACTTATCATTAATGGAGATCCTATTAGGTTCTACATTCTTGAAAAGTTTACTGTGGGAATCCATTTGAGGCATGATCTAGGAATGTAAGTTCGTTTAAGTCCTGTAAACTTAAATAATCGCGGTGGGAATCCATTTGAAGCCACGATTAGTTGAACTAAATGAGTGCATGACCTTGTTTTGACTATTTGTCCTTTTGTGATCGAGAATTTCTTAGGGATTGATCGTCGATGATGTTTTGCATGAGACCTAGTTAAGCTTATTGCATTTCTGATCTGTGGGTGATAACCATTAGTCCTATGCTTGGGATTCATCATATATGAACTAGGCAATGAAGTGACTGGTTTTGACAAAACAGACTTATTATCAACTTGGGATGTAAACTTAGATTTCAATGGTTTAGCTCTTTCAGACCTAAAGGCATTAGGTTGTTTAATAATTGTTCGTTTCAAGTGGTTCTGAACATTTGACTTTCCTAAAGTTGAAGGTTTTGCAAACTTAGTGTTCATCCTATTTCCAACATACTTCCTGAGTTCATTTTTTAGGGCAACAATATTGAAGCTCTTATCCTGAATTTGTGCTTTGATGTCACCAATATCTTTCATCAAGAGGTTAGATTGATTGACTAACTTAGAGTTTGTTTCCTCAAGGTTAATTCTTAAATGCTCATTTTCTCTTAGAAGGTTGGACACACATAGAGCTAGTTCAGAATTTCTAGATTCTAGTGCATCACTCATCTCATGACAATCATATTTACGGCTTCGAAGAAGTGATTTGATTGCCTATGGTGAATCTTTGTCCCGAAACTGGATTTTAATTGATTAATTTCAAAAATTCTCTAAATTCGAAGTTCCCGATTAGTACACGGTTTTTTGCATAAAACATTTCTTCCTTTTGTTGTATTTCAATTTGCAATGAGATACAGTGTTTTCAAGAATTGAAAATTTGTTTGAAAGCTCATCATATACCCTTTTTCAATCATGTTACTTGCATTAGATTCAGCAAAACAAAGACCGATTCCACATTGTTATGTTCGAGTAAGAGTCATGTACCTTTTATGAGAACTTGTGTGATCGACATCGTGTACCTTATTGATTGATACCTTTTCTGACTCTGAGATTTTGAGATCAGTGTTGTTCTCTTCATCCTTTTCCATTACAACTGAGATTCTCCAGTCAGTGTCTTCTGCTGGTTCAACTGGAATGAAGTATGACACGTCTTCATTGCTCCATGGAAACTCTTGGCACTCATTTAATTCATTCTGCTTGTTATTCTCATTAGCAGCTTCCTTGATATATGTTTCCATATTACTCATAAGTTGAATAAATGAGTTTCTGAACTCATGAATTTCCATTCCCGTGTGTTTCTTGAACGAAATTCCAGTCATGATATCATCAAAATCAGAGGAGTATTCTTCCCGGATGAGTGGCTGAAATTGATTGATAATGGTTTGGAGAGCAGCATGTGAATCATCAGTTGAGAACTTTTCTTTGGTAATTTGAAACCTCGGTCGTTCTAAGTTAAGTAAAACAGTTCTTGTCAAAGTGGAAAAATCCTGACGAAGGATGGCACAACTTGTTCGATCCATGGTTGTAGATAAGAGTAATTTGAGAAGTCGATCGAGATGTTGAAACGGCTCTTTGGTGCATTCCATATTCTTAGCATCATTTGCGGACATTAAGAGTGACTTATTTGAGTTGTTCGATTAATCGATATTGAATCATTAAGTGCATGGCATTCGGATAAGCATTCTGTTTCACTATTACGTCTTTGTGTCATAGAGAGCAAGTACTTTGGTGATTAAAGGATCCGATGATGGTGACATTGTGTTATTATGAATTACTCCCCAAGTCTCTAGGGATTTAGAACCAACTCGCTACCAACTAAATAGCAATAATCCCAAGTCGCTAGAAGATACCGCACCAAGTCGCCAACACTTAATTCGCCACACCACTAAGTCGCTAGAGTTCCAAGTCGCTAGCCGATGTAAGTCGCTAAGTAGTAACTCGCTAAGACTCAAGTCGCTAGCAAAATTTTGGCGAGAATTGCTACTCAAGTCGCTAAAGATACAAGTCGCTAAAGAGCAACTCGCCATGGACCAAGTCGCTACCACCAAGTCGCTACCCGTAGTGGAGAGTCCACTACTTGTCTTGTAAATTGCTAGATCTAACTCGCTAGGTCTAAAACTGTAACTCGCTACAAATTTGTAAAGCAAGTCGCTACGAAGAAAGTAGTCCGTGAGCTAAGTCGCTAGCAAGAAAAACCATATAAACATCACTTTTCAATCTAAAAACAACCCAACCAAGATGATTCAAGCTTACCAAATGAAAACCTAAACACTTGTGATGATTCTAAACATAAAAGTACTAACAAAATCCAAACTTTAACCCGAGAAATCAACCAAATGATGCAAAAACCACTAAACTTTTTCAAACTCAAAAACCACCTAAAAACCACTAGAAATCCAAAGATGTGCAAGATATGATCTAACCATGGCTCTTGATACCAATTGTAGGATATTAGTTTTCACATACACATCATAACATTAACACAATGAGCACATAGATGGTTTTAGAGAGAGAAAGAGTGGGACATTCTAGTAAGAGAAACTTGTAGAATATTAGATTGCCAAAGAACATCCAACCCTCTACCTTACAAGGTAGAGGGTATTTATAGGTTACAAACTAAACGACCTCCTGACGGCCTGTGGATCAGGGATACAGTGGGTAAAGACCCGTCCTTCCTCCACGGTGTTGCACTAAACTATTCTTCGCTACTGACTAACTAAATAACTACATAAATACGTAACTAATGATAAGTCTACGAGCTAACTTATGCTAGATAATAGTTGGGGTGACCGACTCTTCAATACTGGAATTTTCTAACTCCTAACACACTAGGAGTTATGAGGGTGACAAGTCATAATAAATGATCCTAGTGATCAGGTTTTAGCTTGAGGTGATATTAAGAAAAATTCTCAAAAATTTCAAGAATTGAAAAACTAATTTTTGTCTTACCTTGAGATATACAAGACTAAAAGCAATTTCCTAAAATTGTTTAGCTTGCTTTCCTAAGTGTTTTGAGAGATGAGACTTATTTTGTGAGTGGTTGAAGCGGAAGTATGGTTAGTTTTAGATGTGATGATAGAATCAGACTAAGATCGTAAGTAAGCCTTTAGAGAGTCTAAGCCTTTCTCATCCTTGACGTGGACTTAGTTGGGTTCTAAAATCATATGCCAAGCTAATGTGATGTTATCTAGAAAGCAGTTTTGAAGTGCTGAATGCTGCATTGTTGATCTGATGTCACGGATCCCACGGTTCCTTCAAGAGAAGGATCCGGCTAGGCTAATCCTAGGGATCCGGCATCTGCAGATCAGAATCAACACAGAACCAAAAATGATGTGCAGATTTTGTACACTATTAAATCTATGAAACAAGGAATAAGAAACAAGCAAGTCATCATATAGCACCAAAAACAATATCCAAAATTCCATAAACCAACAATGCTAAAAAGAAAACATTCAAACATAAGATAACTAAAAATAAACACATTACTATTGTCTCTTTCGTCAATTCTTCCTCTTTCTTTTTGACGGCTTAGTGAGATTGTAAGCGAGGTTTTGAATCATGCCTCTTATTTGTTTGTATTTCGCGGTCTCGTTTGGAATGGTTGGAAGTTGTTCGTGGTATTCAAGAATGTCCAATTTAATGTTGGATACGGGTCGATGTCCTCCTTATCTTCTTCTTCTTCTTCTTCTCCGACCGAGGAGTCCGAGAGGCTTGGGTTTCTATCCATTGACCATGAACCGTTTAGATGGTTGTTTGGTAAGGGTACCATGACGTGATCGGAAGGTAATGGTCATCGTTTATAGGGATGGTTGCAATGCACTAACGTGCTTACAAAGTCGTGTTAGGAGCATACCATATGGGAGTACCATGTTGGAAGCTTTGAATACCCCATCCATTCTCCTTACCATGTAATAGGCAAGATTAAATGGCCTTTGGTGGATAAGACAATAGATCATTTGCACAAGGCATGCGTTTGGATGATCTTTGTTTCCAACTAGGCTAATGATGTTTCTCTAAGGATTTCTTCCCATTTTCTAAACATGGGATGCATTTCAAAAGTTCCATTTTAAAGGGATTACGGTGAATTAGCTTTTGTTACGATCGTAACGGATTGGTCGGTCCTAATCTTAAAAATAGTATCGCGAATGGTTTCGGGATTGTCGAGAGGAGTGTTGTAAAATGCTTAGGATCAAGTGCAAGGTTTTGAGCGTTAATTGCCCAATCTTGAGTACATACAAATTCCTTCACAAGGAATGCGAAGAATTTGAGCAAAAGTGTTGAGAGGAAGAGTAAAGTTTTGTGTGTTGATGATAAAGGCGATTGAGATGCTATTATCGATGTTTCTAATGATCCTAAAGCTTTTGTAAAACTCAAAAATGAAAACCGGACAAATTTGTTCATCAATGTCAAGAAGACAATCAAAGTTGATTGTCGAGAAAACTTGACGAGTGTCGGTATTTTCAAGGAAACATTCCTTGACTACACGACCTTCGTGAATAAGTTGTTTTGTGAGGCTTTTGAAAATTTTATGGTTAGTTTTGGTCAGACCCCTTTTACGATAGTAGTGAGTAAGATAGTGGACGGTGTCATGATGATCTTGTTGAGTAGCTTTGGGCATGGTTGGTCCTAGAAATACAAATTTTCCAATTAGGTAAAATTAGTTGGAAATGGGTTTATGGTTTATGATTTGTATTAACAATGTTGTGAACACAATGTGATTTAGTTAAAAAGCCCCTTTTCACGATTAATTAGAAAAACCCTAATTAAATTAATTTGATTAAAACTTAAGGAACCATAAACCCTAGAATGAAGATGATGAAAATTAGAACAAGTTAATGTAATTACTTACAATGGTGTTTTAGGAAGAAATACTTTGAGGTTATGAAAGCCAATGGGGATGGATGCATAAGCTTGGTCGTTTTGTGTTATGAGAATAGAGGAAAAGATCGGTGGTGATTTTGAAAGCGTATGGTGAGTTCATTCCACAGTTCCCCGGATCCTTTGTATTTGGGATCCGGCTAGTACAACTAGAGGATCCGCTATTAAGAACATAAAAAGGTTGTTTGACAATCTTTTGTAGTATGCTTCTGAAATAGCTTACAAAAAATAGTTCGGAGGTTTTAGATGACGATTGTTTTTGAATGACGGCTTTTGATGAATCTCATATCGAGGATGTGATGGCGTTAAAAAAATTATTCCTATGATGAGAAAGGTGGAAGAGTGACGAAAGAGACTTCTAACGCTCTTAGTGTTATAATAATCAAAGTAGTACTTGTGAAAATAAGTAGAACTCAAGTATCCTATCTAATGAAAAGTAGAACATACCTTTATGCTTCTTGATTTGGTATAAAACCAAAGATACTTCATGAGCTTTTAAAGTAATCCTTTGTACTTGATGTACTTAAGTTGTGATTACTTTAAGAATCCTTCCTTGAATGTTGACTTCATCTTTGAGTGAAGATTTTGGAGAATTCTAGCATGAAAATTACTCGAGAATGGAATATTGTTAGAATCATCTATCAGTGTCCAACAAAATGATTTAACAGAAAATATGATCCAAAAAAAATCCTTCTTTGTAGTTTTCAAACATACACGGATCGTATCAAGTCTTTAAAGTACAATATACTTTAAGGAACTTGGTTACGAAGCTCTGGTACCAATTGTGGAAAACTAGAAGGGGGGTTGAATAGTTTTACCAATTTAAAACTTCCTTTTAAATATTTAGATCGACTTATGTCAATCTATTTGGTTGTTTATGTTGGACGTTGATAGATATATATATAAACATATAATGAAAGATAAAGAGTAAGAAGCACATCACCACGACACAAGTTATTTATAGTGGTTCGGCTACAAGGACACCTTCCTTGCCCTACTCCACTCCCCGAGTCACCTACTCGAGAGTTCGTAAGCACTACACCAACTCCTTATGGCGGAGAAGCCTTCACAACGTCGCTTAACCTTTTTCCGGTACAAAGCTAAATACCGAGTTCTTTCACACCAAGGCGAACCACACCTAACACAACGTCGCCTACCCTTTATACGTTGCTAGGCTAACCACCGAGTTCTTTCACACCTTAGGAGAACTAATCCTATCACAACGTCGCCAACCCTTTATTAGGTACTAGGCTAAGCACCTAGTTCCATTATGGAGGAACTACTACCCTTCACGACACAACACCTATTATCAAGGAGATCTACTCCTTGTTACAACACCATCAAGGATATCACCATCCTTGTGAATAAATAAACACTTATATGTATAACGATGCACCTCATCGATTATACGACCTAAGCATTCTTCCCAAATGCTACTTGATTTGATTCTTCGGCATCCTTCACTAATGCCTTTGACATAACGCTTGGCATCCTTCACTAATGCCTTTGACACAACGCTTGGCATCCTTCACTAATACCTTCGTCTTGCCACCTTAAGCATTCTTCACTAATGCTTTGACGCGGATGATCGGCATCTTCACTAATGCTTTCATCTTGACACTTTCGGCATTCTTCACTAATGCCTTCAACCCAACATCTATGGAGAAAGGAAGAACTATCAACAAGAGAACCTTCGTTGGCTTGATGATGACGAAGCATGGCAACTCATGGACTTGAGCTTGCGTCTTCAAGATGTGGTGATCTTTCCTTTAATAGGAATCTACAAGATCACACAAAAACAAAAGAGAAAAGCTACATAGATCTCTTGGATCCGAGGTTAGAGGGTTAGAATACTTGGGGGAAGTATGTGTGTAAAGGGATCATTAGAAAGGAAGAAATGGCTCTCTATTTATAGAGGAAATTCACTACTGTTTCCCCGGATCCCACGGATCCCTTCCACTTGGGATCCGGCTAGCACAAAGCTAAGGATCCGTGGTCCGCTCCTCTTTGCCCATGGGTATTTTGGTTATGGGTCATGGGTCATGGGTCATGGGTTATGGGTTGATCCATGGTTTTCAATCTAGATACAATGTACCTTAAGGATACATTGAACTTGTGTAAGTGGTATATATAAAACCATGGGTTATGGGTCAAAACCATTTGCTAGTTTTTATCTATTTAGTATATACTTGCTTTTACCCATTTTGGTATATACTTGTTTTTACCCATTTTAGTGTACTTAATATAAGTATGTATTAACCCAATATGTAAACACTAGTTGTTGTACATATGTATCTAACTCATAGAGTTACTTAAACTTGTTAAGCCAATATGTAAACACTAGTTGTTGTACATGTGTATCTAAAATATAAAATCACTTTATCTTGTTATAGTGTTTTATGTGAAAGCGTAAGTGTGTTACAAAACTATTAGTTCAAACCATTTACGTATTTTATTTGTTTCGTTAATATGATTTTACTTTTGTTATCGACAAAACATTAGAAGATCGTAAAATATAAATAAACGTTTTTACGGCTTATTTGTATTAACATAAAGGATTACAGAAGCTGAAGCATATTGATATGAAAAGATTATATGATGCTGAGACAGAAGCTTATAAGAAGGATGTTGCAAGTATCAAAGATTATAAAGATGAAGCTACTTGGATGAAGTAGAAAGAAAGAAAAGTTTGAAAAGAAAAGGAAAAGCGAAGTTGAAGATATCGAGTTTTCAAAGAAAGAAAAAGTTGAGTTAAGATCTCAAACTAGGGATGAATTAAGAAATTATCTCGAATAGTAGATTTTGAATATTCCGAGAAGATGCTAACATGAAGATGAATGGATCTCGATTATTCCTTTTGAAGTTTTGGAATCTAAAGATGGAAGCTATCGATGTTTCATAGAGAAGATGAAAGTTTGAGTGTTCAATGACTATGGGATTTATTGCATATTATAGATAGAGTGGATCTATTCTATTTATATCATGTGGTGAAAGAGTATTTTGAACATCATCCATCGGAAGGAATTGGTTTAGTTTTACTTGGAGATCTTATAACCGCATGGGAAACCAAGAACAGAGCGATGATGAAATTTGGAAGAATCAAGAGCTGGAAATTGTTTCTTGGAGATTCTTTGAAGAATCCGGAGTTCATGTTCTAGAGCTGGAAAATGGCACAATGATTCACATGTTTGCAGATAGAAGATATCCTCTTACAGTTGATCATATGAGGAGGATGCTAGAGCATGGAATGGAAGTTGAAGAAGACAATGAAATTGCTTGTATGGTCATCAATTTGTTTATCAACTGGACTACTATTGCTGATGATAACGAATAACTGGTATGTGACTTAATTGAATAAATTATTTTTGATAAATTAGTACTTTATTCAAAGTACTGCTGATCAAACAGTACTTTAATCAAAGTACTACTTGCAGTTTTTAACCAGTTAAGTGATTTTAGAAGAAAACTTTTGTTAAGTAACAAATATTTTGAAACAAAGGTTGAATAAATGGTTTTGAGATGATAATATCAATAGGTTATCAATCCACCATGGTTACAAAAGGATTGACTAATCCATGAGCAAACGACTATGGTAAAGATATATCAAATCCGTTTTAGTTGACAACACGCTAATAACTTGGATGGTAATCAACTCACCATATCGATAATGTGAAGAGTTGTCTAGCCCACAAGAAAATGGCTTGTGGTAAAGGCGTGGAAAAACCATTATATGGTAATTAGTTCACCATGATGAAAGAACTAACTAGTCCGGAAGGGTACAACTTTTGGTAAAGACAAAACAAATCATTGATAGGCGATGATTTGCTAAAAATCATATGGTTATCGATGTACCATGGTCTTACACACCAAAACATTTGGCTACTCGAGTTAATGGCTTTGGTAAAGAGATCTAAATCCATTAAATTTTCAATGATTCACCTCTCACAGGAGTTAACACACGGAAGTGATGAGAATAGTTTGCAACTTAACTTTGAATTAATGTACAAATTGTCATATGTTCTTTGTGTTGTTGAAAAGATGGAGCTTGTTGGATGATCTTTGTAAAAGAATAATTCTAGAGATACTTTGACTATGCATGAAACTACAAAGATACAATCCAAAGACAAAGACACAATCATCCTTAAAGATGAAGTCGATAAAGATAAATTTACAAATGAACTTGAAGTCAAACAAGTAGAATTCAAGTTAGGGGATGATTGTTGGGATATGAAAGTCTTGAGCAGTTAAAGTCTTGAAGATTAATCAAAAATCTTGCTAAATGATAAAGTCAAAATCTTGCATCTGAAGTCAAAATCGCAAGATCAAAGAACTGTTTATAGAAAGTCTTGTAATTCTAGAATATTCTATGTTAGATTACTTGACGTACAAGGATACAAATTGTAAACCGACTAGGGTATCCTTGAGCCTATAAAGGACCCCTAGATTGGCATAAGACGACGTGATTTTATTAGAGTTTTAGAGATAAGTTCGATATTATTAGAGTTGTTAAAGATCGCATAATAAGCAGAGTTAGAGTTATTAATAAAATCGTTCAAAGTTAAAGTTATTCTTCTTAGCTTTGTTAAGTAAATTCCGCATACTTAATAGAGTTTGCTCAGTGTTTCTCTGTTAATAACCTAGGATTTATCCGAGGTTATTAAACCTTAACAAGCTATTTAAGTTAGTTTGGTTAGAGTACATCGATCCAACAATAAATGTGTTTGCAATGCATTTAGCATAGCTAAATGCAAAACCAACATCGTGATACTGTAGTCTTCTACACTTGAGATTCATGACTGCCCAAATGAATATAAATATCTTCACTTTTTATTTTATTTTATTTTATATGCAATAGATCATGTGAATACAAATTAGTTAATGAATTCGTGACTCTACCATTGCTAAATGAAACTTCAATTATGTTGAATATTAAAAGTGTGCTAATTATTAGACTAAAATAATTAACTTGAAGATGGTACTCTCGGTTAATGAAAATTGTAAGTAATTGTTTTGACTTGGATAGTGCTACGTTTCGGATATGTATGATTGGGATTGTGATTTGAATTGCTTACGGATTGTGAATTAGTTATTGGACATTTGTGGATTAATGATTATTGGATAAAAACTTATTGGATCTGCGAATCGAATCATTCGGACAAATCATTGGACTTGTAATAGATTTAAGTTGGACTTAACATTTTATTAAATAAATTGTGTGTTGGAATCGCTCCTAACTCGTAAATAAAACGACATTGACGGGATTACAATTTCTATCCTTGTTAGCTAAAACACATGGGCTTGTTATGTCATATAGCCATAGTTGTAAGTGTTTAGCTATATATACCCCTCCATACTTCCATGGAGGGGTGAGTCTCATTTGTGTAACCTTCATCTTTCATAAATAAAACACATAGTTTCTCCCTTCTCCTCATACTTTCTCTCACTAACATAATGAAGATGTTCTTCCATCTTCCCCGACCTCCCGAATCACCATATCACCCATACATACGATCCTAACATTGGTATCAAGAGCAAGGTCGGTTTGTTATCATTGGTTGATATTGGTGATGTTTTTCTTGTCAAAATCTTGTTTTGAAATCTGTTTGTTAACAAAGTTGTCAACTTTTTACATACTTTTTATGGTTAACAGATTTTTTACAAGTTTTTTTTATGTATCATTTTGGTTAAAAAGTCTTGTGATATTCTGTCCAAACAGTACTAAGGACTTTTTTTTGTCACCATTTCTGTGAAAATATTGTTAAACAGGTCAGTTTTTGATTAGTCAAACGTGGTCAAGAGTCTATCAAGTGCTATTTTTTAGTCTTGTTTCTGGATATCTTGAAGATGGTCGGAATCCATGGTCGGAAAAAGGTCGTATGAAAAAGTCAACACGGGTCAAAACCCTAGTTTTACGTCTAAGGAGCCTCTTCAGTGATATTTACGCATAACTGTGAAGTTATGCGTAAGGACCGTTACTCGTAAGGTATTACGCGTAAGGCTTACGCCTAAAGCCTTGCTTAAGTGTAACCTTGTTTACGCCTAAGAAACCTACGCGTAAGGTCTTATGCGTAACAATTTCTACGCCTAAACCTTCATAGGTTACGCATAAGGTTCTGTACCTACGCGTAAGATCTTTTCGCCTAAAGGTTTTGTTTACGCATAAGATAAGAAATGGAGATGAAGCAGAAGACTGTTTGACTGTGACCTCATCAAAATACAATCAACATCCAAACCTCAGATTTTTTCAACCTTCATTGGTCCTTGACTGGTAAAACTATTGAAAAGATAAAGAAGAATAGTCACCCATAAACTATCTAAAACCCATCACCATTCATCACAATCCTACACGAATCATATATAAACATCAATTGATCTCAGTGTTGTTTTGATTATTCGAATCTCTTATAAGATTTTTAAAGACCCTTGCGAATCAAAACACCAACACATCATAGATCTAAAACTTGAATCGTTTCAATAATTAAACATTAATAGATCTCAGATTTATCCTCTTTTGGTATATCAAAAATGCATCAATATCAAAAACCAAAAGAGATAATATCATCATTGTTTGTTATGAAGACTGAGCTTCCTTGTTCTTTAAACATTCGAACAAATAAAAGGGTCAAACAAAGACTAAAAAGTCTCCATTTGCCCTTCATTCGGGTAATGAAAAACATATTTAACACATCAAACGTGAACCTACCCGCTACCCTCCAAAGGATCTTGAAGCCCTAAAGACGCGTTCTTGATTAGATTGGTACTGAAACTGGAACAATATAGGTTCGATTGTGTTTGGGTTCATAATATTCGTTTACTACGATTGATGTGTGATATAGTTATGATAGATGATTGATATGAGATGATGAAACTGAGATTGAGAGTAGATAGGTTGGTAGCGATGTGTTTGGGGAAGGAGAGACAGTTGGTAGGCGCATATTTCAGTATGTGTATTTTAGGGTTATGTACTAAATTAGGTTATGAGGAATAAAAAGTCATTATAACGTTTTATTGATAACCGGTTTGGTGGATTTGGTGGACTTGGGCTGATGGATCTCGTTGGCGGGCTGTCTATCTCTATCATATGCTTCAATTCGTGGGCTTCTCACTTGGATTAGGGGCTGTGATGGACTGCTATCAAACGCACGTGATGGGGTATTTGATATTGATCAAATATAAATGATATCCGAATTATTTTGTGGCTATACATTGTTTTTTTGGATAACATTTGATTTTAAGAGTGGTATTTTTGGTTTGACAAAATTTTCACGGGGATACATAATTTTTGACAAGATCGGGATACCATTATCAAAGTTCATTTAAACCGTTAATGAAGGCTAGTTTTGGGCGTTTAACCGCAAGATGTGATTACGGCGAGAATTCACTATTATTTATTTGAGGTTAAAGTGGGATATCACGGGCGCGTGTACTTAGTATCTTGAAGATATCGGGGTTGGTTGGATGCATGATTCTTCGAGATCCTTGTTCGAGTTTTAACTGGTACGAATGACAAAGACTTAAGTTATCTAGTTGAACTGATTTAAGGAGTTACGTTGTTGTGCTCACGACTTATAACTATCACTTTTAAGGAGTTCGTTGTTGTGCTCAAGTGTCACACTTAGGTGTGGATAATTTGAGAAACTATAAGTTTACCTTTTTCGATCGGGATTCGAAAAAGGTTTCTTCGTCGACAATAGTGCAAGTTTAAGTCACAAGTTCGGGTTATTTTACTTGATCTCAATTTCGTCATATTGGGTTTCTCCATCGAGTCACTACAAAAGCCGTCGAATAATAATGGGGTTGATAAAGAGTTAGGCGAGAAGAGTATACACGAGTAGAGAAGTCTTATCGACAATTGATTCTCACATGATATTTATGGTACTTCACAATTGTTAGACTACTTGGACATACATGGTTTCGATGTCTCTAATTCATCATCAACATACGTGGTGTATGATTCTGATTCATTGAAAACATCGGGGGAAGAGAGTATAGGTGGTGTTTGCTTCCTTTGATGTTTTTGTATTTTTTTGCGAAAACCCTCTCCTTTCATGAATTTCTTCAATCAGGGGGAAGAAATGAGACGATCTGTGGTTCAAACGTCTCACTTTTGTGTTATTGTCTCACTTTCATAGAGTTATCGTGTGTGAATTTACCTAAATAAGATGTTATGATGCCTCACACACGGTCATTTTATCTAGTAACTGCATATTCATAAGTGATTATTATTCCGATAGACAGCAACATTCAAGGGGAAGTCGTTTCATCTCGTCTTTCGCGGATTGTTTGGTGTGATGCATCTACATATGTGATAAGATCTTGTTGATTTCTTACATGTTACCCCGGACGGATTTTCCATAACAAGTCAGTTACCTTGTGTGGTTTCTTGCTCATCTACAAATTCATTGCGTCTTGAAAACTTCAAAGTTAGAGGAAATGTTCACTACATCAAAGTTTGAATCGCTAAATACGGTTGTCGGTTTGGGGAAGCTAATTGAAACTTCGCCAAAAAGGAGTGTACGGAGAAGTCGCTAAAGACATGCGGCATGAATTGGGGAAGTTAATCCAATTTATGCATATTACATCATTTGACTACAATTGAAGAAAGCAGTTCTCAAGTCAAGGTACCGAGAAGAAGACAAAGAGCGTAAACTTTCATCATCCTCAAGACTTGAAGAGCTTATGAAGACCTTTCTTTATTTGTTTTCTATATTTGTAGTAAATGTTGTAAGTAATCCCTTATGTCGTCCCATTGGGGGAAGATTGTTGGAATCGCTCCTAACTCGTAAATGGAACGACATTGATGGGATTACAATTTCTATCCTTGTTAGCTAAAACACATGGGCTTGTTATGTCATATAGCCATAGCTGTAAGTGTTTAGCTATATATACCCCTCCATACTTCCATGGAGGGGTGAGTCTCATTTGTGTATCTTTCATAAATAAAACACATAGTTTCTCCCTTCTCCTCATACTTTCTCTCACTAACATAATGAAGATGTTCTTCCATCTTCCCCGACCTCCCGAATCACCATATCACCCATACATACGATCCTAACATTGTGGACTGATGACGGGCCATCAAACCCGATAATTAGTAAACGCCTTCAACTCATTAAATTATCTAACCAAATTAATTATTATCGAAATGTATTTTAATCAACTAATAATATCAAAGTTTTATCTATATACTTATTATCGTCAAAGAAACTAAAATTTTTGTGTGCAAACCCGATAATAAAAATGAAAAGTATAGTTTTATTCTATATAAAATCTCTATTTAATTAATTTATATGCTAGAACTTGTGTTTCGTACAAAACTGTAACAACTCGCAATTTCAAGTCATTTCTCAAGTTTCACCATTTCCACATTTATCGTAAACTAGGTTTACGTGTTCCAAATTCGCGTAACCTTAATGGTTTAGCGGCGAATTCATGATCATATCATCACGAACATTTCATATGGACTAAGTTTAGTCTACATTTCATTAGCATCATTTGCATCATATTAGTTCATTCATGACATTTCATTTCACCTTAACCGCGTAAATTTTATATTAAATAAACGTTATCGCGTGAGTTATTATTTTGAATATTTAATCCGCTACTTCCAAAAATGATCCCGATATATTTTTATACTTATGTTTAGTTTATAAAAACTATATTTTGAGTTTACCTAGTGTTTTAAATTTATTTTGTATATAAATCGTTGAATTTATATTATTACGACGTTTTTCTTAAAAACTACTCGATAATTATTTTATCACTCAAATTTTACAAGAAATGTATTTTACAATTTTATAACTACAATATACTTTACTTTGATCCCTAAAAACTTATTTTAATCCATATGACTTTAACTTCACATCTATGTACAAGTTACATTTTCCTACATTTATAACATTTACTTACACAATATTTAAAAAAAAGGTATATACATTATATATAAAAAAAAAATATCCTCAAATCCCTCCCCCCCTTGGCCGACCAAGGGGGAGGGTGGCATTAATTATGGTATGCTTTTTTTTTCTTGATTGTTTAGAAGTTACACTACTAAAAGTCTTATACTTCATTCACTCATACATGTATCTCATTATTCAAGTTAGTAAAAATCTTTTTCTTCTCTCTATGTTTCCTCCTTAAACCGGCCATTCAAGAGGTTCCAAGGGATCATCATTTTTTTTTTCTCAAGCACAAGTATTACAATCTAGAATCACACTCTTTATAAGGTTTTGAAATAAAAACCTAGAGTGTTTAGGCTAAAACCTTGTTCCTTGCACCTCATCATATTAACTTGTAAGCATATCATTTATATTTTTCATATCTCCTTTTCATTTCATAAGTATCTCTTCATTTTTGGAGCAAGCATGCATGATTTGTGTTGTTTATACCATTTTTACATGATTTTTAGAAATATATATATATAAGGTCATCCTATAATTATCCCTTGGTATACTATGGTCTTGATGATGTTTAGGAACCCATGACACCCTAAGAAGGTGTATGGTAGGATTAGATTAGCTTTGGAGTTGATTTGAAGGGATTAGAATAGGTTTGATGCGAGAAAAACTATTTTCGATAAGTATAAAAAGTGTTCTGTCCTTGTTTTGATTTTCTGGAAAATCCGACGGTAGGCACGAATTTTGGCCTTGATATTTAGAAAATATACTTTAAAAGCGAATCCGTGGCGCTTGAGCGGATAAAACGGAGTTATAACGAAGAAGTTATGAATTTTAAAGTTTGACGAAATATATAGTTTTCGAAATTTCAGCATACTATTTTTACTCTATTCGGTCAAAAGCGAGTCCTAAGCTTCACAAATTATTTCGCTTATCAAAATATATTAGTATACTTCGATACGAAGCTAAGGACGTATTATCGTGAAAGCGGATTTGAAACGACTAAGATATGCACGTTTCATAAAATTGCCGTAACTATTATTTTCAGAAAAACTATATTATTTTACAAGACAAGTGTTACGGTAACTAAAACGACCATGTTGACGGCTGTTTTTATCAATGATGTGGAACTTTTTGGAACGAAATGTCTTCTAATAAAATCAAGATCACCGAGCATATTTTTCAAAACGACCAACCGTTTGTATAGCGGAGTTGTAATAAATTAATTACGGTTGCTTAAACTTTGCCGAAACTCATTTTTAAACAACATATTAGACAAAATCACCATCTTTAACCCTCATTATCTTTATGTTCGAGACCTCGATGACGAAAACTCATGAACTGAAACTTTTAGATTTCGATACAAACTTTCCAAAACCGTCGAGTTCGTTTCCTAACGTGCGACGTACACCATTTTACGACTAGTTTTTCGAAGCCATTTTTGTCAATTTCATGAAATTTCCGACGACTTTATTTTACGACGAAAAGTGATAATTTCACTATAAATCATTACGAAACTATTGTAGGATGACATTTTGACGTAAAAACTTGTAAAGTGATTTAAGAATGGTCAAGACGTCAAAAGAGTATTTTCGACGATAAGTATTATTTTCAAAACTCACAAATGGTATAAATAACATACGGAAATGCATGCATAACATAACATCATAACTCATTACATATCATATCATTCGTAATAGGTCCGGTTAAAGTTTCCCGCAATACCTCAGTGTACTCACTCTTGTCATCACACCAGTTTATCAAGTGAGTTTTCATAGCCCCGATTTATTCAAGTTTTACTTATTTCAAATCTACGGGGGAGAATACATTGCACAACATTTTTATTACGATACCAAGTATGTTGAATTCATTTACATTGCTTGAGTTACACGTTGCCAGTTAAAAGTCCCCACTTCATATGCATGAGCCGTTAATTTCCTAGAAGCGTGTGTGAGTGGATAGATCTATCGAGGGTGACGCCTCCATCCGGGTTGGTGAATCCCAACTAGTCATACGGATGCATTTCATTCATAAACATTATTAGAGTTGTTTGGCAAGACACTGTTGGGGCATACATCGATCGGAGCTTCGGTATCATGCGCTTAAGCAATTGTAACATTTTATGTGACATGATTGTCATACCAAGTAACATTTTTACGTGGCGTGATTGTCATGCCTGATCTATACTTGCGTAGTCGTATAAAACATTTACATAAACCTATGATTTCTCACCAACATTATTGTTGACCGTTTTAGCAATGTATTTTCAGGAAACTAAGGCATTATCATCATGGCATGGTTAAGGAACCACCTTTTGAGTCGCGGCGTCGACTTACATCATTGTACATTATGGCACTTTCTTTCGAAACCATCGTTTGGACTTGTATTATATTTATATTTCCGTAAACTTTGTAAACTTTTGGGACCTATGTTGTAACTACGATTATTTTATTAAATCAAGCGATGTATTTTCCAAACGACACTTTAGGTCGTTCAATATAACTGTGATTGTGATGCTATGACGGTCAATCCCGTGAATTCCATTCATTGCAAAATGTAATTTGGGGTGTGATGATTGGCATCGAGCTTGATTATAGAGAACTAGGTTGCATCATTGACCCTAGACTATAACTACATCATCATAGCATCTCATCATTTCATCACAAGTGCACGTTCACTTTGCATGCGATTTATACGTACATTTTTTTTCGAGTTATTTACTTTCATTTCATATCGATTGTCACATGGATGCCTTTAAATGCCCATTCCATTATTCTTTCTTCATACTCTAATGTAGAGGATGCTTTGTTATTCCCCATCAAAATTTCAACATCAATTGACTCGTCACCGATAACGTCGAACGCCGAGATAAACCTTTAAGTACGGCAAAGTCACTCTCACTCCTTTGTTTCATCACTAACATGTCGAGTTACACTTTATTCACACATTAAGTCACTAAACCACCATACATTTGAAGCACTTACAACATCTCATAACCCATCTTTTGGGAAACCGTCGATTATTTTGAAAGATAACCTCAAACTCATCATTCTTATCACATTTCTTTGGAGCGTTTATTATTAACATCGGATTTTGCTACGTCTCACATTTCCTCTTGTTTTGAAGAAGATATGGCACCGAAGAAAGCCACACCTAAAATGACTCAAGCGGCTATTCAAAAGTTGGTAAGGGATAGTGTAGCGAGGCATTAAGGATTGAAAGGAAGCGGTGGGCTGCTGCTGCTTGCCGAGGCCATTGTTCTTCTTGAAGCCATAAGGCTTCTTCTTTGCATCGGAAATGCGGGAGGATCCGGAGTTAAGAGCTGTTCTTACAAGGATTTCAAAAGTGGAGATCCCACCAAGTTTAAAGGGATGAAGGAGCCTTTGCCATGGTGCGATGGTTCGAGAAATTGAGTCTGTGTTTTCTTTGTGTAATTGCCGGATGATAGTAAGGTCAAGTTTGCTACAAGTACACTACTCGATGGAGCATTGTCGTGGTGGAACTCATATGCTCAACCGATGGGAATGGAGAATGCTTTCAAGCTTACTTGGGAGCAATTCAAGGGTTTGGTAACTAAGAAATTTTGTCCTCGTGCGGAGTGAAAAAGTTGGAGACGAATTCTATGAACTAGTAACAACTGGGTATGATATTGACACTTACATTCGGAGATTCCAAGAATTGGCGCGTTATGCCCGTCTATGGTTTGGATAACGAGAAGTTACTAGAGGCTTTTATCGGGGGACTTCCCGAGGTTATTCAAGGAGATGTGACTTCGTTTGATCCACAAACAATCGAGGAAGCTATTAGGGTGACTCAAAAGCTCATGGCCCAGGTAGTAAAGAGAGGTAAGTACACCAACACCAACCAAAACAACAACAACCCCAACAACCGCACCAACTACAACAATAACCAAAACAACAACAACGATGATAACCAAATCAACAATAACAAAAGAAAATGGGAAAATGACCAAGGAGGTTATAACAACAACAACCAAAACCACAACATTAACCATCATCAACAACAAAATAGAAGGCAAGAAGCGGGAATGGTTTATGTTGCTGCACCTAGAGAAGGTAGAGGTTATGCTGGAACACACCCATTATGTAATCAATGTAATTTCCATCACTCGGGTCCTTGCCCTGCCAAGTGCTACAAATGCCAAAAACTGGAACATCTAGCCAGGGATTGTAAAGGTAAAGCCATAGTCACGTGCTTCGGATGTGGGGAGCAAGGACACTATAGGAATCAATGTCCTCAAAACCAAGGTCAACAAGTTGAAGGTGCTCATGGGAATGCATACATGTTAGGAGGAGGAGAAGCTTGTCATGGTCACAACAACGCGGAAGACTGAAGAAGTTTGGAAATTAGCAGTCTTAATTTTCCTTATGTACTATGTTGTACAAAGTTATGTTTTCCATCGTATCCGAATCTTTATAACTTAAGATGTACTACTTTTGCTAAACCACTCATTGTAAAATATTCTCATCTATCGTACTTATTTTCTTTCCGATTTGTTATTACTTACGAGAATTTTACTTCTTTTTACTTCATCGACCATTTTAACGACACGGTTTAAATCCTTGTAAGCATCGAGAGTTATAACAACTAAACCGAACGTCACATCATCGTTCCTTAATTATACATAGCCTAGCTAACTATGTCTAATTCTGGAGGGATCATGTTATGTTGGGAGCAGTTAATTATAAATCTTAGTGCAAGCAATATCTTCACATAATTCAAAGTCAAAGTGTTACTTATGATAGATTCATCCGATATTTTCTTTACTACGATGTTTTATGCGCTCTCAATCATCGATAACCGTAACGACACTTCTCCATGTCTTTTCTCCTCGTTATTCATCACAAACTCAAACATTCGATAGACTAACACGAACTGAATTCAGGGACTGAATTCCTTTTTGGATGGGCGAATGTGACAACTCGCAATTTCAAGTCATTTCTCAAGTTTCACCATTTCCACATTTATCGTAAACTAGGTTTACGTGTTCCAAATTCGCGTAACCTTAATGGTTTAGCGGCGAATTCATGATCATATCATCACGAACATTTCATATGGACTAAGTTTAGTCTACATTTCATTAGCATCATTTGCATCATATTAGTTCATTCATGACATTTCATTTCACCTTAACCGCGTAAATTTTATATTAAATAAACGTTATCGCGTGAGTTATTATTTTGAATATTTAATCCGCAACTTCCAAAAATGATCCCGATATATTTTTATACTTATGTTTAGTTTATAAAAACTATATTTTGAGTTTACCTAGTGTTTTAAATTTATTTTGTATATAAATCGTTGAATTTATATTATTACGACGTTTTTCTTAAAAACTACTCGATAATTATTTTATCACTCAAATTTTACAAGAAATGTATTTTTACAATTTTTATAACTACAATATACTTTACTTTGATCCCCTAAAAACTTATTTTAATCCATATGACTTTAACTTCACATCTATGTACAAGTTACATTTTCCTACATTTATAACATTTACTTACACAATATTTATAAAAAAAATGTATATACATTATATATAAAAAAAAAAAAAAAAAAAAAAAAAAAAACAAAATATCCTCAAATCCCTCCCCCCCTTGGCCGACCAAGGGGGAGGGTGGCATTAATTATGGTATGGTTTTTTTTCTTGATTGTTTAGAAGTTACACTACTAAAAGTCTTATACTTCATTCACTCATACATGTATCTCATTATTCAAGTTAGTAAAAATCTTTTTCTTCTCTCTATGTTTCCTCCTTAAACCGGCCATTCAAGAGGTTCCAAGGGATCATCATTTTTTTTTTCTCAAGCACAAGTATTACAATCTAGAATCACACTCTTTATAAGGTTTTGAAATAAAAACCTAGAGTGTTTAGGCTAAACCTTGTTCCTTGCACCTCATCATATTAACTTGTAAGCATATCATTTATATTTTTCATATCTCCTTTTCATTTCATAAGTATCTCTTCATTTTGGAGCAAGCATGCATGATTTGTGTTGTTTATACCATTTTACATGATTTTAGAAATATATATATATAAGGTCATCCTATAATTATCCCCTTGGTATACTATGGTCTTGATGATGTTTAGGAACCCATGACACCCTAAGAAGGTGTATGGTAGGATTAGATTAGCTTTGGAGTTGATTTGAAGGGATTAGAATAGGTTTGGTACGAGAAAAACTATTTTCGATAAGTATAAAAGTGTTCGTCCTTGTTTTGATTTTACGGAAAATCCGACGGTAGGGACGAATTTTTGGCCTTGATATTTAGAAAATATACTTTAAAAGCGAATCCGTGGCCCTTTGAGCGGATAAAAGCGGAGTTATAACGAAGAAGTTATGAATTTTTAAAGTTTGACGACGAAATATATAGTTTTCGAAATTTCAGCATACTATTTTACTCTATTCGGGTCAAAACGAGTCCTAAGCTTCACAAATTATTTCGCTTATCAAAAATATATTAGTATACTTGATACGAAGCTAAGGACGTATTATCGTGAAAGCGGATTTGAAACGACTAAGATATGCACGTTTTCATAAAATTGCCGTAACTATTATTTTCGGAAAAACTATATTATTTTACAAGACAAGTGTTACGGTAACTAAAACGACCATGTTGACATTGTTTTATCAATGATGTGGAACTTTTGGAGCGAAATGTCTTCTAATAAAATCAAGATCACCGAGCATATTTTTCAAAACGACCAACCGTTTGTATAGCGGAGTTGTAATAAATTAATTACGGTTGCTTAAACTTTGCGAAACTCATTTTTAAACAACATATTAGACAAAATCACCATCTTTAACCCTCATTATCTTTATGTTCGAGACCTCGATGACGAAAACTCATGAACTGAAACTTTTAGATTTCGATACAAACTTTCCAAAACCGTCGAGTTCGTTTCTAACGTGCGGCGTACACCATTTTACGACTAGTTTTTGAAGCCATTTTGTCAATTTCATGAAATTTCCGACGACTTTATTTTCTGACGAAAGTGATAATTTCACTATAAATCATTCTGAAACTATTGTAGGATGACATTTTGACGTAAAACTTGTAAAGTGATTTAAGAATGGTCAAGACGTCAAAAGAGTATTTTCGACGATAAGTATTATTTTCAAAACTCACAAATGGTATAAATAACATACTAAATGCATGCATAACATAACATCATAACTCATTACATATCATATCATTCGTAATAGGTCCGGTTAAAGTTTCCGCAATACCTCGGTGTACTCACTCTTGTCATCACACCAGTTTATCAAGTGAGTTTTCATAGCCCGATTTATTCAAGTTTTACTTATTTCAAATCTACGGGAGAATACATTGCACAACATTTTATTACGATACCAAGTATGTTGAATTCATTTACATTGCTTGAGTTACCGTTGCCGATTAAAGTCCCCACTTCATATGCATGAGCCGTTAATTTCCTAGAAGCGTGTGTGGTGGATAGATCTATCGAGGTGACGCCTCCATCCGGGTTGGTGAATCCCAACTAGTCATACGGATGCATTTCATTCATAAACATTATTAGAGTTGTTTGGCAAGACACTCTGTTGGGGCATACATCGATCGGAGCTTGGTATCATGCGCTTAAGCAATTGTAACATTTTATGTGACATGATTGTCATACCAAGAACATTTTTACGTGGCGTGATTGTCATGCACGATCTATACTTGCGTAGTCGTATAAAACATTTACATAAACCTATGATTTCTCACCAACATTATTGTTGACCGTTTAGCAATGTATTTTCGAAACTAAGGCATTATCATCATGGCATGGTTAAGGAACCACCTTTTGAGTCGCAAGCGTCGACTTACATCATTGTACATTATGGCACTTTCTTTCGAAACCATCGTTTGGACTTGTATTATATTTATATTTCCGTAAACTTTGTAAACTTTTGGGACCTATGTTGTAACTCTAATTATTTTATTAAATCAAACGATGTATTTTCCAAATGACACTTTAGGTCGTTCAATATAAGCGTGATTGTGATGCTATGACGATCAATCCCGTGAATTCCATTCATTGCCAAAAGCAGTAATTTGGGGTGTGACAAAAACATTTAATTCTAACATTTTATTTAGGGTTACCGGATAAATGCCTAGAACACTACTGGGTACTTACTTATTGCTTATTTGCTAATTGATCCCCACTTGTTTAATTTCTTCTATATATTTTATTGCTTCGACGTGTGTTCTTGAGTCTTGGTCAATATTTATTGACTATTCCTTATAATGTATTGGGATATACATTATGCCTTGGTGTGAGTTACTTTTTGAGTCCTTGTTTTCTTACCACCACACGAAAAAATAATAATAAACTTTTTGAGATATGATATTATACTTTTAAACAAACATTGATACGAGTATTCCACGAAAACTAAAATACTTAGCTTTTAAAAACTCATCTACTTTACGATGACGCATTCTGAGATAAACCATATACTATTAGGTTGTGCCAATGACGTACCATTGTCTCGGTACCCTTGTATCGTTGTGCGTTTCTACCTTGTGATACTACTGTGTTACATTTCTCGATGCCAGTCGTGTTAGTTGTGATTTTTATATTTCTTCGGACTAAGGTGAGTTTCACAGCCTCATTTTACTATTTTACTCTTTTTGGGGTGAAAAGCATGCTATGATTACTTAAAACTAAATTGGTTGTGCATTCATGAAATTATGGATTCTTGGGCGATTCAATCTTGAGCTATGCTCGCTATATCTGTCTGTTGGTATGTATGCTTATGTTTGGCGCCTATATATGTACATTGTAAAGTCCCCTGTTACACACTACTTATTAACTCCTCCCACCTGTGACGGGATGAGCCGTTGATATCTATGGATAACGCTATTTAGAGGCGAGCCAATCCTCACTCTACTAACCGAGTGCATAGAATCACCTTCTCATGCTAGGTTAGAGCATGTTGCACGTAGGGGCAATGTATTGGTGAATCGGCTTAAGTAGTGGAACCCTTATGCCATGAGCTACCGCATCTGAGAATGGACCCTTTGAAATTTTGACAACCAATTGATTTTCTGTTTTGGAAACTACTTGAGTATTTAAAACCTATGAACCGACCAACATTTGTGTTGACATTTTAGCATGTATTTTCGGGATGGCGTTAGCTAAACTTTGGGCGCTTGGGCGTTGGCATGGCATGATCATGAAGATTCGATGTAAATTTGGGGACCACTTTATTTCTTTTATGGGCTTACATTCTATAATATATATTTTGAAAAATGTAAACATAAATCTTTATGAAATACAATTTCTCAAGTTAAACTGTTGTTCTATACATTGTGTTGTGGTACCAATCGAGTAATACCCCGGTAACACTTACTTCCGCTGCAGACTATCATTTTTGGGGTGCTACACCATGTTACAACAAAACGTCTTACCTTGCCCACTACTATTTTGGTTGGAAATATATGAGCACTTGGCTGGCAAGCTTTTCTATCCCAATATAATCGCCTTATTTCTTCTCTTTGGTTTGGATTATAATAAAAAATTCGAGGTCTATCAGCGGGATTCGATGGAAGAGTGCCTAAAGCAATTGTAATCGGTACCGAAGCCCAAGGAATATCAGTTGTGGATGTAGTTTGAGGTCCTTGTGAAGAATCAGTCGTGGCATTTTCTCTTGTAGTATCATTATCGTTATCGGGCGAAAGCTTTCTTTTTAGATAACTCCTAATTTTAGCCTACAATAAACACACTACAAATTTTAGCCCACAATTTCATATCACTATTACATGATTATTAATCATAACAATTGGTGAAGAATATAAATTATATACACAGTAAAAAAAAAAAAAAATTACTTCAATTCCATAAACGCTTTTAACCAGTGCAAGAAAGACCAAATAATGACTTCTAATTTCCCAAATGTTAGACTATTAATTTCAAACAACCAATCAAAACAGGCAATACATAAAAAGATATAATAAAACAAATGAAAGATATATGTTATGACTTCGAGTTACGAACCTGTTTCATATTTGTGGTGATTTTTTCGGTTCAATTTTGGATTTTGCAAATTTTTAGTATTATGAATAAACTTGTTTAATTAATAAACCTTTTCATCTTTGGGCTTGTGCTTTAATTTATCAAACTTGTTTCATCTTTGGGTTTTTGTCATATTAGTGCTTTTATAAAATTTTATATTTATTTTTTAATTGTAAATATACTAACTAAATAATACTAGAGACACATTTTGATGCACCGAGTGTATTTAAGATACATTTAAAAAAAATCTATAATTTTTAAAAAAATTAACCTGTATCGAAAAATTCTTTAAACCAAACATTAATTAATTACAATATTAAAACAAAAAAGTGAAACGTAATGATCAAAAAAGTTTCTCCTGGTGGACCACAAAATTTACCACTTTTCCCTTTAAAACAAAATTTTGAATTAAAAAATTAATTTTCCATGAATTGTTTTCTGGAAAAGAAACTTTACATAAAGTTGAAAACATACTTTTTTGATTTTCTTTATAACTTTTTTTCCTTAAAAGTCAAATTAAAATCTTTCAAAAAGAAACAAAGAAAAAAACAAAAATAGTATTTTATTTGCAAAAAATCCAACTAATTTGATGACCCCATATAAACCATTTAATGCTTCTGAAAAAAATAAATAAAAGAATGAGACCACTTAAAAAACATATAATTATCTTAAATTCCTCAAAATCTATGCATTCTGCAAATCATTTCTTTGTCTTTATGTTCTGTTTTCATTTGTTTATTAGTAGTAAATTTGTGTCTTTATTCACTATAGAAGCTTCAGGGAATAAAACAGAGTGAAAAGACTAATTGACCCCATTTGCAGATCTTGTTTTCTTCATGTTTATGTAAGTTTTCTCAGTTTTCAATGATCTGGGTCTGTTTATTTTGATGAATTATTGCATATGTAAATTGGGTTTTGTTTTTATGCTTGTTTTGATCTGGGAGTGTATGGTGTAAGTAGACTGTTGACTTAGTCAATGATGTAGATTAAAGCTTAAGCCAATGTAGCTAAACTTATAAGCTTTTTTATTTCGTTTGTTATCATGATTTGTTTGGCTTTTTATATGTGATTAAGAGCTAAACTTGGTAAGTTAGTTATCTAGTTATGGCTGTGATATTTGGTGTTTCTAGTGTATCCTTATAGTGTTGCATAGTGGAATAAGAGTTTGTTTTGTGCTTTGATAAGTGTGACTTGGAATAGTTGTCGACTGGAATTGATTCTGACCCGATAAAACTTGGCAGCTCGACAAAGGTAGAATTTATGGGGTTAATTCGTATGCTGACGGCCGTTAGGCTCGAAGTATAGGTTAGTTATAAGTTTAGGATTTTGTTTGTGCAGATTCTGGCTTAAAGGTAGCTAGTCACACTGTGACTATACATGATTTAGATTACTTGGAATCTCTATGGTCAATAAGAAGAAGATCTCCTTTGTGTCCGTGGATGTAGGTTGGTCACACCAGAGCGACTCGACTGAACAACTTAAACTGTCACATGCTTGTTTTCTTCTTTACTTTTGTTTGATTTACCTGTCAGCTTAAGTTTAAAATATAAGCTCACTGAAACGCTGACTTACTTATTCTTTTTAATGGTTTACTTATTAGAATTTCAAGTTCACATTAAAATCGTTCGCTGAACCTCGTCTTTTACAACAAATGCTTTACCCCATTTTGGCCTTTAACCTTCTTTATAACTAATATGTTTGACTCTTAAAATTCAAAAGTGGACTCATGGAGGAGTATCACATGTATCCATTGCAAGCAACCCCAAAGGTTTGGTTGTTGGGAATTAGATTGTTTTGTTATTTAGGATCAATAGCTTGATGCCTTTCTAAGCAACTGAGCATATTTGTCATTTCTTTTAGTTCCTTCTAATATATATATTTTTTTAATATTGTCGTAAAAGGTGTTAAACCGATGATGTTAGTAAGAGATTACTAGGAATTAGTCACTTCATGAATCATCAAAAATGTGTCTTTTCGTTGCAAACTAAATATTGTTCTTTCCAAAATGCAAAAAAGACAGATTTTGCAAGAAGTAGAGAGTTTGTACCAAAAGTGTCAAGTAAGTTGGGTAGTTTATTTGCATTTATATACATGTTAGTCCAAAATTTCTCATTTTCGCAAACTTCAGTGCTATTTTTGTTAGTTCCACAACCGGTTCGCTTTGCATAACTTGAATAACAAGATAGTAAGTTACATATAACTGTTTGGTACAACCAATTTTACAACTTTTCACTTCGCAGATGTAAATACATTTGTTGATATTTTCTGGATAGCAGTTTCTACTCGTTACAAATGATGCGAGTATGAAAGTTGAGAAACAAATATTAAGTGGCCAGGGGGGTCGTTCAGTTGCTGGTTTTCGCCATTTATTCGATTGGAATGCAAAATCACGTAAGAAGTTGCTCGCGAAAAATTTATCAGGTATTATAATATTATTTACTAAATAATAGCTTCTTCTAAATATCGAAATATTGCATCTTTTGCACATTTTGACCATGCGTTCAAATTCATGTAGAACAACTCAAGCAGAAAACAAGTGGCAATACAAACATGCCAATCACCCGGCATCAACCGGTATAAATCACGATGCAACTCTATACTCGATTCGTTTTGTTTTGAAGCTGAATTGACATGTTAGACCTTAATAGTCAAAGTCAGACGCAAGCTTGCTAAGTAGAAGAGCCAGAGAATCTTTTTTTTCTTGACTGGACGATCTTTTTATTAAAGTTTTATGATGTTATATGTACAGGTGATCGAAAATTACACAGCAGGCAGCTTGATTCTTAACAGTTGTGCGTCTTCACTAATTGGTGAAGATGATTATAGTAAAGCCCCTGGGGTGGTGGCTAGGCTTATGGGATTAGATTCTTTCCCAATTTCAAATGTGTCCGACACAAAGTCAAAGTCAACTCGATTCATCGACACTCGATCTATGCATAATTCTTCTCCACCGTGTGTTAAAAAAAGCCCTGAACTTGAACATAAAGATCACCACCAAATCAACCAAAAACATAAAGTGATCGAAAAGTTTCAAACGGAAAGTTTACCTTCAAAATCTGCTAGATCAGTTCCCATCACTCATCTCAAACTCTTATCTCCTATGAAGAGGTCCGGACTCGTGCCCTTAAATGACCCCGCTTGTATAATGGAAGCAGCTTCAACTATACCTCTTGCTAGATCATCTTCTGTACATGTTCCTGTTCCTGCTAGAAAGCCGTATTCCCGCAGGCCTGTGGAGGCAAAAGTGTCGTCTCGAAGGGTAACGGAGTCGAATGCTGCAAGTAGTCTAAAAGGGCAATCAATGAACAAGAGTTGGGATGGTTGTTTAGAACGCAAGCCGTTCTTAGAAGAAGGAAAAAGATCAGTTTCTTTAGCTATTCAAGCAAAGGTTAATGTTAAAAAACGAGAAAGTTTAAGTTTAATTGGCGAATCTACCAGTGGTCAGCAAAGTAGGCAAAAGGATACACGCAAGAAACCTTCTACAAACAATGTGCTCAAACAGAACAACCAAAAACAAAACTATGTAACTGATAGAGGAACGTCGGCTGCAAAATCTTCAATGTCCGTTATCAACCGGCAATCTAAAAAGCCTGTTTCTGAGACAAGTAAAATTCCTGTGAACAAAGCTATTAATAGACAGAAACGTTCTCCAGAAGATATGAAGAACAAGGTTCATGATAAAAACAATATAAGTGGAAATGCAGTTAAATCAAATGGATCGGATGTTATTTCTTTTACATTCTCGTCCCCAATTTCACGTTTAACGGAGAAGAAGAACTTATTTTTGGCTGATAATCATGGTAAACATGCACTGATCAACTTCATTGGGAATAGAAATAGTTTGAGTTTAGCACCGAAAGGTGATTCGTCAAGTACGCTAATGAACAAGAAACTAAATAAAGACGTGTCTTACGTGAAGGGAGGTGATTCTTTAAATACCCTTTTGGAGAAAAAACTAAAAAATAAGGTGTCTTTAGCTCCGGGAGGTGAGTTTTTAGGTGCCCTTTTGGAGCAAAACCTAAGGGAATTAACTGCAATGAGTTCCACTTCTGTTTTGATGTTTCAAGATACAAGAAGCGTAGATAGAATCAGACCTATTTTTCTTGCGGAAAATTGCATTCCGGGCGCCAAAGGTATAAATCACTCAGATTTGCTTTATATATTTAAAGTCTGTTATTTATTGCTCAAGAACCTGGTGCAGGTTGGTTAAGGAAATCCACAATGATGGAAGTTGAATCTGAGTCAGAATCAAGCTACGTGAAGGACCTACTATCCAACATCGAGTCCATGTTTGAAGATTTTACCTTAAACAGGACAAGCAAGATTGTGAATCCACGTCTATTTGATAAATTAGAAGCTCAAAAACCAGTTCTTGAGAACAATCGCAAGCCTAAGTTAAGGCGTAAGCTCGTGTTTGACTGTGTGAGTGAATGCGTTGACTCAAGATGTAGAGTTTGGTTTAGAGGGGTGGCAGTTGTAAGCAGAAAAGAGCGGTTAGTTGAAGACGTGTGTAACAAGATATTGAAGTGGGAACAGATGAAAGATTGTATGGTGGAGGAACTCGTATACAAGGATATGAGTGATGATCCACATAAAACATGGCTTGATTATGACGTCGAAGCATTTGAACTTGGGGCAGAGATCGAGAAGCGGTTACTTAGTGACTTAATCGGTGAAGCTCTTGTTGATATGATGGTACTTTAGCCTTGTAGGTAAGTTTAAGACGTGCAAAATTTTGTTGATTTATTGTTTGTTTATGGTTTTTCGTTCATTTATTGCTTCTTTATACATATAAATTTTTTCCTAAATAAATTTGAAGTTTTAGTGTTTGTTATGTCTGTTCCATTGCATATACGTAAATTTTCATAAGCAAATTGTTTAAAAGATCTTTATTCCATGACTATTGACTAGCGTATATGTTTTATGCATTATGAAGTATCTGCTATCTGGGCTATTGGTTTTATAAAAGTAGTGCGATATGGGGTTGTAGTGTTGTACACTTGAATTATCTATGCTTTTCCACATCAAGGATTCCGGGCCTCTTGAGACATAGTGTGGTGGTGTTGTACTTTTCTATTCCGACATAGCGCATGGCACACTGCATCAGCAACTTAGCATCCTATAATGTATACTGCAAGTTGTTTTCCAAGTGCATCACGGGGTTGCACTTTTGATTTAAAATGCAATTCGGGATCATGGGATGTACATTGGAAGACGCCGTTTGAATGCATATAGAGTTGCACCTTACCATCATTCATTGCACTAATAAGCAATATATGTCCATGTTGTGTGGCTATTATACAAAGGATGTGTCCAAGATTTTGAGCAATTTAACAAACAATGTTCAATCTAATTGCCATCATGCAGTGTTGATTAGTTAGCTGAGTAGTTGGTATGATCAACATTACATATTTACCTTTTACTATTATTACCATTACTAATTTACTCTTATTATCAGTACTAGCACAAACACCTTTCGACATGCATGCATCATGTTTACAAATTTTGTTGAATTTACTAAGATTCAATTTTGGGCCACTTGCTTTTATGCTGTTGTGGCTTGTAATTGTATGGACATAAAGCTGGTGCTTTTATGGCGTTACTCTTTTACTATCCAAATTTCTTTAGAGTTTTGGCCCCTTTTACTTTCAATTTGTGTAAAATCCACGCAATATTATCAGGGAACACCATTTGTATAGCATGTTGCACCAACTATAAATATACAGAATTAACCTTAGCCTAAGATCCGTACAACATGCATATATCTACATAGTTTTGGTATTTACTTTCACTTTTTATTGATTTCGAGTTTTGAAACGTCGCCCAAAGCTCCTAGTATTAGACTTGTTCGATATATTGTAGTCTTGATCCGCTTTAAAAGTGACTACACTGTGTATGTTCTTTACTTTTGCTCTGCATCAAATATCCACAAAGCAAAGATAATAGAGGTATGTGTCGAGTGTGTGGGTGGGAGGGGGGATATATTGTGGCAAGAACACGCACTACTGCACTAGAGTATAGGAGACAAGTGGTGCATTGTGCTTGTCGAATCAATATATGCAATCTCGAAGAACATAAAGCCTCTTAGCAAGACTCAAATCTAACGGTTAGTGTCATATCATACATCCATAAGATTGACCACATGTGACATGTATGGGCAGCAATTTCTCAAATGAGTAAATCCGAGACCGGTACGATGATAAACGGGTTAGGATTTAGGCTTTGTTTGGGTTGTAAATGAGTTGGCATGTGTAACTTTATTGGTTGTAAATGGGCTTGGTTTGAGTTGAGGTTCTCGAGTCTCGACCCTTAATTTGTTTAAGGATACAATTCATACATAAATTTTAGAAGTTACGTATTCAGTGTTATTTATAAAATTTATAAAATAAAAATGTTTACATTTTTTGATTCACCATACACTTTCTAAGCATTTCACTTATGATTTATGCTTATGCCTGAATATATATCGTGTTGCTTAAATATGTTCCAATTCTCAACCTCTAATATTAAATAAACGAGTATTTGCACATAATGACGGCGGTGTATAGTCCGTTTGCTTCCATCTTGTGTATGTTTTTACATTTTGAGTATCTATGTTGTGTGTGGTTTAATACGATGCCGCGATATTTATATTTTTCCTCTGTTAACATCGTTTCTTTATTCTTTTTTACTTGATACCTACCATCTCCATCTTATACGTAGTAAATATTATATTAAGTTTATGATTTAAGATCATTTGAGGACAAAAGATTTTTTACATACTAAGGGATCAATCTCCACCCTTCATTTTTATTAGATCTAATGGATAAGATTAATCACAACAATTAAAAAAACCCATTTTCATTCTTTTTTCAAATATAAATATATTTAATAGTTAATCGTCGGCGAAAAAAATATCTGCAATTCTGACGTTTAATAATTTTTACATAGATAAAGACTTTAATATCTTTTGACAAAAAAAATTTTCGTGTTTTCACGTTTTTTAAGTTTTTCGTTTTTTTGCGTTACTGAAATTTGCATGAAAAAATCATATATGATTTAACACTAATTTGATACCACATGTGATATTAGTGTTAAATCATATGTATCATATGTGATTTATCATATATGATTTAACACTAGTATCACATATGATATTACATATCATATGTGATTTAACACTAATATCACATGTAATCTTCAAATTAGTGTTAAATCATATATAATATTTCATGCAAATTTCAGTTTCGAAAAAAAACGAAAAAAATGACGAAAAAACGTTAAAAAAAATGATTTTTTTTTCTTTTTTCGAAAGTATATCAAAATGCCCGTTTATAGAAAGATAATTAAATGCTCGTCGCGATGGTGTGATTATTTTTGCTTAACGATTAACAGTTTAAAAGATATTTAAGTTATAAAAAATAGGTGAAATAATAAAATGTTTTAATCTCAGCCATTGATTTGTTTTTAGATGAATGGTGGAGATTAATCTCTTAGTATGTAAGAAAAGTTTGGTATGTAAAATAACTCTCCTCTAAGTTTATAAAGTATAAGAAAATGACAATTTTAGAATGATGAAAATGGAAAGTTTAAAAAGAATGTGGTGTTTGAATTGTGTAGCAACGAGAGAAGTAAATATTTTAAAATTTTGACTAAAGGGTATGTTAGTAAAATCACTTTTCTTATTTTGTTAGCTTTTAAGTAAAATGGTTTTTGCTTTATAAATAGTAAAAAATGCGTACCTATTATTTTTTGGGGTAAAATGTGTGCCTATTACTTATAGTTTGAGTAGTAAACGAATTGACGTGACTAGCTCGTTGTATGGGTTAGAGTTGAACTTCTCGACACATTAACTATATATAAATACCGGATTAGAGTTGAAATATATGAACGTCAGTTTGTCTATGCGAACCACCAACTCATAGACAAGACATGTCTTACCACCCCTAATCTAAGTTGCTTACAATATGTAGTATTTTTCTTTCTGAAAACATGAAATCATTTGCAATTCTACATATTTATTAACAAAATATTATTACTCTAACAAGGTTTCTAAATTTTACTTTGCGTATTTAAATGTTAATTAAAAGTTTAATTAAATATGCGCAAAATTAAGTGTTAATATCCTATTTGTTCATCGTCCATTCATACATTTAATACATGTCATCCTAGTTTTACGGATGCATAATAAATCCAGTTCAATATACCAAAACAAATATTTAAGTTGTAAACAGCTAGATTGTCATGAAAAAGGAATGCAACCTTGATATTATTGGAGCATTAAATTATCTCCACATGGAAAATTGAATAAAGTGTATAAAGTGAGGATATGAGACATAAGTATCAGGATTCGGATCAATCAAATAATGGTAACAAGTAACCACTAACCAAATGTTATCTACACTTCTTGCATGTAAAAAGGTGAGTGGTATTTATTAATCACTAGCATGGGTATTAATTGGGACGGGTTGGTCGGGCTCGAGTCATTTCAGATCGAGTCTAAAAATAACATACTTGAATATGATTTTATTTGAATTCGGGTTTATTCGGGTTCGGATCAATCTGAATATGATTAAAAAGACAGTAATGGGAAAAGAATCATCAAATAGTAATGAAGTTTCGTTCGTGTTTCTATTTAGTCACTCATATTTTTTTGTTGAGGTTAAACCACTCAAGTTTCACAAGTGTTTCATTCTTATGTAATTTTTATGTTTAAATGACCAAAAAGGAACAATTCTCAAACTTTGTTATTATTTTGTGACTTGTATTTCATTTTACGTGTGCATAAGTTGATTGTACATTGAGTTGGTTGAGATTAGTGAAAATCAGGGGTGGGTGTTTAGTATTAAGATACAATCAGACAATGCATTTAACTATTTTGAACATTTACACAAAGACGATGTTAAAAACAAAATAAGAGCATTTTCACAAAGTCTAACATGAGAATAAACAACAATGAAAAAGATATATAAAAACAAAATTGAAAAACAAAACAAGGAAACAATTAAACATGGGTTGCCTCCCACGAAGCGCTTTTCTTTATTTATGAGTCTTGTAGCTAGACTCGAAGTCGTTCTCCTACGTACCTAGGTAAGTAAGTTTATCCTCAAGAATATCGGTGGATCAAACTTATCTTTTAATTTTCTCTTAGTACGCTTAGTCCGGTATGCCTTTTCAAACTTCTCACCATTGGGATCATAGATTGTCATCCTAATGTGCCACTCTCCATTCTCATCACTAGGTGGTCTATCCCAATTCCAGTTGTATTTAGGCTTCTTACTTTCAACTTTCCACCAATTCATGCAAAGATTAACGGGCAAGGTTCCTAGGAATTTGGTCATCTTTCTAAACACTAAAGTATCCTCAAATGGGTTCACTTCAATGTCCCTAGTCAATTGTTGTTCATGGAAAGTTGAGTTACTCACGTAGGTCTCTTCTAGATAGAAAGGTCGTTGAGGGCATACAAAGTCTCTATTGGTCCAAGGTCCATATCTAGATGGTCTCCTATCCAACATGATCTCATGAGGTATTTGTTCATCCTCATTATAGTAGGAATGCTTCTTAGACATCATAAATTGACCCAACACTCCCTTCTCCTACCACTATTTTAGACATCTTACAAGGGATTATGGCACTAGCGGTAGTTAAGAATCCTCTTCCAACTAACAATGGGCATGTAGTGTCCTTATTCATGTCTAGCACATGGAAATCCGCCAAAAGAGTTAATCGACCTACGTGTACTACGATGTCCTTCATTATTCCTACCGGATACGCAATACTACCGTCCGCTAAATCTAAGATTGTTTCCGTTGGTTCTATTTTACCTAGGTTAAGGCTTTTATGGAGGGACAACGGAAGAAGGTTGATGCTTGACCTTAGATCGGCTAATGTGTCGAAAGCTTTGTAATTTCCAATGCTACACGGAAGAATGAATAGCCCAGGATCATCCAACTTCTTAGGTAATTTGTTTTGCACAAATGCAGACCCACGTTCTTTTAGTTTTAGTCTTTGCTCATATTTATCTTTCAAAGCATTATAGTAAGGCGCATGAGTCAAGACTTCAAGAACCGGTTTTTCTTGGTAAAGCTCCTTAAATTCCTCTTCCAGAATAGATTTAGGTTCTTGATTGGTTGGTGTTTCAAGAGTTAGATGGACCATCAACTTGGGTTGTTGGTCTTTTGGAATAGTTTGTTTGAAACACGTGTTGATGGCATTGACCGAATGGACTTATGAGTGCGAGGGGCATGGATATGCACTCTCCCTTGGTGAGCAAGAACATGGAGTCGATGAAATCGAATTCACTCTTGGATTTTTGATAGTGTTACTTGGGAGTGATCCTACATCCCGTTCATTGAAGGCTTTTAAGATGGTGCAGAGCTTGTTTGTCATCTCGTTTTGTCGTTGCTTGAAATCAGCTTCAAGCTTAGTCAATCGAGCTTCTTGAGATGACATAAATTTGGACAACATTCCCTCAATATTAGTGGAAGTTCTGGTGTTTGGAGGGTTATTGTAGGAGGTGTGGTTTGGTTGGGACCTATTGGGTGGACTAGATGAGTTGTTTTGGGCGGGTTTGAGCTTTGGCTCCACCTAAGGTTAGGGTGATTTCTACACGAGGGGTTGTAGGAATTTCCTAGGTTGTTTTGCACGGGCTTGAAAGTGTACCACTTCTCTCCTGCTCCATCGGTACGCGTGGAGGCGTAGTCCGCAAAAGCTTGTTCGGGGAGTTTTGTGCAATCACGAGTGTCATGGGGACCACTACATAATTCACAAGGTAAAGTGATTTTGTTCACTTGGCGTGATGGTTTAGGAGCTTCGTAGGAACTCATTATGAATTTTACTTGATCTTCAAGTTCGAGCATCCTACGATTGGAAGGTTGTGAGTCAATGGGAGGCAAGGAGATTCCTTTACGGTTTTGGGCAACGCACGAGGGTCATTCCAACATTTGTTTTCATAGAGGTCAAGGTCCTCTATTGTACCCCACGACTCTTCCGTGGTAAGTACACTAAGCTTACCACCGACCGCTTGGTCGATGGTTTGCCTAGTGGAGAGATTGATATGATCGTAAAAGATTTGGACTTGAAGCCAAAGATCAATGCCGTGATGAGGGACTTTATGGAGTAAGTCCTTGAATCGAGTCCACGCCTCGTAGAGAGTTTTGCCTTGACGTTGTTGGAACATCAAGATGTCATTCCTTAGCTTGGTAGTTCTCCCCGGTGGGAAAAATTGGGTGAGGAAACGAGTGGTGAGATCATCCCAACTTGAGATGGATCCTGCGGGAAGTCGCTCAAGCCAATTACTAGCTTGGTCCCGTAGAGAGAATCGGAAGAGACGCAAGCGCGTGGTCTCCCATGTGGTAGCATCAAGGTCAATGGAGTCAACAATTTTTAGGAAATCCTTGAGATGCTGATTAGGATCTTCCAAACAAAGTCCATGGAATGCACATCTGTTTTGCACCAACCAGATGGTGTCGGATCGCAGGGCCGTAGTTTGAGCTTGAAGTGGGAGCTCAATGGTGTTCTTATAACCTTGATGGCTCGGTCTAGAGTGTTAGGATTTAGTAAATCCAGTTATTAAAGTGTCGGTCACCTCAAGTATATGTAATCGTTAGAAAGCTCGTAGTCGTAGTTATTTAATGTTAAGTAGTATTTAGTTAAGTAACACCGTGGAGGACGGACAGTTTTACCCACTGTATGCACGATCCATGACCCGTAGGTGGCGTTTTATGTAAGACTATAAATACCCTCTACCTCCCAAGGTAGAGGTTGGGCTCATAATAATACTTTCATTTTCTCTCACTAAGTTCCCAAACCTCTAACTCTTTCTCTCTAAAACCTTATTGTATCGCCTAGTTTGATCATGGTTTGATGTATTTGTGAAATCCAATATGTTACAAATGGTATCAAGAGCCATGGTTTGATCATCTCTTACATATGCTTGGATTTCTAGTGGTTTTATATGGTTTTGGGTTTGAAAAGTTTAGTGGTTTTGCATCATTTGGATCATTTCTTGTGTTAAAGTTTGAATTTTGAGTGTACTTTTGTGTTTAGAATCATTGTAAGTGCTTGGGTTTTGAGTTGGAAAGCTTGAATCACTGTGGTTAGGCTTGTTTTGGATTAAAAAGGTTTGTTTTTAAGTTTTTCTACCTAGCGACTTGGTTCTCGGATAAATATTCTTCGTAGCGACTTGCTTCGTTATTTGGTAGCGACTTGTAGTTGAAGTGGTAGCGATTTGAGTCCTAGTGACGTGTCTATTGAGACAAGATGACAAACAGTACAAAGTAGTGGAGACACCACTTCGGCTAGCGACTTGGTTGACGTAGCGACTTGTCTTTATTATTATTAGCGACTTGTTCTTTAGCGAGTTGTTCTTTAGCGAGTTGTCTACTTAGCGAGTTGTTCTTTAGCGACTTGTCAGCTTAGCGATTTTCTATTTTAGTGACTTGTGTTTAGCGACTTGGTTCATAGCGACTTGACCTCTCAGCGAGTTGTTCCTTAGCGACTTGTCTACTTAGCGAGTTGTTCTTTAACGACTTGTCAGCTTAGCGATTTGCTGCTTTAGCGACTTGTGTTTAGCGACTTGGTTCATAGCGACGTGTGTCTAGCGACTTGATCCACAGCGACTTGAGCCTTTAGCGAGTTGCTACTTAGTGACTTGGTGACTTAGCGACTTGTCTTCAAGGGTTATAGCGACTTGGTTGATTTTGTTTCTAATACGGTTTTCTCTTGATTCAGTAAAATCCCGTGAAAGAATCTATTTCCCGGTTTGATCATAGAGTTTTAAAATCCTGTGAAATATGTAATCATGTCTACCAACATACCTACAATCATCTCTTACATTGTCGAGGACGCTCAGCGGTGGATCGATACTAGCCCACCAATGCTTGATGAGGCCGACTATGACTCATGGGCTCGTGAATTAGGTTGTACTATTTGGGAAAAGAAAATGGAGTCAACATTCTCAAGTCAATTGATGATGGACCGTATCAAGTTGAGACAACCAAAGACATACTTGATCTGCGGCCGATGGCTCGGTGATATTAGGACTAGACGGACCTAAAATGTATGATGGGCGACCGATAAGGAGAAGAAGAGATCGATGCATACATCGTGGCTTCTAACATCACACTTCGTGTTTTACCTAAGGACATTTACCGGTGATCAATCACAACACTCAAGCTAAGGCGGTTTGGGACAATGTCAAGATGCTTCTCTCGTGTTTCGAATTAACTAAGGAAGACAGAGAATCACTGGCGTATGATGAATTTGAGCACTTTAAGATGAAACCGTAAGAAAGTGTCTATGAATATTACGTGAGATTCCACAAGCTTGTGAATGACATGAGGAATATCAAAATGACCATGCCAAATATTCAATTTGAACTCAAAGTTTGTGAACAACATGAATCCCGAATGGCACAAATTTGTCACCTCTGTGAAGCTAACCAAAGGATTAAAAACACCAACTATGAGCAATCAGATGCCTTCTTACTTTAGAATGAGAGACATGCTATGTTTGAACGAATGATCCTTGAGCAGTTCAAACCAAGCAGGAGAATCAAGCTCATCAAATGATTCAACAAAGATTCTACACCAATGTAGGGATTACTACCAAAGCTTCTCAAGTCATACCCATCGGAAATGGAAATCACAAACTCATTCCCGATCCAAGTTTCAAGCAACCGATGCTAATGCGGTCATGGAACACTTCATCAATCAACCGGCTTTTATGGTTAAACAAAACTTGACCCTCACTCCACATACTAACGGTCTTCACACTAACAATGAAATCGGGATCGCATCCAATCTACACAATCATGCTATTGTCGAGATGGAAAGGTTATGGTGCAACCAGTTCAAGGAAGGCAGATGCAGGGAAGAGGTGGAGTAGGTGGAGGATATGTGGCTAATCAAAATCGTGGGAGAAATGCCAATCAAGGCAAGCAAAGCCAATCAAATGCTACAAGCGTGGTGGTGAGGACATATTGCGAGAACCGCACATCCCCAAACGTCCACGAATGCGAGAATACTTGAGAGACAAGATGTTGCTTGTGCAAGCTCGGGATAATGGAGCGACTTTGGATGAAGAGGAGTTGTTGTTTCTTGCGAAGGAATGCTAAGACATATGATGTCGATGTGGATGAGCAGCCAATTCAGGAAATAGGTCACAATCATCAAAATGCCTTTCAAGTTGCGGACTGTGATGCATTTGACTCTGATGTCGATGATGAACCTAATGCCCAGACAATCTTCATGGCTAGTATCTCACCTATGGTCTCTCCAAAGGTCTCATAACCACAACAGGCTGGTCCATCCAAAGAATCAATCATTTCAGAGGTATTAAAACTATACAATAAAGTTGATGAGCAAAAGATACATAATGAAGTACAATCTCTTGAAACTTATGAATCAGATGTTGATAATGAGGGTAATAGTAATATTATCTCATATGATCAATATGTGACACAAAGTGAAAGTTAGATTATACCAAGTGATGTATCTTTGCGATCAATGATGACTATGTTTTGATGAATACACCGCATGTGCCTCGATGATTCTGTTATCTACGAATCGAATGCCTATAAAGAACAAGTTGCTATTTATGAACAACGTGCTAAGTTTGAGTTAACTAGCCGTGAGCGAGAAATGGATGACCAAATGCGTACAATCATTAGAAAAAGTAATTTTAGAGAATAAGTGTTAAAACAAGAGTTAAATTCCTTACAAGAAAAGCTTTCTAAAAGCTCATTAAGCAAAAGCAAGAACTTCAAGATAATGTTAAAGTGCTTAAATAAGAATTTAATGCTAAGGAATCAAAACTTTTGAATGATTTTTCCAATCTAAAAACTTTGAAAAACAAGCTTGAAAATAAGTTGTACGCATAAAGGAATACCATTGATTGCTCACATGATCACTAAGCATAGAGTCTTAAGCGATAAGCATAGTATTCCTCTTGAGAAACCCAATCCTAAGTATGGAAAAATAGCTAGAGAGGCTCGAAGGTAATATATGATGGTAATGAAATCCTTAAGCCTAGGCGAAACCTAGTTGCGCTAAGTGCACCGAGGAAGATATGCAATTGAAGAAGTCAATAGGAGAAAATGGATAAGAAGCTAAAAGAACATGAGTGTAAAAGCAAAACATTACGCTCAAAACCCATGATTACACAAAAGAAAATTGGATCTCTCGAGCAGGTTTAAGCCTCAAACCCAATTAACGCCGAACAAATTTTTGGAAGAAAGATATGGATAAGCAAAAGGTAAGTGAACTTGTTGAAACAAACCTCCCTTAGGAAAGTGCACGAAACTCACGTGTATCCTCCAAATACACCAATGCATTTAGTTCCTAGAACTATTTCCACTAATAGCAAGACCTTAATCACCAGATGTTGTTTATCAACTATTTGTTGATTTTGAGAAAACGATGCAAGAAAAGGATCACACCCACCGGGATTATTGAAGGGAAAGGGTTTTGAGCAAACTAAAGAATGTTATTTAAGCGAGGTCATGCCTTTCTTTAAACAATTAAAATGTCAATTTGAGAGTCTTCAAAAGGAATAAACTCAGATATTAAAGAAATGGAAAAGGAATTTGATGCAATGATAGTTGAGGTCAATGATTATGAACAGGAACTCAAATATAATGAAGTTGAAAGGAAGAACTTGCATATCTTAAATGAGAACTTGATTTCGAGTTGTGTTGCTCAAGATGTGGTTTATACTGTGACTAAGTATTCTATTACTGCATCTTAATTTCATGAATTATCCGTTGCTTTCAAAGTTTCCCATGATCGTGTCATTGAGCTTGAAAACAAAAACTCGGAACTAAATGAGAAAATTGATCAGGATGATCACGATAATCTGGTAAAACATCTTTCTAATCTAGAAGTTGAACATTTTGATCTGCAACTAAAATATCAACATCTCAAAGAAAATGTCAAAACATCAAAACATCCTCAAATGTTCCAGAGTTTGATGCAGTTTTTCAAATAAACAAACGTGACGAACATATTCAAGCTCATTGTAACACGATCAAAAAGTTGAAAGCCCAAATTTCACAATTAAATGGTGAAAAGAACAATGTGTCTGGCTCCCAAATGCCTCCTCCTTTAGATTCTCAGTGTTCTCAAACTTTTCATCTTCAAAACTTGGTTAATGTTTTACAAAAGGAAAATGAGAGTTTTCTAGAAGAAAATGAAAAATTTAAACGACACTTTAAAGAGTTATATGATTCAATGAAAGTCACTCGTGACAAGAATAACGAAAAAATAACGTCTTTACAAAAGGAAATTAAGAATCTGAGGAGTCAGGAAAAATGGAAAATGCCACTTGTCTTCAATGAGAATGTTTCATCAAAGTCATCTGTAGTGACTGTTAAATACATTCCTCCTCATCTTAGGAATAACGAACTTGTATTTCATAATTATCTTTCTCGCCTTAAGGATAGTCTTGAATGTCTCCGTGAGATTGTAGAAAGGACTTCATAAATAAGCCACTTGATAGTGAAATTAGGTTTGCTTGCATTCAGGCCAAACGATCTCAGGAGATGTTAGAATATTTAATAGCAACATGTCCTAAATCCTTAGGTGCGAAAGATAAAGCTGTGATGCCTTGTTCCATGCCTAGTGCTAAGTATACAAACCATTCTATGCCCAGCATTAAGAAAGTGAATTTTAATGTGCCTTCAAGTAGTTCGGATCCCCGCACTTCTAGTTCAGAATGCAAAGGTAGCCCAACCAACTAATGTTCCCATAATTCCCTCTACAGAGTAATCATGACATTAAAGCAAGCGGGTCAAAGCCTCCAGGCAATACAAAGCAAGATAGGACCTTGCAAGCTAAGAATGTGCATTGGAAGAGAGTATAAGACCACCCTAGAACACTAAGTTTGAGTTGAATAAAACGAATCATGTTGATTCTAGTATTAGCTATAAGCGCATCGTAATTAATTTGAATTTCGCTACTTTTGGCAAAACATGTAATGATGATTGCTTGGTTTCAGTTACTAATTATGAACTGTGTGAATGATTTGATTAATCTTGTTAAATGCCCCATTAAGATTGTTAATGCCATAAAACATGTTAAGAAGGCTAGAAAGCGGTGGAGAAAGAAGGTTAGAAAACATTGGAAACCCAGGAAGGAAATTTAGTTACATAGGTTATCAATGGATACCTACTGGCCGCAAGTTTAATCTTTATGAGTTGTGCCCTAAATTTTCCAAGTCAATGCCCATTAGAAAATGGATGCCTACTGGTAGAACTATTCCTTTAAGAAGTGAACATACTTTGAATAGGTCAAATACGAACACTAGTATCGCATCTATCACGATGATTCCATTGTTTCCACTTACGATGTGGGTGTTCCAATCATCATTATTAACCAAATGGAACCCATTCTTGCATGGGGATCCCAATTATCGATTATCCATTCTTGTCGTGTTAAACCGCAGATCGCTCAAATCGCTCGTGGTACTGGACTCGGCCGTTCCAAGCATATGACCGGAGATCGCTCGCGCTCATGAACTTCGTGAGTAAATTCATCCGGACTGCCGATTGGAGCGACCATTTTGGTGCAATTATGGGTTCTGGAGACTATGTTGTTGGTGAAAGTGTAATCTCCAGGGTATATTATGTTGAAGGTCTTGGTCATAACTTGTTCTCTGTTGGTCAATTCTGTGATTCCGATCTAGAAGTGCCTTTTAGAAAACATACTTGTTTCGTTAGAGAACTTGATGGTGTGGAATTGTTAAGAGGAACTCGTGGTTCAAATCTTTACACCATCTCTATCGAAGACATGATGAAGTCTTCTCCAATTTGCTTGTTGTCAAAGGCATCAAAAACAAAATCATGGTTATGGCATCGTCGTCTCAATCACTTGAACTTCGGAACCATTAATAATCTTTCCAGAAAGGATCTTGTAAGAGGCTTACCCATATTAAAGTATGAAAAAGATCATCTTTGTTCAAAGATGCCAATTGGGAAAAGCAAGAAATATGCCCACAAACTCGAGAATGGAAGTTCTTCATACCCTTCATATGGATTTGTGCGGACCAATGAGAGTGCAAACGATAAATGGGAAGAAATATATTTTAGTCGTTGTGGATGACTACTCTCGATTTACTTGGGTAAAGTTTTGAGGAAAAGGATGAAACTCGGATGTCATCATCAAACTTATCAAGCGACTTGAGTTCGACTCAACAATACTGTTAGAATTGTTCAAGCAGACAATGGCACGAGTTTGTTAACAAAGACTTAAGTCAATTTTATGAAAGTGTTGGAATCGGTCATCAAAGAAGTGTTCCTCGAACTCCTCAATGAACGGTGTAGTTGAAAGACGAAATCGAACTCTTGTGGAAGCCGCAAGAACAATGCTAATTTATTCAAAGGTTCCAATGTTTCTTTTGGTGAAGCCATTGCCGATTGCTACACCCAAAATCGGTCCCTTATACACACCTCTCATGAAAAAACTCCATACGAACTTGTCCATAAACGAAAACCTGATCTCTCCTACCTTCGTGTGTTCGGTGCTTTGTGCTATCCAACGAATGACGGTCAATATTTAGGTAAATTAAGAGCTAAGGCGGACATTGGAGTTTTTGTAGGTTATGCATCAAACAAGAAGGGTTACCGAATCTACAACAAAAGAACTTGAGATATCATGGAAACTATTCACGTCACGTTCGATGAGCTGTCCGGGCAAATGGCTTCAGGACAACCAAGTTCTGGACCCGCATCACAACCTTCATTAAGTAGTCCTATTGGTTCGTCTCTTGTACAAAATCTTTCACCAGCAACTCCTTATGTACCTCCTTCGGAAGATGATTTGAAGAAATTGTTTGATCCAATGTTTGATGAACACTATGAGCCAATTGCTAATGATCATCAATTCCATCAACAGAGGTCGCTCCTATCCCCGCCAATGAAGTTAACCTTCGGTTTCTATGTCATTAAGTCAAGCGCTGCTGCCGATCACTCTGTCTCATCAACAAATCGTCAATCATCGGGTGTACATCATGGAATTATGTCTGGCACCTATGATGGAGATAATCCCTTTGCTACTCATGAAGATACTCCCTTTAAAAACATATTTGCTCCTGAATCATCATCATAACCATCTTCATCAGGAGAATTCGACTCTGCTACTTCAGTTCCTCAACAACAACCACACGAACACCTTAGAAAATGGACACATGATCATCCATTGGATAACATCATTGGAAATCTTTCTCGTCCAGTATCCACTCGTAAACAACTTACAACTGATGCCTTATGGTGCTTCTTTAATTCCATACTATCTAAGGTCGAACCAAAAGACGTTAAAACTGCCATGAATGAAGACAACTGGTTTAATTCCATGCAAGAAGAAATTCATGAGTTCGATCGACTAGATGTATGAGAATTAGTACCTGCTCCTAACTGTGCTATGATCATTGCTCTAAAGTGGATCTTCAAAGTAAAACTTGATGAGCATGGTGATGTGTTAAAGAACAAGGCTAGATTAGTTGCAAAAGGATATCGTCAAGAGGAAGGTATTGACTTTGAAGAATAATTTGCTCCAGTTGCACGTATCGAGGAAATCGAATCTTCCAGCTAATCCGCAAGTAAGAACATGGTTGTCTATCGATGGATGTAAAGACGGCTTTTCTTAATGGAGATCTTAAAGAAGTCGTATCGTCACCAACACGAAGGTTTTGTGAATCCGAGAGAATCTTACTCATGTCTATCGCTTGAACAAGGCCCTTTACGGTTTAAAGCAAGCTCCAAGGGCATGGTATGATACGCTATCAAAGTTTCTTCTATCTACCGGATTCAAGAAAGGAGCGATTGATCCAACATTGTTCACCGAATGTCGTGCAAACATTTAATTCACGTTCAAATTTATGTTGATGACATTATTTTTGCCTCGACTGACCCCAATGAATGTGACCGTTTTTCTAAGGAGATGGGTTCCAAATTTCAAATGTCAATGATGGGACAAATGTCATTTTTCTTGGGATTACAAATTTCACAAAGTCCCGGAGGCATTTTTATAAATCAATCTAAATATGCAAATGAAATTTTAAAAAAATTTGTATTTGATTCTTATGACCCTGTTGACACTCCCATGATAGAGCGTACTAAACTGGATGAGGACCCCTCAGGGATCATGGTAGATCAAATGAAATATCGTAGTATGATTGGATCCCGATGTACCTCACACCGAGAGACCGGATATTCATTCGTTGTTTGCATGTGTGCTAGATACCAAGCTAAGCTTCACCAAAAGCACCTTGAAGCGGTTAAACGGGTCTTCAAGATCTCCAAGGAACCATCAACATGGGACTTTGGTACCAAGGACACCAGTATGTCACTAACGACCTATGCAGATGCCGATCATGCAGGATGTCAAGATACTCGTCAAGCACGTCCGAGGTGCTCGATTTTGGGTGATATGCTTGTGAGTGGTCTTCTAAGAAACAAATGAGTACTTCTATATCCTCTACGTAGGTTGAATACATAGCCATGTCATCTTCCTATGGATGAGATCCCAATTATATCGACTATGGCTTTGAATTCAACAAAATCCCTCTCAGATAATAAAAGTGCCATTGCTCTCTCATGCAACAACGCACAACACTCAAGAGCAAAGCACATCGACGCTCGACGTCATTTCATCGGGAGCAATTGGAAAACGGTGTGGTGGAACTTTATTTTGTGAGGACCGAATACCGGTTAGCGACATCTTCACCAAAGCTCTTCCTAGAGAACGATTTGAGTTTATCCTCCACGACTTGGTCTAAAGAGTCTACAACCGAAACACTTAAACGTCTTCAAGAGGAAGAAGAGGAGTAAAAGGTTTTCTTCATCCATCTCTTGTAAATAGTTATTCAAAAAAACAAAATACAAAATTACAAAACCAACAAAAGCAAATAGAAAAATATAAAAATTTTCAAAATCCATAAAAATTAGAAAATCTTAAAATCCAAAAAAAAAAAAAAAAAAAAAAAAAATATATATATATATATATATATATATATATATATATATATATATATATATATATATATATATATATATATATATATATATATATATATATATATATATATATATATATATATATTATTTTGTCATGTTTTCCTTATTCGATATCATCTACGGATTTTGTGTTGACATTCAAAGAATGTCACGGGTTTTAGATGTTCTTGAATGTACATAATTATTTCAAATATATATATATATATATATATATATATATATATATATATATATATATATATATATATATATATATATATATATATATATATATATATATATATATATATATATATATATATATATATATATATATTTTGAGTGAAAGTGAAACAAAGGCTTATAGTCATTTCAGTCTATAACCCGTTTCACATCTCATGCTTTGATTTTAAAAACAAATGTTTGTCTCTAAAACGACAAATGCTTCCTTCACAAGTATTTTTCCTTCAAAAAATTCTTCTGAAAAAAATTTGGTATCTAATTGAAAACTAATAAAAATAACTCGATCTCAATTTTTGAAAATCATCTGGACTTGACATTGGTCAAAATCTCTATCTCTCAATCAACAACTTATGTCATTGATTGAGGGGGAGAATGTGACAACCCGAACTTTCAGGTCATTTCTCGAAACAATTTATGCCTCACTATTTCAACATTATCGTAAACTTGGTTTACTTGTTCCAAATTCGCGTAACCTTAAAGGTTTAGCGGCGAATTCACGATCATATCATCACGTACATTTCATATGGACTAAGATTAGTCTACATTTCATTGACATCACTTGCATCACGTTAATTCATTCATGACATTTCATTTCACATTTAACGCGTAATTTTATATTAAATAAACGTTATCGCGTGAGTTATTATTTTAAATATTTAATCCGTTACTTTCAAAAATGATCCCGACATATTTTTAAACTTATGTTTAGTTTATAAAAACTATATTTTTAGTTTTCCTAGTGTTTTAAATTTATTTGGTACATAAATCGTTAAAGTTAAATTATTACGTCGTTTTTCTTAAAAACTATACGATAATTATTTTATCACTCAAATTTTACAAGGAATGTATTTTTACAATTTTTATTATCTCATTACATTCTATTTTGATCTATTAACAATTACTTTTACCTAAAAATTTCCATTTTTCCTTTACTTGTACATATTTTCTATATTACTTGCACTTTCTTACAACTTGTACAAGTAAATGTTTATACAATACAATTTATAAAAAAAAAAAAAAAATACTTGGGGAACAAAAGCCCCCAAAAATCCGGCCATCAAGAGGGTGGTCATTTATTGATGCATGGCCTATTGATTGTTAATAATTTTACACCTTTCTTAAAGTCTAACTTCACTCATTTTTCCTCATTCACTTCAAGTACTTTTCAAAGTGTTAGCTTAAGTTTTCTCTTCTTCTTGCTTCTCAAAACCGGTTCCAACAAGAGCTCCATAGGGATCAAAATTTTCTCAAGATCAAGTGTTAATATCAATCTAGTTTATACTCTATATAAGGTTTTGAAATAAAACCAAGAGTATTTAAGTTTAACCTTGTTACTTGCACCTCATCATTCACTTGTAAGCATGTTTATTTCATTTTTCATGTTTCCTTTTTCTTTACATATGTATCCTTTCATTTTTGGAACAACATGCAAGACATATGTGATTTATACCATTTTTCATGATTTTAAGAGCTATATATATATATATATTTAGTCATCCTATAATTATCCCCATGGTATTCTTTGGTCTTGATGGTGATTAGAAACCCATGACACCCTAAGAAGGTGTATGGTAGGATTAGATTAGCTTTGGAGTTGATTTGAAGGGATTAGAATAGGTTTTGTCCGAGAAAAACTATTTTCGATAACTATAAAATAGGTTCTGTCTTTGTTTCGATTTTCGGAAAACCGACAGTTGGTACGAAACTTTGGCCTTGATATTTAGAAAATACACTTTAAAACGAATCCGTGGGCGCTTGAACGGAATAAAACGGACTTATAACGAAGAAGTTATGGATTTTACAAGTTTGACGATTTAAATATATTTTTTTCGTAAATTTCAGCAAGCTGTTTTACATTGTTCGCGCCAAAAACGAGCCTTAAGCTTCACAAATTATTTCGACTTATCAAAATATATTAGTTTACTTGACACGGCTAAGGACGACATATCGAGAAAACGGATTTGAAACGACAAAGATATGCACGCTTTCATAAACTTGCCGTAACTATTATTTTGAAAAACTATATTATTTTTACGTTACAAGTGTTACATTAGTCAACGACCATGTTTATGTACTGTTTTTAACAAGGATGTGGAACTTTTGGAACGAATTGTCTTCTAGTAAAATCAAGTTCACCGGCCATATTTTTCAAAACGACAATAGTAAATTAATTACGGATGTTCAAACTTGGCCGAAACTCATTTTCTGCACAACAATTCAACAAAATCACTATCTTTAACCCTTAATATCTTTATGATCGAGACCTTTTGAACGAAAACTCCTGAACTGAAACTTCTAGATTTCGATACAAACTATCCAAAACAGTCGAGTTCGTTCTCTAACGATTGACGTACACTATTTTACGACTAGTTTTCCAAAGCCATTTTTGTCACTTTCACGAAAATTCCGACGACATTGTTTTGCGACGAAAAGTGATAATTTCACCGTAAATCATTATAAAACCATTGTAGGATGACATTTTGACGTAAATACTTGTAAAGTGATTTTTGATTGGTCAAGACGTCAAACGAGTATTTTCGATGATAAGTATTATTTTCAAAACTCGCAAATGGTATAAATAACATACGAAATGCATGCATAACATTACATTGCAACTCATTTAGTATCGTATCATTCACAATAGGTTATTTTCGAGATTCACGCTATATTTCAGTGTATCCACTTTTGCCATCGCATTATTGTCCAAGTGAGTTCCATAGCCCCACTTTTCTTGTTTTAATGCTGTTATTAAACTCTTTGGGGGAGATACATGCTCAAACTGTTTTCATTTACGTTCATAAGTACTTTAAATTTAAGGATTACTGTGAGTTTCATAGCCCCTACTTTTACTTGCTTTCATAACTGTTTTGGGGGAGATACATGCTCAACTACTTTTATGACTATCATGATTGTTTGAAACTACATGCTTAACTGAACTGAATGTTTAGTCATATCCTATATCATAAATCCTGGAACTGAATGTCTTGGGATTATCATTGTGCTGAATGTCTTGGGATTATCATTGTGCTGAATGTCTTGGGATTATCATTGATCTGAATGTCTTGGGATTATCATTGTCTTTGAATGTCTTGGGATTATCATTGATCCGAATGTCTTGGGATTATCATTGAGTCGAATGTCTTGGGATTATCACGAACCGAATGTCTTGGGAACATCATTGAACTAAATGTCTTGGTATAATTATGTCAAGTAAACATCGATACATTAAGTCCCGCACTATTATGTGAATTCATTTGACATCATGCACTTGAACATAAACTATGCACCTTTTGGCGGTGGGTTGTGAACACACAAAGTTGCAAGTTTTGTATGGGCGAACTTGGAACCGAGTGGATTTACAATGCCTTTCCGCATAAACGATTTTGAAAGTCTTTACATTTCAACCCAAACTCTATGAACTCACTCAACCTTTGTGTTGACACTTTTTAACATGTTTTATCTCGTATCTAAGGCATTCACTTCATGGCATGCATTTGGACACATCATGGAGTCGTGGTGACGACGCTGCCTCACTTGGGTTTACGACTTTAAAACATCGCTTGAATTGTAACAAACTTATTTCCGCACAAGTTGATTTTCATTTGGGACCTATTTTATAAACTCGATTGTTTTATTAAATCAAACGATGTGTTTTTCCAAACGACACTTTAGGTCGCTCAATATATCTCAGAATCGTGATGCTATGACAATAATCCTCGAATTCCATTCCGCCGCAAAATGTAATTTGGGGTGTGAGAGAATGATTTCATTTAAATCAAAAGGTTATTTTTCATACAACTGATTCAGACCAAGGTTTATGTCATGTTTTCAAAAGATACTCAAGCATGTTTTTGGAGTTTAAAGTATCAGCTTTGATCCTTATCGGTTAAATGTTTTCATAAGCAAGTCACAATTCTCCTCAAAAGCTTTCAAAATCAATTTAAATCTCCAGAGATCACAAATCTCAAATGATTTGAAAATTGTGATCGGGGGAGAATTAGTGATTTAAATTGGATTTAAACTGATAATTCGATAAATGGTTTTATAATGATTTACAAGCTCTCATCCCCACATGTGCCAAACGATTTCAAGTTTTCCATGCACATGTTGAGGGGGAGCATCTATTTCAAACCAAAAAGGATTGAAACATGATTGATTTGTTTCAATGTGCAGGTTTTCCCTAATATGTGCAAAACACTTCCAAATTTCTATTGGTTCAAATACATGATGCACATGTTGAGGGGGAGCTCTTTTTCTAAAAATATCAAAAACAATTCAGGTACAAAATGCTTTGATAATATATCACAAGTATCTGGATTGATTTTCAAATGGTTTTTAATTGGTTCTAATGGCAGATGAACAATACCAAATAGACTGACCAAATTTACTTTATGCATGGTGTTATAAGGATGGCTAGGTTAGGTATTCGCTCCCACGATCCGCCGTAACCGGAGGGATCTACCCAGGACAATCCATTAGATAGTGTAGAGTCCTTAGGTATGATGAAAAAGGAGAAAATGAGAAATGGGAAGAGTGCCGATCGAGATAGAGCTAGAATCGGAATAAACCCAACAAGGTTCTAGTTATGAAGTCTCGGTAAGCAATCGAGGGGTTGAAGAATGAAAAGAATTGAATGAGAAAGGGTGCAAATAAATAACCTCCAATTATTCAACCTTAGGGCGTAAACCGGTTCAATACATATGCTACTTGGTTGTTACTAAGGTAACACCGTATTGAAGACAAGACGTCATGGACCCAGTGACGCACTACACTACAACTTCCCAAGCTACTCAAGTTTCTCTTAAAAGGGACTTGTTTCATTCTCACGGGGAACCTACACAATCTATCAACTTTCTCTTAGAGATTGTTGACATTGAAGAAGGAGACTCTCTCCCTAGTCTCCGGCATAGGAACCAAATGTGCACAATTGAGTCTAGAGCCACGAGATCATCAAATAAATCTCTTTAGGACACTGTCAATGAAGACTCTATGTTTCACACAATGTGTAAAGAGAGATTATATCTTATGAGTCCTACGCATTATCTGTAACACCCCAACCCGACGAGGGTAGAAGTGTCACATTCTGGTGTCATATCAGAACATACAATAAAATTTTACAAGCGGAAGTCTTAAGGAATAACGTACCAAGTCATATAAACAAATGACTTACAAGAAAAATTACAAAATCCAAAATGTCTAAAATAAAATGAAATCTCAAAACAATAGCCCGACACAATAAGTCCAAATAATAAGGTAACTAGGTTGGTCCACCGGATAATCCAACTCTCATCCCATCCAAGCCCATCTTCAAACCTAAAACCCGCCGCAGAAAAGAAATGCGGCCGAGCTTAAAAGCCCAAGTGAACAAATATAACAAAACAAAAGCTAAATAAAATCGAAATGCGAAATGAAATAAGGAACCGATAAAAAGGTCGATCGAAATAAGAACAATGAGTCAAAGAGGATCCGCAGAATATAGATATACATATATCCAAAAGAACAGATAACAATGAGAACGAAACAAAGCAAAGCATTGATGACATATATACAAGCACATAAAACCGTATATACAAGCATCAAATAAAAGCAAGCATAGCAGACGTCAGATCCACATAACATACATATAGCATACAAACAATTCAAGAATCAAGACATACAAGTCAAACAGAATCTAAAGGCAAGCGGAAGCAATTGATTAGTAAGTGAGCATGGCAATCACACGTGTCAAAAACCTTTAGTTGAAAACATAATCAAGATTATAACAATGAAGTACTTAACAACAACAAAACATGGCAATACACGTAACAAGTAGGAATACAAGATGAGCATTATAATTAAATGAACTAGGGACATAGCAGGCAATTAAACAAGTTAACAAGCCGGACGTCCTAAGTTGAACCATTTACACAATCAATCCGTAGCATAGATGTAAATGTAAACATGGCAGTCAACAACAAGCGTATAAGGATACAACGGATAAGTCATAGTCCACTTAGATTAATCGAACGAAATACACATAAAAATAGACCAAAACTATAAATTACACACTAGCATGGTCACCGACAATTCAGAGGGTCACATAACGATGAGATCACATATCATCGACGACAATGTAAATCGATAACCATATGTTAATCTTATCGAAAGGTGGTAATCGTGAGTCACATAAAACATGAATAACATAATCAAATCCAAAAACATATAATAACCCAGACGTGAATGGAACGATAGTCCAAGTAACGGAATGAGAGTGTGACATATCAATGCAATGGAGTATCCGTATCTTGGTAATAGAGTGAGTCATATAAGGGTACCGAGTAATGAACAATTAATACGTACTATGGTGAGTTGGAGAATATGAAGGTACAACATAGGTATATCAAAAGTGTAAGGGTTGTTTAAATCTACCACGAGCCCTAAACATATCATATCATATCATATCATATCGTAGTAACCATTGTATTCGGAGGGTGACTCGAATACCATATATAATAGGAGGAGACCTCATTAACCAATGGAGTAGCTAGTCTCAGATCGTGAAGACGCGTATTGCATACCCACATCATTCACCATATAAATCATATCATATCATATCATAAACATATCTAGGATGCATCCATACCCGAAAACATAGTGGCCAAACATATATCTAAGCTCATAATCATATAACATAATGGGGACGGTGTGTAGCATCACTCAGACACACCGGAGTCATGCCATTGGTGCATCAATGACATGGTCATGGTACTCCATGACTAGGAACACATATTTGGCTCGGGTATCAAACTCAAGGGTCAAAGCATAATCATATCCTAAGGGTTCATATCAAATGTTCAAGGCAAAGGTTCATATCGTAGTCCCATATCATAAGTGCATATCGAGGTTCATATCAAAGGCTCATAATCGAAGGTTCATAATCAAAGGTTCATAATCATACAGCTCATATCGTAGATTCAATCAAAGGGTGCATAGTAAATCATAGGGAAGCCCTAATAAGAAGGCTCGTGAGTAAAAGCATAATACCAAAGCTAGAATCAAAGGATGAATACGAATCATGAGAAATCCTAAGAGGTAAGGTCGTAATATCTGCATCTTTAATCAAGCAAGCAAAATAGAAACGTAAGGTCACACGATGAATCAATCCATACCGTCCAAAACCTATGAATTAGATAACGCTTATTAAGATCAGATTACTCATTTTAGACGGTGTTGGGAATAATCCGCTACCACGGATAGTTATGGTTTATATCGCTTGTTTAACACTAGCAATGCACGCCAACATGTTCAAAAGCAATTGTATAAGGGTTGATACATATGAGGAAACATATTCCCACCGCAAGTTCTTCATTACCACCGCTATCGCTAATGATAAGGTTAAACGTGTCTTGATAAGTATAGAATAGATCTTGTGTATATTCTATTATGTTAGCTATATACTTATCTTGTAAAGGACTCCTTCTTGTATAAAAGGAGATCCTAGGTCATAGTCTTAGGTACGACACATTACAAGATTACCTACTTAAAGCTTCAAGGTGTAACCCTAGTGATACCAAGATCACTCGATTATTTCATTAATAATATTGAGCTTGAGTTTTGTGTTAACTTGTGTTTACTCTCATACATCATATAATTCGCCTTCTAAGTATTACTTAAGTAAATTCCGCTTGCTTGATAATATTATACAAAATATCATTGACACAAGGAGAGTGTCTTAGATCCAACAAGTGGTATCGAGCAAGGTTCGATATTTTGTTTTAGAAGATCCAAAGAATTAGCTTGACTTACTCTCTCAAGACAATGGAGATGGAAAACAATCAATCAAACTCTTCTTCTACACCCGCACTCCCTAAGCTTAAGCTTAATGAGTTTGAGATGGAGGATACCGATTGAGCAATACTTCCTCATACAGACTATGCTCTATGGGAGATCATTCAACTTGGTGATTCTTTCAAACTGTGACCACTACTTCAAAAGTTGGTGACACAGATGTTGTGAAAGTTTCGTGCTCGAATCAAATTTCAAAAGCTCAAAAGAAGAATGATCTTAAAGCTAGAAGTCTATTGTCGATGACTCTTCCTAGAGACCGATTATTGCATTCAAGAAATACAAGACCGCTAAAGAACTGCTTGAAGAGATTTGCTCGTGTTTGGTGGTAATGATGCAACAAAGAAGACTCGTAAGACATTGTTAAAGCAAAGTTATGAAAACTTCTCCGCTTCAAGCAATGACTCACTTGATAGCATTTTTACCAAACTTCGTAAGATTGTTACACAACTAATCGTGTTTGGCATTGAGGTAGAAAAGGAAGACCTCAATTTGAAGTTTCTAAGAAGTTTGCCTTCGTAGTTTCAAACCAATGTTATCAGATGGGAAAACAAAATGACATTGAAACAATGAAGCTCAATGATCTTTACAACAACTTCAAACTTATTGAGCAAAGGTTGAAGAAGGTGGAAACTTGGTACAAGCTCTAGTAGCTTGGCATTGTTGTCAAATTCGCTGATGTGATGATTCAAGATGAAAGTGATGATGATATTGCCACCGAGGTTCTAAAGTTTCCACCGGTAATGTTAATGTTACCACCGCAGTTCCAAAAGAAGGTTGCTAGTATTGGAGATCCTACCTTTATGCTTTTATCTCCACACAAGTTGATGGCTCGCCTTAACTCATGAAGACATAGAGCAAATTGATGAAGATGACTTGGAGGAGATGGATATAAATGGCAGATAGCTCTTCTTAGCATGAGGGCTAAGAAATTCTACAAGAAGATCGGCAAGCCTATTCACATTAATGGTGATGATATCGCAGTTTTGATAAGAAGAAAGTGGAGTGCTTTAATCGCCACAAGTTTGGACATTTTGCTAGAGAATGTAGAAGACCAAAGACCAAGGACAACAGTCTACATGGTACAAGCAAAAGAAGGGACCAACTGTGGAAGAACCAAAGGCAATGTTGGCTATTGATGGTGTGAGTTATGATTGAGTTTCATGGATGATGAACAAGAAGAAGAACATTCAGATGTCGCTCTTGTTGCTACCGAATTTGCTCTCATGGCTTTCTCTCGACTGAGGTACAAAACTCGAATGTTGCTCTAAAACATGTAGGGTGCTAGAGAAGTTGAAAGACTTAATAATTTATATTCTAATGAAAGAGAAGAGTTATACATCGCTAATTATACCGTAGCTAATCTTAGGAGAGCCATGGCGCTTTTAGAAAACAAATAGAGCACTATCGTGCAAATGAGTCAAATTATAATGATGATATGATTCTTCTTAGGAGAGAGGTAGAACATACAACCGCCGTGAATGAAGCATACCAAAAGGAGCTTGAAAACTCCAAAAGAAACTTGAAAATGTCAATTTAACTATAGACACATGTTATCATCGCCCGAGTCAATTGATAAAATTTGGAATGCTCAAGTATATAATAAAGCTAAGTCCGGTATGGGTTATAATATCGCGCCCACCACTAAGGGGTGTTCATTCACCTGTGTATAGATTTAGCTCATACATGTATAGAGGATTTTAAGGATCTTGTAAGAGAATATGGTCCTTTAAAAGACACAGCTTGTGAAGAGTGAGGAAGAGAGTAAGCTAGATAATGATGTTTTGAGAGTGCTAGTGACTCATCCGTTGTAGATGAGAGTGTTAAAAGAATGTAGAGACTACTATCCCAAAAGTTGCTAATACTATTACAGAGGAACCTAGGAAACCGCTTAATAAACCTAGACCAACTGTAAAGTATGCCGAGATGTATAGAACAAGCCTACAGCCCTAGGGGTAACCAGAGGAGTTGGAATCATGTTAAATCTCAACAATTAGGTAGTGATTTTGTGATGAACAATAAAGCATGCTATATCTGTGGTAGTTTTGATCATTTACATGCTTATTGTGACTATCATGTTGGGAGAAGGGTAGTCTATGGGAACAAAAGGGTGGAGTCTAATGATATCAACATAATGTACACCCTAGTTCTAATTGCAATATGGTCCCAAGAGCAGTTCAACTTAGAAGTGGCCTCAAAACACTTGCCACCGCAAAACTCATAACACTCGCTCACCCTAAGTCACCGTTAAAAGTGCAAACACAAAACAAGTTTTAATAAATCTGCACAAACAGAAAAAGAACCTTTCAAACTAAAAAGGTTAATAATAACCAACAGTGGGTACCTAAAGAAACCAAGAAGCTACCACCGCTCATTCAAAAGTTACCACCGCAAGGGTTTTTAATAAGAAATGGGGGACATGGGCAATGTTGTGAAGGCCTCAAGACGCTGGGAATGGAAACCTAAAGGAAACACCTCTACAACCAATCCCAATGGTGTATCAATGACCTTGATAGATTTAACTATATTGATACACGAGGCGATCCAAGTCAATCATGGCTTGGGTCCCCAAAAGAAACTAACTCTTTACTCTTATGTGCAGGAACATCCAAGAACAAAAGATCGATCAAGGATATACAGATAGTGGGTGTTCAAGGCACATGACCGGCAACAAGTCCTATCTTTCGACTTTGAGCAATATGATGGACAAGATGTCGTTTTGGAGGTGGAGTAAATGGTAAAGTTGTCGGTAAAGGAGTTATTAAACCGGTAACTTGGACTTTGAACATGTGTATTATGTAAAAGAGCTTAAGTATAATCTTTTAGTGTGTCACAAATGTGTGACAAAATGAACAATGTTCTTTTACCAAAGATATGTGTTTTGTACTCTAAGGATTTTAAGATGCCCGATGAAAGTCAAGTTCTTCTTAAAATTCCTAGAAAAGGCAATTTATATAGCTTTGATATGAACAACATTGTTGCTAAAATGACTATGCTTGCTTGCTTGCAAAGGCCACAAGTGGATGAATCCATGTTATGGCATAGAAGACTTGGTCATGTTAACTTTAAAACCATTAACAAGATTGTCAAAGATGGTTTGGTGAGAGGTCCGCCTCGTAAAAGATTTGAAAATGATCAAACCCGTGTGGCTTGTCTTAAAGGCAAACAACACGAGCTTCTTGCAGTCAAAGTTGGTTAACTCTATTGCTCACCCACTTCAAATGTTACACATGGACTTGTTTGGTCCTACATCAGTGAGCAACTTGAATCTAAAGAAATATTGTCTAGTGGTGACTGATGATTTTAGCAGATTTACATGGGTTTTCTTTCTTGGAACTAAGGATGAAACAACTGGCATCCTCAAGATTTTTATCACAGAAGTAGAAAACCAATATGATATGAAAGTTAAAATCATTAGATGTGACAATGGAACCGAATTCAAGAATAGAGTTATGGATGAGTTTTGCAGAGATAAAGGTATTAAAAGAGAATTTAGTGTGGCTAGAACTCCTCAACAAAATGGTGTTGCTGAGAGGAGGAACAAGACACTGATAGAGGCTGCTAGAACCATGTTGGCCGATTCAAAATTGCCAATTACTTTTTAACAAGCAGCTTAACATCGCATGCTATGTGCAAAACAGGTTTTAGTTGTAATGACAAAGAACAAGACACCTTATGAATTGTTTAGGGAAGACCACCTACCCTTGACTTCATGAGACCATTTGGGTGTCATGTATCTATTCTCAATACCTTGGATTATCCGGGCAAGTTTGATGAAAAGGTCGATGAAGGGTATTTTGTTGGGTATTCCATGGTTAGTAAAGCTTTGAGTATTCAACTTAAGAACCCAAAAGATTGAAGAGAATCGCATGTTGAGTTCCCGGAAAACAAAGTAAATGTCAAAGGAACCGGTCCGTAAAGACTGCTTGATCTTGATACTCTAACAAATACTATGAATTATGTGCCTGTTTTACAAGCACATCTTCTTTGAAGTCGCAGGATCGTAAGAGTTTTTGATGATGATGAACCAAGCAAAGAGGATATCGATGATCAAGATGATTTTAGTCTACCTCTTTGGGACTATGCGATAATAATGATGTACGTAAAACTGAGTTGCTCATCCTTCTTGTGATTTGAGAAAAGAAGGAAATAGTCATTTGAATGCCGAAAGTTCAAAGCAAAGGAAATTCGATTCCACTGCTCGCAAAGTGTTTCCACCGCAACACCGTATGTAGGAATCACCACCCGCTAATATAGAAGCTCAAGCCAATGATGTTGAAATTTCTAATATGCCAAGTGAGATTGCGCCTCGACTCCCCACACTCTGCTCATAAATCACATCCTCTTGAAAATGTGATTGGGGATGTCTATTCACCGTGAAGACTAGAAGACAAACAAAGTCGCTCGATGTTCATGGATTCATAAGTAAAATATATGAATCTAAATTACATGAAGGCAAGAATGAATGTCTATTTATGTGTTTTTGTCACAAATGGAGCCAAAGAATGTCTACAAGGCACTTGAAGATGAAAGTTGGGTGGAAGCAATGCAAGAAGAGTCGCTCCAATTTAAGCTTCAAAAGGTATGGGTGTTTGTGATTTGCCTTCCGCAAGAAGGTAATAGGTACTAAATGGGTGTTCGTAAACAAGAAAGATGAAAGGGAATTGTTATCGAAACAAAGCTAGGCTTGTTGCTCAAGGATATACTCAAGAGGAGGGTATTGACTATGAAGAAGTGTTTGCCCTCTGTTGCAAGGATTGAAGCAATTAGGTCGTTCTTAGCCTATGCATCTTTTATGGGCTTTAAAGTCTATCAAATGGATGTAAAAGTGCTTTTCTATATGGGCGATAGATGAAGAAGTTTATGTCTCACAACCTGTGCTTTGAAGACCCCGCATATCCTAACAAAGTCTCTGTGGTTGTTAAAGCTTTGTATGGCTTGCATCAAGCACCAAGGAAATGGTATGAAACCTTAACTACTTATCTTCTTGCAAATGGGTTTCATAGAGGCAGAGTGGATCAAACTTTGTTCATCAAGAAAGACAAGAATGATATCTTGCTTGTTCAAGTATATGTTGATGATATCATTTTGGGTCTACAAAGATGTAGATGTGCAAAGATTTTGAGAAACCGATGAAAGAAGAATTTTAGATGAGTTCTATGGAGAACTCACATTCTTTTGGGACTTCGTGTATTACAAAAGCCGATGGTATTTTCATTAATCAAGATAAATATGTGGTCGAGATACTAAGGAAGTTCAAGTTTATCGATGCAAAGTCATCTAGCACTCGCAGACAAGACTACACATCTACTTCTTAAGGAAAATAGTGGTGAAGTCGTTGATGTGCACATGTATAGATCTATGATTGGCTCTTTGATGTATCTTACATCATCTAGACCAGATATTATGTTTGCTATGTGTGCTTGTGCAAGGTTTCAAGTTACTCCCAAGTTCTCTCACTTGACCGTGTGAAGAAGATTTTCGATATCTTAAAGCATTTCCTACTCGGGATTGTGGTACCGTAGATTCTCCTTTAGATCCGTTACTTACTCGATAGTGACTATGCCGGAGCTAGCTTGGATAGAAAATCTACAACCGGTGGATGTCAATTTCTTGGCAATAGGTTAGTGTCATGGCAAAGGCAAGAAGCAAACAATGGTGGCTAATTCTTCAATCAAGGTAGTATATTGTGCCGCAAGTTGTCAGTGCTCAAGTTTTATGGCTTCGTAATCAACTTTGGACTATGGGTACAATTTTATGAATACCATCATTCATATTGACAATAGCAGCACCATATGCATTATTAAGAATCTGCTCAACACACAAAGACCAAACATATTGAAATTAGACATCATTTCATTAGAGATCGTTATGAAAAGGACTAATTCAAGTTGTCAAAATTCATACCGATGACAACTATGCCGATTTGTTAACAAAAGGTCTTGATGTGGGAAGATTTCAAGATTTGGTCACGTGTATTGGAATGCTTAATCCATAATTATGTTAGTGTTGAGGGAGACCGTCATGGGTACCAAATTCTTGTTTAAGTTTGCATATCATGTTTTGATGAGAAGTTGAGTTAAAAGGTGTATATCCGAGATACACATCAAATGGTTATTGATTCACCATGTCTAATACACATAAGAATCAACTAGTCCGAGCAAACGGCCACGGTAAAGACTTGACAAATCCGCTTATGGTTGATAGTTTACCAAAACTATATGGTTATCAACTCACCATATTCTTTATGATTAAGAGTTGGCTAGTCCATAGCAAACGGCTCATGGTAAAGACATATCAAACCGTTGATAGTTGGTAGTTTGCTAAAACTATGATGGGAGCAATTAGTTTACTCATGATTTTATTTTCCATCGCTTTGAAATTTTTGTGAAAATTACCATCGCTAGTTCACAGCTTCCACCGACAAAGTGTTATTTTACCACCGTAGTTCTAGCCGTTACAACCGATTATGTCAAGAATTAATTTTTACTAGCCGTTGAAAGTAACCATCGATAGTCATATATATAGGGTTAATATTTTAAGTAAATTATCTTCTTTCTATATTATAACTACTTTCTAAAGATAATTTTACTTGCGCATAAATTCTAAACCCTAACCCTATATATATCTTTTTCTCTCAATTGGCTAGTCATTCTTTCAATTCTTACTGACGTAATAATATTTTTCATCAAAAGTTTCTATGGCTTCTTTGAAATTTGCAGATGAGCACAACCTAGTGGCCTACTTACAAAAGTCTAACGAGAAGAGTGGCCCTGTTTTTCATCAGATTGTGGATTTTCTTCATACCACTCATATAAGGTATGCTTTGCTTTTCAAACCCACAATCTATATCTCTCAAATCAATCAGCTTTGGACTTCGCTCACCCATAACACTTGAGAATAGAGATACACATGAAACAAATGGATGCTCTCGAGCCACCGTAGATGGGGTAACTATTGATGTTACCGAGGCATCCCTAAGGAGAGTACTTCACTTGGATGATCTCAATGGTCACATCACATTACCTATGTCCGACATTCATGATACTTTATCATCCATGGGTATGATACCACCGACAAAAAGGCTACTTTCAAAAGAGTGGTTTTTGTCCCCATTGGAGATTTTTGATTCATACCTTGTTACATTGCCTTAGTCCTAAGAAAACATCTTATGAGCAATTTAGTTCAACCATGGCTTATCCTTTGGTTTGTCTAGTCATCGATAAGATTTTCAACTGGTCCAACTATATTTTTACCAAGATGAAAGGCAATGTACAAAGTAAAACCAAATTTTAATGTATCCAAGGTTTGTGCAAGTCGTGCTTAATGAATTTCAACCGCAACCTCACACCACTGCTTATCAAATCGCTTGCCTAAAGCCTAAAGTTTTTCAAAATTTGAATAAAGATGGCAATATGATTTTACACCTCTCCTACCCCAAATGCTTGCTAAAATTTCAACCGAACAAAACACACCCATAATTAATGTTCCTAACATTGATTATACCCCACCGCTTCAAGAACCCATGAGAGAAGGTCTAAACAATCAACTCCTCTCATGACAACACAACAAGTTTCGAACCTTTGGTCTAGGAACAAAGAAGGTGGTTCTAGACTTCCACCTAGTCCTACTATGGAGGAGTCTCGGACCAATGCCCCATGATTCACCTCTCCCAACAGTGTAACACAGTTGGAAGTGCCGAGGCGTGGAAACCAATTGGAATTGATGGTTATGTGTACCAAATTAGCAAAACAGTTGATTCTCTACAAAAGACATTGGCTACTTTCAAGAAGCAACATGCCAAGGATGTTCAATCGTTAAAGACAGAGATTCGCACCTTAAAAGAAGAGGTGCAGAGGTTGCAAAAGCACAAGAAGATCAGAAGTCGGTGATTTCATCTTCATCCTCACCTTCTAATGGTGATTCAAATTGATCAAGATTTGGGAAATTCCTCCAAACAGGGAGGAAAACAGTTCGACATCGAGGGAGGAAAATTGATTTTGAAGATGAAGGTGTTACAAGTGAAGGAGCAAAAGAAGTCGAAACTCATGGAGAGCAACTTGAAGATCAAGACATTTTCCAAACCGCAACCGATTTTACCATCGATGATATTTCCACCGCAGAGCCAATTCTTGCCACCGCAAGTGAAGAATTTGATACTTTGAAGGATAATAAGGGTAAAGCAATTATGGAAGATGTACAAGAACCTAAAGGGAAGGTTTCAAAGAAAAGACAAGTTCGATTGATCATGATGGAGAACTTGCTAAGAAGATTTCGTAAGATCAAATTGTCGAAAGAGTTGTCGAAAAGAAAAGGTTGAAAGAAATAGAAGTTGCTAGCTTTTTGAAGCTCAAAGATTGGATAGAATGGAAGATGCCGATTCAATTTCCACCGTCCAACCCATCGTTATGAAAGAGAAAGCTCCGAGTTTAGTTATGTTCCCATCAAGAAGATATTCGCTCGTAGATAATAATCCGTAAATCAAGAAAAGGCAATTGACCTTGTTGTCGATGCATCTTTAATCGAGGAACAAAGAACCGCCATTGAAAGATTTCATTATGATGAAGAACAATCAAGCACTTGATAATGTAATCGCCTCACCAAGAAGAATCAAGAAACAAAGACAACCAACCAAGGCACAAATACTTGCATCTATGAAGACTTATTGTTGTCATGTTGGTAATCGAAAAGGCATCAATTCATAGGAATGTCTCGATGATCAAGTTGAAAGGGCTTACTACGTAATCGTGAAACAAGATAAATCTTTTATTCCAATGGGTTCAAGAAGAAGAAAGAATATTTCCTAGATTGAAGAGAAAGGCCAAAGTCATGATTCTCAAACTATTAAGAAGACTAAGGTTGATGAAGATCATACAAAGTCTATCGAGAAGGAGATTCCTACCGAGAAGTTCACTAAAGATCAAATGACCGAAATGATTGTGATTGAAGATGAGATTTTTATCCGTAACCACCGCAAATTCGACATCCTATCATTGATTGGGAAGTTTACTCGCTAGCAATTTTGCTCCAACATGGAAGATTACAAGGTCGAGGTGAAACTTCATCATTCATAACCTTTGAAGATCTTATTAAAGCTTTTGACAGAGATGACCTTAATACACTATGGAAATTAGTTCAAGAAAGGTTTAATGCTCAAGATCTCAAAGATACAAAGGAGATGCGCTTATGGGTAAATCTTAGAAGGCTTTTTGAACCAAATGTCGATGATGACTACTGGAAAACCTTATTCACATGTCTTGGTACAAAGTGGTTTTATTATGATTCATGTGATGTTCATCATGTCTCTACTGCCTAATGGAGAAGACTTTTCATGCTTGCCGAGAAAGAATATCCACTTAGAGTCGGAGCTCTTACAAGAATGTTAACCTTACACATACGAGTTAATGAAGACAGTGAGAAGGTCGAGCATTATTACAAAGGCTTCAAGATCAGTGTTCAAGAGCTATACAAAAGTTAAGAGAAAAGAAGTGAAGTGTTTGATTGAATTCCCAAATCCTTGAAGTTAATACATATTGAAGAAACTTATTGATTTGCAGAGAAATCATAAGTTTAGGGAGGATTGTTGGGAATAATCCGCTACCACGGATAGTTATGGTTTATATCGCTTGGTTTAACACTAGCAAAGGGAAACATATTCCCACCGCAAGTTCTTCATTACCACCGCTATCGCTAATGATAAGGTTAAACGTGTCTTGATAAGTATAGAATAGATCTTGTGTATATTCTATTATGTTAGCTATATACTTATCTTGTAAAGGACTCCTTCTTGTATAAAAGGAGATCCTAGGTCATAGTCTTAGGTACGACACATTACAAGATTACCTACTAAAGCTTCAAGGTGTAACCCTAGTGATACCAAGATCACTCGATTATTTCATTAATAATATTGAGCTTGAGTTTTGTGTTAACTTGTGTTTACTCTCATACATCATATAATTCGCCTTCTAAGTATTACTTAAGTAAATTCCGCTTGCTTGATAATATTATACAAAATATCATTGACACAAGGAGAGTGTCTTAGATCCAACAGTCTTGAATAAACCATTTACAAATTACATATTTAACGTACTTAATGAGCTCGCTTTATTTGACGGATTTCATAATTATTGGTTAGAGGGCATTATGGTCATTTAACGCGTTTATGAATTTTAGGGTTTTACAACTCTTCCCCTCTAAAAGAAAATTTTTCGTCCTCGAAAATTGAAGTCGCAGAGGTACACAGAGACGTACAAGTTCAAGGCAGATGTAGCAGTCCATCGTCTTACACATATCATAACGATTCCGGTTCCAAAGCGCATGTAACTTATACATATCGGATGTCGGTGAGAATCTCGCCAAGAGGTACGTAATTCCAAACGAATACGAGGAGTGACAAATATTAGATATAAGCCCTAGTCCATTCACGCACCTACCCTGCATTTCCCAAGACGTCGACGATTTCAATAAGTTCGATTATTTGATCTCGTATTATCACGTTGATCAGCGCCATAATACTTGCATCACATAACAAGTTCTTATTGTCATCATATTCTGTCCCGGGTCATGACAACCCACATAACCAATATCACAACAAAACATATCACATACAGATAACAAGTAACATGCCAAAGCATACCAGATTCATATACACACAGCATAAACTGCATCAAACAACTTACCAAATCACAATGAAAGAATGCCACCAACTTGCACAAAACGGTTCCTCATGACTCATTACTAACGATTCAAAGGAAAAGCCGAGATATTACCAAAATGCCAAACGATAAAACTTCACGATTCAAACCGAATTCTGAACGAATCAAGAAAAGTAATGCCAATCAAAATCACATAGCAAGATATCAAACCACCTCCAAACGCATGACAAGCGAATCAGAGTAACACAGGTTGCACCCAATCATATGAAATAGATGAATCTTCTCAGCATCTCAACGGTTGGACTATTGACCACGATACGCCCGAATCTTGTAGTAGCTTCTCCGCCCGTCTAAAGTACGCTGGTCATAGCTCCTCTGCTCATACGTCCTCCAAGTGTCCACCAGTTGAATCTTGTCACCATCTATGCGCCTCTGCTTGATCCGTCCAGATCCTTTCAAAGAAGATCCCGACGCCTCCTAGAGCATCACGATCGGCATGCTTCGCTCACAAACCTCTCCAAAATTGTTGCAAAGAATGCGGTGGTCGGCACCACCATGTTAACGATCGACAAATGGATGTGCGAAGACAAAATAAACAAAATCAAATGAGAAAAGAAGGAGGTCAAATTCAGCGAAGATAAAGAATATCGAAGTCAAATCTGGACGACAATCAAAAGGAATCGAAAGAGATCAGTATAGACGGAAGCCTAATGTCTACCCAGTCCTCCCAGGTCAATCCTAAGGTCAACAAGACGAAACCTGGGCTCTGATACCGTAATTGTAACACCCCAACCCGACGAGGGTAGAAGTATCACATTCTGGTGTCATATCAGAACATACAATAAAATTTTACAAGCGGAAGTCTTAAGGAATAACGTACCAAGTCATATAAACAAATGACTTATAAGAAAAATTACAAAATCCAAAATGTCTAAAATAAAATGAAATCTCAAAACAATAGCCCGACACAATAAGTCCAAATAATAAGGTAACTAGGGTTGGTCCACTCAGATAATCCAACTCTCAGCCCATCCAAGCCCATCTTCAAACCTAAAACCTGCCGCAGAAAAGAAATGCGGTGAGCTTAAAAGCCCAAAGGAATGATATAACAAAACAAAAGCTAAATAAAATCGAAATGCGAAATGAAATAAAGAAACCGATAAAAAGGTCGATCGAAATAAGAACAATGAGTCAAAGAGGATCCTGCAGAACATAGATATACGGATATCCAAAAGAACAGATAACAATGAGAACGAAACAAAGCAAAGCATTGATGACATATATACAAGCACATACAAACCGTATATACAAGTCATCAAATAAAAGCAAGCATAGCAGACGTCGTATCCACACAACATACATATAGCATACAAACAATTCAAGAATCAAGACATACAAGTCAAACAGAATCTAAAGGCTAGCGGAAGCAATTGATTAGTAAGTGAGCATGGCAATCACACGTGTCAAAACCTTTAGTTGAAAACATAATCATTATCATAACAATGAAGTACTTAACAACAACAAAACATGGCAACACACGTAACAAGTAGGAATACAAGATGAGCATTATAATTAAATGAACTAGGGACATAGCAGGCAATTAAACAAGTTAACAAGCCGACGTCCTAAGTTGAACCATTTACCCAATCAATCCGTAGTATAGATGTAAATGTAAACATGGCAGTCAACAACAAGCGTATAAGGATACAACGGATAAGTCATAGTCCACGAGATTAATCGAACGAAATACACATAATAAAATGACTCAAAACTATAAATTACACACTAGCATGGTTATTAGACAATTCAGAGGGTCACATAACAATGAGATCACATATCATCGCACGACAACAGTAAATCATATAACCATATGTTAATCTTATCGAAAGGTGGTAATCGTGAGTCACATAAAACATGAATAACATAATCAAATCCAATAAACATATAATAACCCGACGTGAATGGAACGATAGTCCAAGTAACGGAATGAGAGTGTGATGATCAATGCAATGGAGTATCCAGATATTGGTAATGGAGTGAGTCATATAAGGGTACTGAGTAATGAACAATTAATACAGACTATGGTGAGTTGGAGAATACAGAAGGTACAACATAGGTATATCAAAAGTGTAAGGGTTGTCAGAAATCTACCACGAGCCCGGAAACATATCATATCATATCATATCGTAAGTAACCATTGTATTCGGAGGGGTGACCTAAGAATACCATATATAATAGGAGGGGAGACCTTATTAACCAATGGAGTAGCTAGCTCCCAGAATGTGAAGACGCGTATTGCACACGACATCATTCACCATATAAATCATATCATATCATATCATAAACATATCTAGGATGCATCCATACGCCCGCTGGAAACATAGTGGCGAAACATATATCTCGAGCTCATAATCATATAACATAATGGGACGGTGTGTAGCATCACCGCACACACCGAGTCATGCCATTGGTGCATCAATGACATGGTCATGGTACCTTCATGACTAGGAACACATATTTGGCTCGGGTATCAAACTGAAGGGTCAAAGCATAATCATATCATAAGGGTTCATATCAAATGTTCAGAAGGCAAAGGTTCATATCAGAGTCCCATATCATAAGTTCATATCAGAGGTTCATATCAAATGCTCATAATCAAAAGGTTCATAATCAAAGGTTCATAATCATACAGTTCATATCAGAGATTCAATCAAAGGTTGCATAGTAAATCATAGGGAAGCCCTAATAAGAAGGCTCAGAGTAAAAGCATAACAGTCCAAAGCTAGAATCAAAGGATGAATACAAATCATGAGAAACCCTAAGAGGTAAGGTCGTAATATCTCATACCTCAATCAAGCACGCAAAATAGAAACGTAAGGTCACACGATGAATCAATCCGTCCTCCGTAACCTATGAATTAGATAACGCTTATTAAGATCTGATTACTCATTTTAGACGACTTTCCATTTTTAGCGGTTTCCACTTTTAGTAACTTCCCATTTTAGGTAACTTTCTATTTTAGGCATGTTTCTATAATTAGTGTTTCTAAATTAAAAACTTCCAAAATAGCGACTTTCCGTATTTAGGTGTTTAGCCATTTCAAATATTTAATATTAAATTAGGTTAAAGTGATGAGAATGATAATTATAATAGTTTAGGCCAAACCGACATTATTACAAAGTATAGGGTCAAAATGTAATTATCTCAAGTTTACTTATTTTACGACTTTAGTTCATTTCTTTTTACCATTTTAACGAATCAACCTTCATGTTTCACTTATTAACAAAAGAACCCTTTTCTTTTATTAAGACCAAAACTCTTACAAAGCCTTAACTAGCTCTCGACACCATTTCCATTTTTAAGCAAAGCGTGACCAATCCAACAAAGATTATAACGACTCCTTTTAGTGAACCATTTAGTCGAGACATGTAAAATCCAAATTCAATTTAACGACAAATAGAAAACAATTTGAGACCCCGTTGAAGAATCATTATCGACACAAAACTAGGCCAAAGTGTACTGCATCATTACTTCGCTTAGCATGATAGAAAATAGATGAAACATGTTTATGTCGAATTATGGGTAGGTCGAGTAGATGCAAACAGATTACATATGGGTCGATATATGGCCATCTTCATTTGTTATTTTATGTGATATATGTTACGCTTTATGTGACCACTTTTTATAATTTCATGCAAGGGTCCATTCGGATATATGCACGTCAACAGTTCAAAAGCAATTGTATAAGGGTTGATACATATGAGTCTTTCTTTTGATTTTTCATACAACATTATTATCATTTCATGTGACTATCTTAATCCATTCATGTGAGGTTTTAAAATATGCACATGCATTTAAAGGGAGGTCCAAAACGATCTAAAGGGAGTGTGTATGTGTCGTATATATGGTTCTTCTTTATCATTTCATGTGACAATATTATATCTCATTGTATGTAGAAGTTAATGTGATATCATGCATGCTTTTGGTTAGAAACCCACGATGACCATCAAAAGAGAAACAAGGAAAAGAGAATTTACAATAAGGTGATGATGTTATACCTAGATGCATACGAGGGAGAGAAAACAAGGGAACAAGGCGAGGTCGAAACAAAACAGCTACACCCTAATCGACCAAGAACTCACGACCAACACCACCCTTTTCGTCAAGACTCGCGGCCACGATCGCCTTTATCACAACCCACGACCCAACAAACTTCCCACAATCATCCTTTCAACCCCAAGACCCACGACCAACAACCAAACCATCAAGCCAACACCACGGCCGGAGGCACAACCCACTTACGTAACCAACCCCAAGGCAACTCACGTCCATAGCAGCTTCAAATCAACAATACACGATCACAAGCTTCCTTGGGATACTGATCTCCTTGAACTCCTTTTAGTCGAATGGAATGGGAAGATGATAGTGAGAGTCACTTTTGATGAAAAGAAGCTATGGTTTGCGTTTTTTTTTGAAGTGGTAAAAGGTAAATGTTAAGGGAGAATTAAATGGTGATTGTGTAGGCATTTCATATGGCTGGAAAAAAAAGGGGCGTTTAATATGGAAGACCAAAAATCACATTATTCACTTGCCAATAATAGGATGTTACATTTAATTTAAATGTATTTATCTAGTCCATTAGACTTAATATGGTGTTACCTTTATTTTGTTATATAAGTGCAAGCTTTTATATTTATCAATGTCTTGAATAAACCATTTACAAATTACATATTTAACGTACTTAACGAGCTCGCTTTATTTGACGGATTTCATAATTATTGGTTAGAGGGCATTATGGTCATTTAACGCGTTTATGAATTTTAGGGTTTTACAACTCTTCCCCTCTAAAAGAAAAATTTTCATCCTCGAAAATTGAAGTCGCAGAGGTACACAGAGACGTACAAGTTCAAGGCAGATGTAGCAGTCCATCGTCTCACACAACACATTCAATTCTAAAAAAATCATGATAAGTGCATCAACGACTCTGATATTTTCACTCCATGCTTCTGCTACGCTGCTACAAATATCATGAATCAACTAAAGCTTCCGCTACTCGATAAGAAGAAATCATGATCCGTAATGTGAGCATGTCGGTCCAAATGTCACAACATCACATAATATCAACACTACAAAGGAAGAGTCGAGATTTATGTTAGCCGATGATCTCAATGTCGGCTCAAAACTCATTATCACGTGGATCGCTTAAAGACATCCACTTGGATTAACCAAACATGGAATAATGAAGAATCAAAGACTACGGGCTACAGAGCAAAGAACATTAACAAGAATCCAAGAACAATCTTAATGTAATATCAGTTTGTATTCAATGTAATTTGAGGTGATCTCCCTTAGGGGGAGATTGTTAGGATTTAGTAAATCCAGTTATTAAAGTGTCGGTGACCTCAAGTATATGTAATCGTTAGAAAGCTCGTAGTCGTAGTTATTTAATGTTAAGTAGTATTTAGTTAAGTAACACCGTGGAGGACGGACGGGTTTTTACCCACTGTATGCCTGATCCACAGCCCGTGGGTGGCATTTTATGTAAGACTATAAATACCCTCTACCTCCCAAGGTAGAGGGTTGGAGCTCATAATAATACTTTCATTTTCTCTCACTAAGTTCCCAAACCTCTAACTCTTTCTCTCTCTAAAACCTTATTGTATACACCTAGTTTGATCATGGTTTGATGTGTTTGTGAAATCCAATATGTTACATAGAGTATTCACCAAGAGTACGGACTCTTGGCGGGTCATGTGGTGGTTGATTGAGTGGAAGTGGTTGATGTGGTAGTGGATCGTTTTTGGGTGGGTTATCACCTTCCATTATGAAAAGTGACGAGGCTACAAACAAAAATACGAAGAATGGGGATAGAATAAAAGGAAGCTAAGAAAAATAGAAAAAAGCTCACTTGATAGGAATCAAGCGAGTAGACCTAAACGAGATAGAAATCTAACTAGCTATTTTGTTCCTCGGCAGCGGCGCCAAAAACTTGATAGCAGGGTTCGGGGAAGGCTTTCTTTTCTACGAGCAAGTTTTTCAACCCTCTAGGCAGTGAACCTAATTGTTGTAGTGTAGCATGTGGTAAGCCCAGGGGATTGATTTCGTTCTCTAGGGGAATAGGAATGCTAGAAAGAGATATATGACGAGAAGGTGGGGTTGAGGGAAATTCTTTTTAGGCTTTTTTATGTTTTTTTAGAAATCAAGGTAAATATCTCGAGGTATAAGAGTGGGGGGGTACTTCTACCGATTTCTACTACTTTTACTAATTACTAAAGTAATTTACTAATTAACTAGTGAATAGATTATGCTAATTGAAGTGTGCTCGTATGATGATTAAAGATGTGTTTACTTAGATGTTCTTACTCCCAAGTTATCTCTTATTGGTCGGTTAAATTGTCACTTCCTTTATCTTAATTAGTGCATTGTATTCCGTTTGGTAGTAGGGTGGTGCCTAATTCCCTAGTTCTATGAATTGCAACTCTCTTCTAGACTACCCAAGATCGGTGAGTACAATGGTTTCTCCCCCGAATACTCTACTATCCTTAAGCTACAATTCACGCAATAAACACAACGAATGGCCTAAGTGCACTCTTAAGCTTTTTTGCTATTTTAGGACGTTCAAGCTCGCAACAATTAAAGAAGAAGCCAATTTTCCTTAATCTAGCATCTACAAGACAAGAGATAACCTAACAATAATTAACAACTAGGTTTCATAGATCTAAGCAAATACAAGAATAATTTAGCTACTCATGTTAAAAAAGCAAGAATACACACATACAATTGAACATGGGGTAGACATGATGATAAAATGGATAAACAAACTTATCTTATGATGTAAAATAGGGTTTGGGACCATAGAATACTGTCCAAGTCGGACTACAACTATATTAGGATTTTCTCTCCAAAGTTCTACATCCCTTAAAACAGAAAAATCGAATTATAATATAGATTTACAAGTGCAACGACGTCACCTTTTGCTAGTGGCACCGTCAGGTCGCCGTCATTAGGGTTTCGTTTGGGCCAAGTCATCTTTGGGACGGCGTCAGTTTATGAGTTTGACGCCGTCAGTCTTCATGAAGGACGCCGTCTGAGCTTGGTTCTTGGGCGTATGGTGTGGAAATTGTGAGTGACGCATTCCAGAGTTTAGGCGTGACACCGTCATTCTTTAGAGCCAAATTTTCCGCCGAGCTGTCGCTTGTATTTTGATCAAAACTTCTAAAAATTGACAGCGTCGCCCTTTGATTGGGACGTCGTCAGGTGCTTCTGGAGTGCCTTTGATCTTGACTTTGCCATTCTCTTCATGTTTTTGCTCCTTTTCGTCCAAATATGCTTCATTCCAGTATTTTGCTTCCGAAAGACCTATAATGTGAAAATGAACGATTTTAAGTAGTAACGGATATAAAATATGTCGATTTAGGGCTTAAATGACCCCTAAAAACATATGTTTTAAATCCTTATCATCGACTGATCAACTGATTGACTCCACCTAAATTATGACATGTGTCTCTTACAAGGGGTTAGGTGAAAATACTTTTTGTTTTATTATGACATTACAAATATACCCTTATACATCATTTACCACACATTTTACCTTATCCCCACCACCCCTTATATTTCCTCCACCACCTATACATTTCACTATCAGTTTTTTGTTAGTATACTCTCTCCATCTCTGACGACTCTCCACCGTGATACCCATTCTATCTTCGGCGACAAAAAAACCTTTCCTTGCCGCCGCCATCTCACAATAATTACACATCTCATCAAACCTACCACCAATTTCTTCTCCGCCGCCGGCACCCACCCCTGTTACAGATTTGGTCTTTTTCATTTGTTACAGATCCACCACACCCACTCCATTTCCCGACCAGGTCAGTCAAAGATCTGGTAAAGTATCTCCAGCGCCCGGCGTTTTCTTCGAGTAAAAAACCGTTGTCGTCGAGTCACCGGAAAAGACGTAAAGCTGATAATCATGAAGATGGAGGTCTGTTTGTTGAGAAAAAAGATGTGCTAAGTAAGATATTTTATAGATGTAAGTCGAAGGCAACGATTTTCTTTTTATAGATTTGTGGGAAGTGGTCCTTTGTTATGGTAAGAAAAAGGTGAAAACAATGAGACAC